>CAUYUJ010016398.1:17500-135693 GCA_963575745.1 Prorocentrum cordatum | reverse complement strand
CCTCCTCCTCCTCCTCCTCCCCAGCGTCACCATCATCAGCACCATCATCATCAGCATCAGCGCCACTATCAGCACCATCATCGTCAGCATCATCATCATCATCATCATCACCACCAACCATCATCATAAACATCATCATCACCGTCATCATCATTTTCACCACCATCACCATCACCACCATCACCATCACCATCATCATCATCTCCACCATCATCAGCATTGCCATCATCATCACCACCATCATCATCAGCATCACCATCATCATCATCATCATCATCATCATCATCATCATCATCCTCATCATCATCATCATCATCAATCATCATCATCATCATCATCAATCATCATCGTCATCCCCCTCTTCCTCCTCCTCCGTTCCCTCTCCTCTCCTCCTCCTCCTCCCCTCCTCCTCTCTCCTCCTCCTCCTCCCCCTCTCCCGTCCCCCTCCCCCTCCACTCCCCCTCCCCCGTCCCCTCCCCCTCCCCCTCCCCTCCTCCTCCTCCTCCTCCTCCGTCCTCCTCCTCCTCCTCCTCCTCTTCTTCCTCCTCCCCCTCCTCCTCCTCATGCCTCCTCCTGCTCCTCCTCCCCCCCTCTCCATCCCCATCCCCCCCCTCCTCCTCCTCCTCCTCCGCCTCCTCTCTCCTGCTCCTCTCCTCCTCCTCCTCCCTCCTCCCTCCTCCTCCTCCTCCACCTCCTCCTCATCCCCTCCTCCCACTTCCCTCCTCCCCTCCTCCTCCTCCTCCTCCTCCTCCTCTTCCTGCTCCTCCCCCTCCTGCTCCTCCTCTTCCTCCTCGTCCTCCTCCCCCTCCTCCCTCTTCCCTCCTCCCGTTCCTCGCGCGTGCCTTGTGCAGCAAGTTCGCGGTCCGCTTAGCCGACACCGCCGCGACGCCACCATAACTGCGCGGTTGGCACCATGCGCTCCGCGTAGGAAATTTGGATTGGCGAGCCACAGGCGCGGAGAGCGTGAAGTAGCATAGTGGCAGGCAGCACTCAAGATAGACAGAGACGAAGTGGAAGGGCGGCGCAGGCCAGCACGAGCGATAGGACACGAGGGCTGGACGGGGATGGCAACGACAGAAGAGACCAGCGAGAGAAAGATGGGACACGACCAGCGTTGCGCTTGCGAGTCGGTGCCATGAGGGCTGCACCGAAAGCAGCATAATTCATTCCGTTGGGAACGCTCGGCTGTTGGCCAGCCGCGCATGAGAAACTTGCGACAGGCAGCGGCTTTGGGGACAGACATGGCAGAGAGAGAGAGAGGACTGGATGTCAGGCCGCGGGTGTGAGTGAGCGGGCAACTTGAATTCTGATCGGCAACCGCGCTGCTAAACGCTGAGCGAGCACTTCTGTCAGACAGTCGGGGTGGAGATGAATTCTCATCTCCTGGGCGACAATCCGCTGGATGATGATTCTCTGGCCTTGCTCAACCTCGGAGGTTCGGTCTCGGAGGGTCGACGGGGCAGCGCGAACGGCGGCGGCAAGTCGCAATCGAGCGGAGCGGGGCGAGGTGAGCAGACCCCCCCCTATTTCTTCGGGGAGGCCTCTGGAGGCCGCCGCCAAAAAAATCCGCGAACGCAGGCTGCTCCTGGAAAGTCGGGCACAACAGACGCGAGTCTAACCTGGCCCGAGCACGCTCATCAATGCGACGGGCTTCGCCTTCCTCCAGGACGTAAAAACGCCGCTCCAGATCGACGGCGATGATTTGCTGGCGCACATGAGGTAAGCGCGACGCATGGGCGCCAAACGCTTGACCTTCGGGCCTCCCCAGGCTCGGAGCGACAGTTGTCCTGGGAGTGGAAGCGCGCAGTGAGGGATCTCGAGCAGGCGGGCGATGGGCGCTCTCTCTCGGCGAGGAAGGTTGGCGGGGAGAGGGGGGATTGGGCGGCGCGTGACGGGGCGCTGGCCACCCTCGACTCGCGAAGATGCGAAGCAACACCAGCAGCGGCCCCTGGGCCGCCAAAAGGAAGTCGCGGTCAACCCATTCCGATGATTCGCCGGCGACGCTTGGTCCGAGCCAGAGGCAGAGGTGTTTCAATTGATCGCGCGCAGGGAACTCCAGGGAGCGGCGCGCCCCCTCAGCCAGTCAGCGCACTCGTCGCGAGTGCGCGGGGCGATGGGGCCGCCCAGGGGGGCCACGGTGCATTTGGGGCACTTCAGGGGCAGAGCTGCAACTCGCTTAGCCACTGCAAACACTCTAGCCAGAATCTTCAATGTCGCGATTGATCGGGCCGCCGCCCCAATGTCATCGGCGCGCGAGCCGCGTCGCGATCGCGGCCATCCACGTTCTTTGACACGTCCTGGAGGAAGGGGTCTGCCGCGATAGCGAAAAGCGAGCCAGTCGCTGGGCGCCCTTGCGCGACGCCGCTCGCTGCCATGAAGAGGGCGACCAGCTGCGATGAGCTGGCCGCGAAGCATGCGATGCCACGACGCAGTTCTGCAGCAAAGAGGAGGAACGGCGCAGGTAGCGCGCGTAATTTTCACACCAGGCGCAACCAATCATGGGCCAGGCTCGGGAACGCTGCGCCGAAGTCGCAGCTGACTAGGGCGGGTTCGAGCGACGCGGCCCGGGGTCGGCTGAATCTAGTCTCGCACATCCGTCAAATTCAACGACGCGCGAGCCGGAATTCCGTCCCTGGATAAATCCTCGTTGCACCAATGACAGAGATCTGGGAAGCTCATGAGATCGCCGATGAAAAACGACAGCGGCGATGACTTGGTTATCCATGTCCTTGAGGCCTCTGGGGCAGACCGCTGGCGGGGCGAACGCGCCCAGGATAATCCAGCACGTCGTCGTCTGTTGGTTTCGGTATAAATATTCCCTAGCGAGCGTTGCAGCCGCAAGGCACGTGGCTTCCTCGCAGTTGCCACCGGCAGACACGAGCCAAGATAGCCGCCGCCCCAGGAGCCCCGCGCCATGCGGAATAGGGGATGTCGTCTGGCCCAGGGGCCGAGCCTTGGCAATATTCTAGAATATTATGGAAGTCCTGGGTTCGAGGGGGCTCAATGTCGGGGGGGCGAATCATGGGGGCGAACCTCTGGATGTAGACATCGGCAGCCTCGGGGCCCATTGGCTTCCTCTGCACAACTTCCGCCCAATGCTGGGAGACGCCAGCGCGCGGCGCCGTCGAACCCCAACCTGCTCGCACTGCGTCGAGTCAAGCAGCGTGCAGAAGTCGGAGTGGGGGCGGATAGTGAGCGAGGGGATGGAGAGGTCCAAATCGATGAATTGTTGTCTCAAGTCGCACTGTAGGAGCCCAGCGGCGCCGCGGAAATCATGGCGCCAAGCTGATCTAGCAATGGCTCGAAGAAATAGAATATGTCGCTTTGGGTCCGAGGGTTCTCTCTGCGGAAGCTGCAGCGAACCTGTCGGGCGCCTCTTTGGCCACTTCCGTGTGCATTCTAAACTCCATCGGAGGGGTCATGTCGGATTTGCCTATGTTCTTCCAAGCGGCCGAAACAGATTCTCGAAACCTGTGATGACGAAGTCGGTGGCGAGGGATGGGTTGAGAGTCAGGATCGGGAGGAGGGCGAAATCGGAGCACGGCCTGTAGCGCAGCATGGTCAAACACTCCTCCACGCAATTCAAGTGTTCAGGCGACTGAACTATCGGGGTCGACATTTGGGCATGCTTCCTGCTCGGACCCGAAGGAGATAATCTATCGATTTTGGACGTGCGATCGCAGGTCCCATTGTAATGAGCAGGGCCAAGGGCGTCGGCATCGATCATGGCTCCCTGAATTTGCCCCCGCCCGCCGTCGCGGGCGCGGCGCCGATCTTGCGCGGCCGGGGTCGGCGCGAGCTCGGCATTCGGAACAGTGGGCTGCGGCGGCTCGCTCGAGAAGTTGAAACCACCCGTCGCCACAACCATGTGCTTGTCGTGCTGCGTGCGTGCCATGCCGAGAGACGCGCGGATGCGTTCCGTGCCCCTCCGCCAATTTGAAGTTACGCGTGCCATTGTGATGTCTGGCGCGCGCGCTCGAGCACCCCTGCTGCCGAGAAGCGAACTGCAAGCTCGCGTGCAATGCTCTGCCCTGCACCAGAGTCTCTCGCGATGCAACCGAGTCCGTGCCAAAGCCGGCGGAGCTGGAGAGGATGGGAAACAAGGTGGTGACCGATCCTTTATGGCGGGAATCGAATCCCGAGATGTGGGCCGTATATCGTTGGTTCGAGAAGTGTAGGAAGTCCTGGATGGATATCCTCGACATCGCCATGGGTCTCCTGGACAGCGATGACGTGAATGCCTCGAAGGGGGGGACGAAGGTCGTCAAATTTACGGGAACGGGTTTGGGGAACGTGATGGAAGAGAGCTCGAGCATTCCGAATACTGAAATTAACGGCCATGTCCTGAGAAGGGGAAGAGGGAAGATACTTGAACATACTGCTAAACCTGCCACGATGTTTCACTGGCAGCGCCAGCGATGAGCTCCGTGAGCTTCTGGCCGATGGATGCACGATCAGTCCCGAGGGCCTGGCAGCTGCTGCAGTCCCACTCGACGATGGGCTGATTCGCAGCCCGTGGGGTTATGCGGCATATCGGCTTCCACTGGCAGGAGACGTCTCCCTTGACGCGGTCAGTGAAGAAACGCTTCTCCGGGCATCGCTCGGCCAAGAGTTTCCTGGCCTGTGTCGTGTAGGGTTCCCATTTGATATGGCACATTCTTGTTCGCCAGCGCGAACAGCTGGACTGGGGTGCCGCCCGCGTCGGTGGTGGCGAACTGGCGGTACTGTTTGTTCGGCAACTTGAGGTCCCCAGGCATTGGGCAACCTTGCGAGCGGCGTGCCCATCAGCTCCTGTGTTATGAACGTTGAATCGGCGACCTGCACTACCTCCGAGAATCTCCCAATCGTCGATGCCCACGGCGTTGTCTGATAGCCAAAAGCCGATCGCCTCAGCAGCCTTGGCTTTGGTGACGATGGCCTGGGCGCGGACCACGGTGATCGAGGGGCTTGGCATGCGGTTGAAACTGGGTGAGACCTGCTGCTTGACAGTCGGCGAATCTGTCTTGACGACGTGGAGGATCTTGCGCAACTCTGCGATATCCCCTTGAATTTCCGCCACGGATTTCTCCTGGGCAGCTATGCGTCCTTCAAGTTGCCCGAACCGTTGTTCGAATCGGAGACTGGTACTGTTGAAGTGGCCGCCCATATGCTCCGAGGTGGCGTTGAGGCCAGCCTTGGAACCATTGATATCACCCATGAGATCAGCACGAGTCTTGTCCACGTAGGCGCGCATCTCCGCTTCGGACTCGCCCGTCCTAGCGATCTTGTGTGGTCCACCCGGTTGACGGTCTTCTTCTGCTGGCGCGGCCGCGGCTGCGGCAGGTCCGACTGCAGACATGATGTAGAGCGGGTGCGGGAAAGAGCGGGAGGAGTGGATGGGGAACGAGATCGCAACTTCCACTCGGTTGCCTGAGTGGTTGGGCCATGAACCGCCCTGGGCTACGGAGTCCCCAAAGCTAATCGCTGATTCTCGG
Source organism: Prorocentrum cordatum (assembly GCA_963575745.1). Classification (NCBI taxonomy): domain Eukaryota; class Dinophyceae; order Prorocentrales; family Prorocentraceae; genus Prorocentrum; species Prorocentrum cordatum. The sequence goes on along the minus strand of CAUYUJ010016398.1, from coordinate 130,219 downwards.
GCGTCTATAGCCCTTTACACCGGTGAGCCTTGCGCCAAAATGGCTACGGATCCCATCCTCCTCCTCCTCCTCCTCCTCCTCCTCCTCCTCCCTCCTCCTCCTCCTCCCCTCCTCCTCCTCCCCCTCCCCTCCTCCTCCTCCTCCTCCTCCTCCCCCTCCTCCTCCTCCTCCTCCTCCTCCTCCTCCTCCTCCTCCTCCTCCTCCTCCTCATCCCACATGTCGATCTAGCACGCCTCGCCTCCGCTAGGCTCGTCCATTGCACATGTTTCGTGCCGGCCTCGACCCATCCCCTGCCAGGGCATTTCGTTTGCTGGAGGCTGTCGCTTCTACCTTTCTCCGCATGGAGCTGTTGAGCAAAACTTAATGTTTGCCAGAAAACAAGCAACGTGCTCCTGATTCCCCCAGGGCATAGCCGAAAAGAATGGCCACGATTGTCCAACTCAACTTGGCAACCGCAATCTCGCCAGGCTCGAACGAACCTGCGGCAGGAAACGGACGGGTTCCTCAGGCGAAAATGGAGAAGATGAGCCATAGTCCTCCTCCTCCTCCTCCTCCTCCTCCTCCTCCTCCTCCTCCTCCTCCTCCCTCCTCTCTCCTCCCCCCCTCCTCCTCCTCTCTCTTCCTCCATCTCCCACCCTCCTCCTCCCCCCCTCCCCCTCCCCCTCCTCCAACTCCTCCTCCTCCTCCTCCTCGTCCTCCTCCTCGTCTTATCATTAGTCTCCTGCTTTTGCATTCGTCTTATTAGTATTAGTATTCGTATTCGTATTAATATTATTCGTAGTATGTTTATTATTTTTCTTCTTCTTCTTCTTCTTCTTATTCTTCTTCTTAGAAATACTATGTTTATTCGGATTATGATTATTCCTCTTCTTCTTGTTCGTCCTATTCTTCTCCTCTCCTCTCCTCCTCCTCCTCCTCCTCCTCCTCCGTCCTCCTCCCCCTCCTCCTCCTCTCCTCCTCCTCCTCCTCCTCCCTCCTCCTCCTCCTCCCTCCTCCTCTCCCTCCCCCTCCCCCTCCTCCTCCTGGTCCTCCTCCTCCCTCCTCCTCCTCCTCCTCTCTCCTCCTCCTCCTCCTCCTCCTCCTCCTCCTCCTCCTCCTCCTCCTCCCTCCTCCTTCCTCCCCCCCCTCCTCCTCCTCCTCCTCCTCCTCCTCCTCCTCCTCCTCCTCCTCCTCCTCCTCCTCTCCTCCTGTTCCTCCTCCTCCCCGTTCTTTCTCCTCCTTTTCCTCCTCCTCGTTCCTCCTCCTCCTCCGCCTTTGCCTCCGCCTCCTCCCTCCTCCTCCTCTTCTCCTCCCCCCGTCCTCCTCCTCCTCTCCTCCTCCTCCTCCTCCTCCTCCTCCTCCTCCTCCTCCTCCTCCCCTTCCCCCCCCCTCCTCCCCCTCCCCCCTCCTCCTCCTCCTCCTGCTCCTCCTCTCCCTCCACCACCTCCACCACCTCCCTCCTCCTCCCCTCCTCCTCTCCTCCTCCTCCTTTTCCTCCTCCTCCTCCTCCTCCCCTTTTCCTCCTCCTCCTTCTCCTCCTCCTCCTCGTCTCTCCTCCTCCTCTCGTCCTCTTCCTCCTCCTCCTCCTCCTCTCCTCCTCCTCCTCCTCCCTCCTCCCTCCTCCCTCCTCCCTCCTCGCTCCTCGCTCCTCGCTCCTCGCTCCTCGCTCCTCGCTCTTCGCTCCTCGCTCCTCGCTCCTCGCTCCTCGCTCCTCGCTCCTCGCTCCTCGCTCCTCGCTCCTCGCTCCTCCCTCCTCCCTCCTCCCTCCTCCCTCCTGTACCGCCAGCCTAGACGACTCAAAAGCTATGGCACTTTCTCTGATCCGCTGCAGGTGGAATAGGGAATACTGGCGGGCTGCACACACGCGACTTGCATGCTGGAGGTTCTGACATTGCGAGCCCTGCTTCGGGTGCGTGAGGTACATGGAGCTTTGGTGCCTCGTGATCTGGTTGATGATGTCTCTGCGCAGTATGTTGGCCCTGACCCTGCAGGTGTGCGTGCACTTGACGTTGCAGTTCGGGCAGTTCAAGACGACTCGAGAGTGCTCGGTTCCTGCTTCAACGATAAGAAGGCAGGGGTGGTCGCGGCCACACCCTCGTCGCGCAGGCTCATGCAGGGCTCGAAGTTCCAGCAGCGGCCTTGGATGAGGAACTTGGGCCACGAGACTATGGGGGCACGGTCGCTACGGTTGCAGGAGAAGGCGCGCTTGCGGGAACTGCAGAGGAGGCGGCGTCGGCTCCACATCTTTCGGCAGGTTGCTGGACGCAAGAGCTCTGTGCTGTGGCGTGCTGGTTCTCAACCAGCCGTTGCTCATGGTGCAGGCGTGCCTGGAATGAATGATGCTGTCCTGGCCGTGGCAAGGTCCGTGGCTGCCACTATGGTTGGGGCGCCGCCGCAGGCGCACAAGACGGCATACTGGTATTGTCAGTGGCAGGTGCGGTACGATCCTATGTTTGATGCGACGGCTGCCCTTCTTTGTAGGCTGCATTATTTTATCTGGGACATTCGAGTCTCGCTCAGTTCGCTGCGGCATGCATGGACAAGGTTGGCGGCGCGTGCGAGCTCAACAGGCTTCACCTGGGCTGCAGTTCGAGGGCCACTAGGGGCCGCCTGGCTGACGCTGAGTCGGATCGGCTGGGCATTCATTGGCCCTCATCACTGGCGGGACGATCAATTTCATGATTAGGATTTGCTCCGTACGGCCCCTGCGGACATGAAGGTGCATTTGGAGGAGTCCATCAAGCGCTGGCAGGTGCAGAGGTTGACGTATCATCTGCCAGTGCAGGAGGCTACTCATGATGTTTGGGAGCGTGCACTTCGTCTTGGCCTTCGTGATCTGAGGCCAGCGCAGCTCGGAGCGCTGCGCGGGCTGTGGGCCGACCGCTACCCCACGCCTGCGCGACTCGCCGCCTGGGGCAAGAACATTCGCCCACACTGCGCTGCCTGTCAGTCGAATGGCGGATCCTGCGGGCATGTGTGGAGCGACTGTCCTGCTCTACTGCACCCCGACGAGAGCGAACTGGCGGGAGGTTTCGAGGTTCTCTGTGAAAGACACGCTTCTCATCGGGATGCTTTGCGAGCTATTGGACACCGCCCCCTGACGGATCCCGACTTTGAAGGCCTGTATTTGAGCTATGGTTTCCCGAAACTGTCTATCCAGCTTCCATCCCCACCTGATGTCTCTGAGGTTTGGGAGTGGGGGGACGTTGGGGGTGACTGGGGACCTGTGGTCTTTGGGGATGGAAGCGCCCAGAGCCCAGCGGGGCCCGAAGTTAGGCGTGCAGGGTGGGCAATCGTTCAGCTCAACGAGGAGTTCCTTCCTGCTCGGGCGGTCTACGGGTCCTTGGAGGGGGCTGTACAGACTGTAGGCAGAGCTGAGAGAACCGCTCTTCTGCAGGCTATGAAAAGGCACCCGGCTTGTCAGGCTTTTGTTTCTGACTTGCTGTCCCTGGTCCAAGAGGGCCAAGCCCGGGATCCCGAGCTGGCTTGCGGCATGAAAAAATATGCTGTTATCTGGAGAAGTGTTTTTTTTTTCGCAGGCCACACGCAGGCCCCCCGAGTGCCCTCCTCCCACCTTCGTTTGGACCCCCGCTCACCTCACCTTGGAGCAGGTCCTTGAAAGAAAGCTGGATCCGATCACTTGGATCGGCAATGCATGGGCCGATCTGTTTGCGAAGCTGGCTTCGACCCGTGTCATGATCGCTCGGGTGACGGCGGAGGCGGTTGCGGGGGAGCTTAAGTTTCACCGTTCCACTATCGAGTACATCTCTTCGGCTGCTGCCAGGCTTGCGAGGCTCAGGCGGTGGACGGACTTCCAGCCTCCTCCGAGCGTCGCTCGGCAGCAGCCCCCGCCGAGGCTGTCTTCACGGGCACACCTTTTATCTCGATGAGCCCTCGGGAGAAGTACGTTGCGTGTCATGCTTCGCTGGGGTTTGGACCCCCAGTACGCTGATTCATTTGTGTAACGGCCCCTCCAAGATTTGCCGACCCACCGCCCTCGCGGCCTTGAAGGGCCAGGAGTGGCGTCGTGTTCGTGATCGGGCGAGGCCTGTGAAGGCTGCTGCGGTGGCTGAGGCAGACCAGGCCCTTGTGGATGCTGGCCTGCTCCCGCCATTTCCCGCTCCTGGAAACTCCGCGGGAGATGAGGGTGAGGCGGCCATTCGTGAATTGGTTGAGCGTGGTCACACGATTGAAAGGTACGGTCGTGTGTTGATCTGCTCTCTGTGTGCTGGTTTTGTGCTGTTTCCGCATGGTGTTGCGCGGTCGCTCCAGGCCAAGTGTCAGGGGGCGTCCAAAGTGCCGCCTACGAGGGACAAACAGCTACGGAAGCTCTCGAAGGCCTCGAGGGGCCTCCATCCGACCACGGGTGAGTGCCTCGAGGAGCCTCGTCCAGCTGCTCCCTCTTCGCTGACTCCTCCTTGCCCATCTCACTGCATTGTGCCGAGGGCCCTCCGCGCGGAGGAGGCCACTTCGTCGGGGGCGGGGGAGGCTCTGGTGGAGCGGGCGGGGGGGGGGTCTCGCGGCGAGAGGGGAGTTCTGACGATTCTGACGAATTAGTGCTATCGGCCACGACGACGGGTATCCGTGGTCTCGGCCGACGCCGCTGCCGCCATTGGTGGCAGCCATCGCCTCAGCCTGTGGGCGTCCGTTACCCTGCGGACGCCTCCCAATCGGCGCCCACCACCCACCTCCCTCCTCCCTCCCCCCTCCCCCCTCATCCCGCCTCCCTCCCCCCTCCTCCTCCCTCCCTTCCTCCTCCTCCTTCTCACCCCCCTCCTCCTCCTCCCTCTCCCCCTCCCCCTCCTCATCCTCCTCCTCCTCCTGCTCCTCCTCCTCCTCCTCCTCCTTTTCCTTCTCCTTTTTCCGTAGCCATTTTGGCTCAATGCCCATGAGTGGGCGGGCTGAGCCCGCATTGGCTTTCACGGATACCGCTAGTCCGCGGCTGTGCCAGGGCGCTTGCGCCCGACATCTGCTATCGCCTGTACCGAGGGGTTGGGCCCCCTCCCAGAAATGTGAGACGCGGGCGCCAGCATGGCGCCAGGGCCGCCGCCGTCCGCCCCTGCGGTGCTCCGCGGGCCGCGGCGGCCCACTTGGGCATGCGGGCGGTGCTCAGCCTCGGCGAACTGGGCATCGCGCATCCGCTGTCACTGTGGGAACGAAGCGCCGTTACGTATCAAGAAGGCTGCTTGGACCGCTCACCAAGAGATCCTTGCCAAAGGTGGCCTCTCGGGTGGGAGAGGACAAGATAGCGGCAAGCAGAAGGAAGAAACGAGTAAGCGTCTGGAGGCCATCGAGCAGCTTCTCCTCGGCAAGGGCGCTCCATCTACAAGTGCGGTGCCTCCGAAGGTCTGGCCAACGCCAGGCGAAGGGGCACCGCCTTGGAAGCAATAACCTAAGGCAGATGGCAACAGCATGGACACGGAAGAAGATGATTCTACCAAACGTACGAGGTTATCGAGCCAGATTGCGCAATATGAGTCAATCCTCAAGGCGCTTCCTGGCGATGAGTGTGACCAGATCAAGAAGGCTACGAAGGTCAAGTTGGCTGGGCTGCGTGAGCACCACAAGGCATTGCGGACTCCTACGCAAGCCCACCGCCGTGCGCAGCAAGATCTGGAAAAAGCTAAGTTACACAGTGCGAAGCTGGAGAGTGATATCAACGAGGCGGAGCAGCAGATCGCCAAGATGCAGGAAGCTTTGGAATCTCGTCGCGCGCAGCTCCAAGCTAAACGTGCTGAGGTTGTTACCCTGGAGGCGGAGTTCAAGCGAACGGCGGCATTGGTCGGTCATCCTGCCCCAGCAGGCGACGACGCCAAAGCTGCCCCCAACTTCGGCTTCGATGTCAAGGCCTCGGACGTCAGTGATGGCGATTTGCAGTCTTTCCTCGGGTCCGAGCTGTGGACTAAGCTGCAGTCGGTGCTCAAGAGCAAGTTCGCTGCTGCTTCCCCTCCAGCTCCTGCTCGCGATGATGGTGAGTCTAGTGCTGGGGGTGGGGACGAGTCTGGTCCCAGTGAAGCTCCCAAGCGCACCTTCGAGGACCTGTCCGACGAAGATAAGCAGCATCTCTTCGACCCCGACACTTTCGAGGATTTCAGCACCAAGCTGGGAGAGTTTACCAAGCGACAACGACGAGGGTAGCGCGTACGACATGATGTACAGGGCGATCTCTGGTACCGATTCAGTCGCATTGTGCGCTGCGAGGAACGCAGGGCCCCTGCCTTCCTCGGAGCCCACCCTACCAAGGTCACATATGGTTTCTGAAATGGTGGACCTCTCAGGTGCAGATGGTTTTGTGGCTGTGAGAGTTTCTGGCGTACCTGTATCGATGACAGGAAAGACGAAGTCTATGCTGTCACCACCTTCGCAGAGCACCTACCTGTTTGAATCTGTCAATGCAAATGGTGGTCGCAATACGTTGAAATATCGAGTGAAACGTTCATGTGCGCATGTTATACTGGCTCAAGAGATAGGGTATGATGCATCCAGTGTCGAGTCCTTGTACACTTGGGCGCACAATCGTGGATGGAAGTTAGTTGCAGTTCCTGGTGTAGCTACTGGAGGGGACCCTTCAGCTGGAGTAGCGGTGTTTGCACGTGCTGAACTTGGGTTGCGTAAGCCCGAGCCTGGACAACACGTTCTGTACCCGCATCGCTTGCAACATGTGATGGTAGACCTCCCTGGATGGCCAGCTTATCATGTGTTGAATGGGTATCTCAAGGACTCCATCGGTCCCACGGGCATCAACTCCACTATCTTGGCCAAGCTCGGGCAATGTTTCTCCGACTGTCGTGGGCCTTGTATTGCAGGATGTGATTGGAATATGTCGGCGGCAGAACTGGAGTCTACTGGATTCCCTCGACCGGCAAAGGTCACCATGGCAGTGCCAACTCAAGTTACTTGTCGAGCAGGAACGGGATCCACGACTATCGACTACTTCGCCCTAAACGATGTGGCGGTGCGAGGTTTCAGAGGTGTGCAAGCTGAAATGCGATGGGCTAAACGACCGCATCGACCTGTGCTGTTGAGTATCGTGGACAATGGATACAGTATTCGTCATTTCGTGTACACCGTGTCGCCATCACTGCCGTCGGCTCCAGTGATAGGACCTACTGCAGCCCCAGCTGACTGGAGCACTCACCGCGCCCTCGCTAAGGCGTGTCTGGCCATGGCGACGGACGAGACGCAGTCGGTCGAAACTGTATGGGTGTTTCTATCACGTGTGTGGTCGAAGTTCGCAGTGACGGCAGCGAAGCAGGTGGCGATCAACACTGGCACGGAGTTGAAAGAGCCTGGAGCTTTCGGTCGCAACCTGTCTCCCAGGTGGGTTGATGCTACGTATGAGTTAGATGGCGGTGCACACACCAAGTTGGTCGCGGAAGGCTGGCAGTGGATGACAAACAGTCTTCAGGCGACATTGCAGCTATATCGTGGGACCAGCAATCTAGATCAGTGTTCTATCGAGATTGACAGTTTTCTCACGATGCAGTATCATGGTCAAGGGCTGCATGCGCGCCTCGATTTCTCTGTTAGTCAAGCGCGCGATCTTGTCAGTGGCATCCCCATGGACACTGATGCGATCTCCCAGTTCCTAGACGAGGTGAATGATGACTTGGAGGCAGCGGTATTAGGCATGAATAAGGAGTCTGCGCAGTTGTGGAGTGAGTGGTGCGCCGAGTCAGTTTCCCGCGGTGCGCGTGCCCTTCGCAGACTCACGAAGGCCAAGGCCATGCTGGAGCCAGCTCAGTGTTCAGAGCCAGTCGTCTCAGGCAGTCCAGTGGCGATCGTCGAGAAAGAAGTGGAGATGTACCAGAAGTTGCGGAAGGCAAGCGGACACGCACCTTATGCTTGGGTGCCAGATCGGAGCACGTGCCCAGTGATGGAACCCGAAGCTATCAGATCGGTGGTGAGAACCTTCCCGACTGGAACGTCAGCTAGTTTCGATCATTTCCACCCTCGGCACGCGCTCATGCTAGACGACAACGCTTTGGAAGTGCTTAGTACGATTTTTCAACGTTCTGAGGCTATAGGGCTGCTCCCTAAGCAGTTATGTTGGATACAAGTGCCGATGTTGGGAAAGCCGTCAGGAGGCAACCGTTTGATCATACTGTATGCTGGAGTGTACCGTATCTGGCAGCGCGCTCGCAGATGGATGGTATCAGGCATCAGTCAGCAGCTTTCTCGTAGATATTGGGGTGCAGCGAAAGGACGTTCGGCACTTGACTGTGCTTGGTTGCAGGCGGCACGAGCTGAGAGCGATCATCACAGCAACCGTCATCACCTCATGTGGGTCATAGATTGGTCCAAGTACTACGAGTCCATACCGTTGGATCTGCTGCGAATGAAGTTTCTGAAAGTAGGAGTGCCTGTATGCTGGCTCAAGCTGGTGTATAACACGTGGAGGTCACCGCGTGTCATTCGCTTGGGCAGGCATCCGTCTGCCACACCTTTATTTGCTGTGTGTGGCCTACCTGCGGGCGATGGCTACAATGATTTGACGGTCAAGGTGCACGCATATGAAGAGTTTGATGAGTACATATCCAGATGCCCTGCGATAGATTTTCTCAACTACATAGATGACACGGCTCTCAGCAACGGTGCCAAAGATGAGGCGATTGCAGTGAAGGTCTCTGCGCACGTTATGGTTGAGTTCCGACGTACTTATGAGAAGCTCTCGGCTGGTTTCAATTATGAGAAGATAGGCCTGCTGGCGTCCACCCCGAAGCTCGGCCGCGCGGTGCTCGACGCGCTAGATATGCCGCACTCCATACTCAAGCAGAGCGTCTCCTACCTCGGCGTCGACGAGGCTGCCGGAGCCAGGCGCGGTGCAGTAGGGGTGAGAGCCACGCAAGCCAGACGTTTTTCTGGAATGAGATTGCGTCTGAGGAAAGTCAAGTTTTACAAGAAACGGTTTAAGGGTCGGAAAGAGGCCACATTTTCCAAGATTTGCCGTGCTGGAGTTGCTCCAGCTAGCAGTTTTGGCGCCGAGGTTTCAGGCCTTAGTCAGGCCGAGTGGGGGTCCCACCAGCGAATGATGTGTAGTGCTGACGCCCCCTGTCACGGCGGGGTTTCTTTAACTGCGAAGCTGGTGCTTCTTGGGGACAAGAGCTCTCGTCTCGCGGTGGCCCCTGCGATCCATTGGTGTAGGATGATTTGGACAGCCGCCACTCAGCCCGAGCGAGCACTAGTCAGTAAGAGTGAGCTTCTTAGGCTCTGGGACTCGGCCCAGCCTCTGCAGGGTGGTCTCTGGAGCTCCTCTCGCGGCCCTATCCGTCGCGCGGTACTAGTGCTACAGAGAGCTGGGTGGGAGGTGCTAGGACCTTTGGAGCGGAATGATCACAATGGTTTCACGGTGAAGATAGATCAGATCCCTCCTGCCCTGTTGGCCGAGATGCTGGAGATTCGTATTCAGCGCCAGCATGAACTGACTCTAGCAGCTAAATTAGCCCCCCCCCCCCTGGGCACAGGGCCACCTTGGATATCGTGCGGGACCGCTTGAGGCCAAAAGCTAAGGGTCTGGGTAGGCACGCCAAGTTTTTAGTGAAATGCTGTGGGTGCAATGGAGTGTGGACCAACGAGAGAGGTCGTTTGGCGGGTTACGCTACGGACGGGCGCTGCGAGTGCGGACAGGTCGACACACTCCACCACAGGCTCTACGCGTGCACGCGTGAGGATGTCAAAGTAGCTCGAGACGGGTCGGGCGCCACGCCAGAGCATGTTCAGGCAGCGCTCGAAGATCCTGATCTCGGGATTTTTACCAGAGGGATTTTTGTGTATCCAGATAGTGAGTTGCCCAAACCGAGTACGTCGTCTGAGGTTGAGTTGTTTGATGCCTTGGGCAACCCACTAGGCATGGATCCTGAACAGATTGCAGACCTTTCAAGCGATCAGGTGCTCCGTCTTGTATCAGACGGATCTTGTTCCAAGCCTCCTATCCGTGCGCTCCAGCGAGCAGCATGGGCCATCGGAGTGCTGCCCGACGTTGGAGCGGCACCTGAGCCAGTTGCTGTTTTACGTGGCGTAGTCCACGGCACTTTTCCGCAGACACCTGCATTGGCTGAGCACGTTGCGATTGCTTTGTGCGGCCAGGTGGCGAACAGACCCGCGGTGCTCGGCGCGGATTGCACGTCGGCAATAAAAGCGATACAGCGCAACATTGCTCACCAGTTGGCTGCCTCATCGAAGTTCGCTGGCATTCGTCTGTTCGCTCAGAGCCTCGAGGGGCAGCAGTGGCTCCAGGAGGTTCGACATGTGAAAGCGCACCGCTCACAGGCTGTCATAGATGCGCTGCCAGACGGCGAGAGGGAGTTTGCTGTTGGCAATTCGGTGGTGGATCACCATGCCAAGAAAGCTCTGTTGCAACATGTCGGTGCAGACCCAGAGTTTCTCGCTTTTGTCAACCTTGCCCCCGAGAGGGCGAACAATTTCGTCAAGATTGCCACTGCCGTGCTACCTCTGTATAAGAACGATCTCAGGTGGCCCCGTCCTCCCCGCGCCCCGAGGCGCACGCAAAACAGGCTCCGCGTCGGCTGGCACGACTGGCGGGACGGGGCCGCGGGATTTCATTGCAGCCGTTGTCTGAGACTCGGCGGGAACGCTCGATCGCAGCTTGATCTCACTGGTTGTACTGGTGTACCCCCTCTCATAGACAAGGTGCTCAAGGATCCCCAGGGGCACCTTGTCGTCGCGGCTGGGCTGGCTCGAAATCCTGCCTCGGTCGATGTCGTGTGTGCGATCCCTGAGAAGCAAAGCTATGTGTGTTTAAAGTGTGGAGGGTGGTCCCAGGGCCGTGCTTTGAAGTTGGCTGGTCCCTGTTTGCCCCCCCACCAAGAAGGGCCAGGAAGTTATAAACCGCTTTTTTCCAGGGTAAATCTCCTAATCGCAAGTGTGCGGAGTTCCTGGGTCGTACTGTTCCCCTTGCTCGACTGGCCCCCAAGAGGCCGTCGGAGAGAGTACCCAGGAGCCCCGCGGTGTCTGACTCTACGGTGGTTTCTATTCCTTCGGCATCAGGGGCCGCCTTTCCCTATGAGGTGCGTCTGGCAGCCCTTGTGGAGAGAATTCGTGACAAGGAAGCTGCCTTGCCGAGAGGCTAGTATTCTGACCTGAGCCCAGGATTTAGTGCTGTGCACTTTCCCCGCCAGGGCATTTCATTCATTCATTCATTCATTCATTCCTGCTCATCTTTCTCCTCCTCCTCCTCCTCCTCCTGGTCCTCCTCCTCCGCCTCCTCCTCCTCCTCCCTCCTCATCCTCCTCCCTCCTCCCTCCCTCCCCCTCCCTCCCCCTCCTCCTCCCCTCCCTCCTCCCTCCTCCTCCCTCCTCCTCCTCCCTCCTCCCTCCTCCTCCTCCCCCCTCCTCCTCCCTCCTCCTCCTCCTCCTCCTCCTCCTCCTCCTCCCTCCTCCTCTCCTCCCTCCTCCCTCTCCTCCTCTTCCTCCCTCCTCCTCCTCCTCTCCTCCTCCTCCTCCCCTCCTCCCCCCTCCTCCTCCCTCCTCCTCCTCCTCCTCTCCTCCTGCTCCTGCTCCTGCTCCTGCTCCTGCTCCTGCTCCTGCTCCTGCTCCTGCTCCTGCTCCTGCTCCTGCTCCTGCTCCTGCTCCTGCTCCTGCTCCTGCTGCTCCTGCTCCTGCTCCTCCTCCTCCCCCCTGCGCCCCAGCGTCGTAGCCTTGCATGCGCTGGCCCGCGAAGGGCGGCAGGAAACGGCGCAGCCCTCGGAGGCTTAATGCCCCTGCGGTCTGGGTCGGGGATTGCGGCCCGCGGGCTGGGAGGGGCCAGCCGCGGGGGCGCAACGGCGGGGGGGGGGGGCCACCAGAGCGCCCCCCCCCCTCGGCCCTGACGCGCACGCCATCCAAAGACATCCGCGCCCGCCCCGATCCGCGGAGCCCCGACCCGCGGGCTATCGGGCGGCGAGGGGCACGGACCCAACCCGACGCCTCGGAGGGCGGGCAACGGCCCATGCTCACCGCGCGCCTCGAGGCTCCGCGGCGCGGCACCGTGGTGGTGGCCCTGGACCTATCCAGGCGGAACGGGGGTTCAAGCACCCTGCTTATTCATCCTACAAAGGAGGAGCTGATCCGCCAAGCCACCTATGTTGGGAACGCCCGCGCATTCCGATTATGCCAAACTGCAAGTGAGCACCAATAGGGAACCTGCAGTGGGAAAATGCGTCCGCGTGTGATGGCGGAGGACGAGAAGAGATAATGATGACGTACGATGGGGGTACGACGGAGGGGCGGACGAGGAACCCGTGGAAGACTACCAGGAGGGGAAGTGGATGTGAGGAACAGGGACAAGGAGGAGAGAAGGGGAAGGAGGAAGACTGAAAGACCAGATGCGGAATCCCGCAGCCGAAGAGCCTGCGGCCACGCGGCCGCTGGGAGACTACTTGGCCTCGTGGCCTGACTGACCTGCCGCGAGTGGCTCAGTCTCCCACCGCAACTTCGAGCCGCCGCCAGGGCCGAGGACTGCGCCTGTCACAGGGGGGGGGGCGGGGCTGCTACATCTGCGCAACTGACGTCGGCGGCGCTGCAAGTTTGAGGGGTTCGTGAGGACTCCCGGGGGGTCATTGGCATTCTCATGTAAACCCTACCAGCGCAAGCCAAATTTCAAAAACAACTGCCGGGGGTCAGGATTTGCAGGATGTCTGGAGCCAACTGATCTCCAGCGGGGGTGTCCGATAACCAGGCATCGAGAGGACCCTTAGGGGTTGGACTCGCAAGTGGTCGCAGGATCAAGGCAGCTGCGTACTGACACAGCTCAAAATGTTCGCCGTCGCTATGGAGACCTCTCGCGTCCTCCTACTTTGGCCAGGGGGGCACCATTGGGCGCACGCGGGGGGTTACGGCAGCCTCGCGGCGCAAGCCATCCGCTGTCGTACGGATGTACACGAGAGCGCACGCTCTCGGCCAATCCGCTTCCCTCGAGCCGCGCGAACGCACGGCAAGCCCGCCCAGAGCGCGCGAGTTATACGGCAGATCTGCCCCTGCGCATGATGAACATCGTTTAACCGATCCCTATCCCCACCGGCGTGGCCCGCGCCCCACTGGCCGATTTACTCCCCTGGGTGGGGATACAGGCTGTTTCCTTCGGGCTTCGAGTGGCATATCTCCAACTGGGGTGGTGGGATGGGTGGGATCGTGATGGGGATGGGGATGGGGATGGGGATCGTTCGAAGGATCCCCACATGAGGCCTAGTCAGATCCACCCTTGCAGCATACGCAGGTGAGGCGGCTGGAAAGATCCAGGCTTAGGTCGGGCATGTCCCCCTGCAGGAGGATTTTGGACGAAAGATAAAAACATGGATTCAACACATCTTCAAAAATAGTAGAAAAAATGTCTCCAGACTGTTTTTTGACTATCGTTGTATATCCCTCTGTAGAGGGACAGGCACGACGTAAATCCAAGCGGCTGTCCACCGGGGCCACAGCAGGGGCCCTTCTACAAGAACCTTTCGCAAGAAACCCAACCCTGAGACCCCAGGGCGTCCATTGATTTTTGGCCTGGGAACGTCACGCCGTCCATGGAACAACCATCGAGACCCAAGAAACCCAGGGCACCCTGGAGGCAAGCAGGGTGTTTCTTGGCATGGGCCCCCCACTGTACACAGGGGAGGCGGCTGGAAAGATCCAAGGGACGGTCCAGCGGGGGTGCGAGGGGCACGGGGGGCACCCCTGCGCAGAGACCCAGGATCCTCGCGAGTCTGGTCCCTGCAGGGCCGCAGCGCGGCCGGCAAGAGGCCGCGCGGGGAGCCAGCCGCGCTGGCGCACCGCTCGCCGCTGCTATAGATCTGGGGTGGACAGAACCTTCTCTTTCACAAAACGTGGTTTCGTGAGTCTGGTCCTTGCAGGTCCGCCGAGGCCCACGGCGCAGAGGCGCACGATCCTCGCGAGTCTGGTCCCTGCAGGGCCGCAGCGCGGCCCGCAAGAGGCCGCGCGGGGAGTCAGCCCCAGGGCTGGACCTAAACTAAAGTCGGGCCTGTTCCTCTACAGGAAGAATGCTCAAAAATAGTATGGGGACGATTGTTCGAATCTTTTTTGACTATCTATGCATCTTTATCGTTTTTTTGTTTTTCGACCAAAATCCCCCTGTAGGGGGACATGCCCGACCTAAACCTAAACGTTGTTGTTCGTTTTGCTGTCGTTTTGTTTTTCGTGTTGCTCTACCTGTTTTCCTGCACCTCCCTCCCAGAACGAAAAACAAAAAACAGCCGAAGTCCAGCAAAACAGCGTTTAGGTCCAGCCCTGGAGTCAGCCTTGCTAGCGCACCGCTCTTCGCTGCTATAGATCGGGGATGGACAGAACCCCCTTTAGTAGAACGTGGTCTCGTGACAACGACCTCGGGCCCAAACCTGGCGGGCGCAAGCCTGGAGAATGACGGCCGCGGCGCCCTCGCGAGAACCGAAAACGGACAATCCACTGATCGACGTGCCAGGGTGGGGGTATCTGTCCACCCCCGAATCACGTCGCCCTCCCCTCGCCGTGGCCATCGCTCGTGGGGCAAAGCTGGCAAACCTTGGCACGGATGGTCTGCTCTCCCACGGCCGCCGGAAACAACCGCAAGGAACGTCGGCAGTGCTCTTCGCCCCTGGTGAGAGGGCAGGAAAGCCACCCCCACAAGAATCACCCCAACAAGCGAGGCCGTTTAATAAACGCACCCACGGAAGGAACCGAACAAGGCAGGGCTGTTTAGGAAACGCCCAAGGCCGTCTAGTTAAAGCCAATTGTCCGGTCCGGGAAATTTTTCCTCCCTTGACTGGTGGCTCGCCCCCAACCTCACCCGGCACGCGCCGCGGCACCTTGCGGCGCCTTCGACTGATCGGCAGAACTTCCCAAGGACTGGGACGCGTCGGTGTCCGTGTCTACCAGCTTGAACGAAGTCATCGACCAGTGCGTGCCTGAAGGGCCGGCGGACGGCACAGACGCGTGCCTCGCAGGTCCGCGCAGAGCTCCTGGGGGGCGGCGCGGGGCCCCCTCCCCGCACCCCTTCCCTGGCCTCTGGGGCGGGGGGGGGTCCAGCGCCGACCCCAGAAAGTCCGCAGCGCACCTTCATGACATGCATGTGAACGTAAGCGACGGAAGGTAGTCCACGCGCAGGGCAGGGTAGGGGCCGTGGGGGAGGGGGGGAGGCTGCTTGGAAGCATCCCTGCTTCTCAGAAGGTGCGGGCCTAGGGCCAGCACCTTCTAAGAAGCCTTCCCTCCTCCCACTAATTACCCCCTCGTGCGTGCCGCCAAGGAAAAAGCGGGCCTTACGCAAGGGACATGGAAACTTTCGGCCGCGTCCTACGCGGGCCGCCAGCGTGGCACACCGCTTGGAGAAGAAGGCGCTCACGTGCGACCTTGCGCGGAGAACTGACCCGCGAGTGTCCGCGCAATCGAAAAAAACTGGAGAGCCCAGAATCGAATCGATAAGTCGGATCGGCGATGGAAATGAATCGCGGAAATCGGCAGCCAAATCGGGAGAAGTCGAAGCGGCGGAAAGATTTCTGCAGCTTGCCTTGGAATCCGAGGTCGACTCGGGTCGGAATCGGAGCCGATCGAAACCGAATCGAATCGAGTTGGAGGAGTCGAAATCAGCCCTGCGAGCCCGGTGTTTTGCGTCTCCCATGTCGCCAGAGAAACAAGAATCTGCATTCAAATGAAACTTTCGAAGATCCGCGCGGATTTCTTGGATCTGCGCTGAAATCCCTGCCAGGGTCGGCGCCGGAGGCGCCGCCGGAGGGTTCCAGCGCAGATCCAACAAATCCTCGCGGATGTAGGAAAATCGTTGTCTATAGTTTTCCCTCTTCAAGTCGCTTCGAGCGTGAATTAATGGGGGGGGCGCTCAGTGTGGGGGGGCGAGACGTTTAAGTCGGGCGTGTCCCTCTACAGGAGGAATATTCCAAAATAGTCACAAAATAATATGGGGACGAATTTGGACAATTTTCTTGTATTTCTTGAATATTTTCCATTTGTTGTCCAAAATCCGCCTGTAGGGGGACATGCCCGACCGAAAGAGACGTGCACCTTTCGTATCCCTTTTGGGTCCGAAGCGGCCCTTGTAGGGCCCCTTTAGGACAAAAAGGTGAACCTCTTCTCACCCCTCCATGTAATGGCCGCCCGAATTATCTGGGATAACTGCTGTCCGGTTTGAGCCCCCGAGGCGCGAATCTGCAATTACCCCAGACTGTCCCCAGCCCCAGTGATTCGGGAAGGTTGGACGCCCAAATTATCCAGGATAACTGCTGTCCGGGGTCACTCTGGTTTGAAACCCCGAGGCACGAATCTGTGGCTACCCCTGACGGGCCCTGGCCCTGATATATCTCAGGGCTCTGACAGGTTTAGGGGAACGAAAAATGGCATAAACATAAAAACCCAGAGGTCCGCGCGGATTTCTTGGATCGGCGCTGGGGCCCCCTGGCGGAGACTCTGGCGCCACCCCTGGCACGCTCCGCGCGCCAGCGAGGGGGGTCGAGCGTCGATCTGAGAAACCTGCGCGGGCCTCCGAGTTGTTATGATTATGTTATTGTTCGTTCCCATACACTTATCGCCCCCCATTGCTCGACGCCCGATCGCTCTTGGCTTCTGCGGTGCCGGATAAGGACGGGCACGGCGCGGGCGGCTCCGCCGCTGCTGCGCCCCCGCCCGTGCCATCCGGCAGCCGAAGGGGCGCCGCGCCGAGCCGCAGCAGGCGCCGCTGTCGCCCCTGGCGCTGGCCGGTCGGCGTGGGCGGCGGGCTGGCCTCCTCGAGGGCGACGAGATACCCGTCCGTCGGCAGGAAAAGTAGAAGCACGAGGTAGGAAGGCGGTGAAGCAGGCTGGGCTTCCGCTCGCCCCCCGAGGAGGGAAGAGGGGAGACCGCTCGACCCTTGAAGGAGGAAGGCGCCTCAATCATCAAATTCGGAGCTGGGCATCCAGAAGTGCCTACTTTTCACGACCGACGGGTGTACAGATCCACCGCCGCTGGCCAGGCGCATCCTGGGCCCAGGAGCGGTGCATATGCTTTCCTGGACGGTTTTCCCCGGGGCCTTAGGCGACCCGAGGAGGGGATGGCGAGGAGGAGAAGGAGGAGGGAGGAGGGAGGAGGAGGAGGAGGAGGAGGAGGAGGAGGAGGAGGAGGAGGAGGAGGAGGAGGAGGAGGGAGGAGGAGGAGGAGGAGGAGGAGGAGGAGGAGGAGGAGGAGGAGGATGGGGGAGGGGGGAGTAGGAGGAGGAGGAGGAGGAGGAGGAGGAGGAGGAGGAGGAGGAGGAGGAGGAGGAGGAGGAGGAGGAGGAGGAGGGAGGAGGGGGAGGGGGAGGAGGAGGAGGAGGAGGAGGAGGAGGAGGAGGAGGAGGAGGAGGAGGAGGTTGAGGTTGAGGTTGAGGTCGAGGGCGCTCCGAGGACGCGCGCGTCGAGGCGCGCGCGACTCGGTTGCGGCTCCGAGGCCGCGGGGCCGCGGGCGAGGCGGCGGAGGGCCAGCGGCCTCAGAGCAGCACAGCGGCCCGCTCCGCCTCGGGCCCGCTGGCCACGGCGTCGGCCCGCGGCCGCTTGGCGGGCGGAGCTCCGTCGGCGGCTCCCTCCACGGCGTGGCGGGGGCGGGCCAGGGCGGCAGCAGGGTGGCCCAGCCGCCTGCGCTTCCCAGCGCAGCTGTCTCCAGTGGCCCGAGGAGTGATCTCGACTCGGGCCTCGGCCTCGTCCAGGTCGGAGCTGAGGCGCTTGCCGCGGGCCGCGTCGAGCAGCCAGCGGACCTTCTCGTCGAACGCCTTCATCTTCTTGACTGGGGCCCCTGCCAAGGGAGGGCCAGCTCGAAAGACACCATCGCCACGGCGAAGAGTTTCAGCACGATCCCCAGCAGGACAGGGAGAGTGGGAGCCCGATGCAGGCTCCCCACTCGTGGCGGTCTCCGCCGCATCATCCTCGTGACTGCCGCAATTTATCACTGGCTGCGGCCAACTGTCAGTGGAAGTCGATGGACCCGAGGAGCCCGCTCCCAGCGGGACTGGCCTCCTCGGATCTGCCGAGCCGCAGTCCAGCGCGAGGGAGTCGCCGACGTCGGAGGGGGCTGGAGCAGCACCCAGGGCCGCCAGCTCCCTTGGCAAGGACTGGACCGCCTGCCCCGAGGCGGCTGCAGCACGAACAGCGTCAGCACGCGCGGCACGACGGCGGGCGGCCTGCTTCTTGGGGCCGAGCAGGATGCCCTCCTCTGCACGGGCAAACCGGCGTCGCCCAGCGGCCTTCGGCCAAAGGCCGCAGGCGATCCGCTGGAGGTAGTCTCGAGGAGGAGGAGGAGGAGGAGGAGGAGGAGGAGGAGGAGGAGGAGGAGGAGGAGGAGGACGGGTCGCCTAAGCCCTTCTGAGAAACCCTCCATGCCTTCCTGGCCAAGCCAGGGGGCGCACACACACCGCTGGCCTGTCCCAGGGGGGGGGGCCGGGGCCAACGGCGATGGACTTAGGTCGGGTATGTCCCCCTACAGGCGGATTTTGGATGATTCTAAATCGCGCAAAAACATCAAAAATGACAAATTAACTCAAACCATCGTCCCCATACATGTATTTTACTATTTGGGATTTTTTCCTCCTGTAGAGGGACAGGCCCGAATGAACGGTGGACATGCATAGATCTCGTCGCACTGTCCACAAAGGCAAAAACCTGCACGGCAAGTTCGCGTCGTGACATCCTCGGCGGTGTACAGGCGAAGCTTCTGCTTGAGACTTCCTCAAGATTCAAGCCTCAGGGGCCAAACATGATGACAATTACAAAGTTTAGAAGACCCGCTCGGAATCGAACGTGAGGTGCGGGCCCCATAGAGAGGGGGCTCCAGCCTGAGACTTCCTCACAAGTCACTCACAGATGAGGCTCCCACTTGAGACTTCCTCCATATTCAAGCCTCAGAGGTCCCAAAGTGACGGCAAATACAAGGTTTGGATGCCCCGCTCGGATTCGAACATGAAGTGCGGGCCCAAATAGAAAGGACGCTCCCGCCTGAGACTTCCTCACGTTTTACTCACAGACGAGGCTCCCGCTTGAGACTTCCTCAAGATTCAAGCCTCAGGGGCCCCAAAGTCACGACAATTACAAGGTTTGGCTGATCCGCTCGGATTCAAACATGAGGTGCGGGCCCAATAAAAATGACGCTCCCGCCTGAGACTTCCTCACAAGTCACTCATAGAACAAGCTCCCGCCTGATACTTCCTCCAAATTCAAGCCTCGGGGGCTCCAGAGTGACAACGGTTACAAGCTTCGGACGACCCGCTCGGATTACCATCATGAGATGCGAACCCCATAGGGAGGGGGCTCACGGCTGAGACTTCCTCACAACCCACTCACAGACGAGGCTCCCACTTGAGACTCCCTACATGTTCGTGATGATGTTTGGGTGTGGGGGGTGATGATGATGGTGGTGATGGTGGTGATGATGGTGGTAATGCGGATGATGATGATGATGATGATGATGATGATGATAACGATGATGATGATGATGACGATGACGATGACGATGACGGTGACGATGACGATGACGATGACGATGACGATGACGATGACGATGATGATGATGATGATGATGATGATGATGATGATGATGATGATGATGAGTGTGTGATGAGTGCGTGATGGTGACGGTGATGATGGTGATGATGATGATGATGATGGTAAGTGCTGGTGAGTGATGATGGATTGCTGACGGTGATGGCGAGGGATGAGGACGATGATGACGATGATGTTGCATGGTGACGATGCTGATGGCGATGATGATGAGGATGTGTGTATGATGATGGTGACGATGATGATGGTGAGGATGATGGCGATGATGATGTGGGGTGTTCCTGTTCCTGCGCGGGGGTGTCCAAAGAAAACAAGAATCCCACTTATGATGTGGGGAATAAACATTTCCGTCGCCAGGGGTGCTGCCCCAGCGCGGCTGAAAAACATATACCTTGACGTGCCACTGCAAGTGCATAAACTTTCCGGCCGTCCTGGGACATGCGCCCACGACAACGATACAGTTTATGTCGTACCGTTCTTCGCCCGCCAACTTCCAGGAGGGTTGAAAAATAAAACCAGGAAATCGACGTCTAAATTCCAATCAAAGTCTTGAGCAGTCCAGACAAGTCTGTAAATCTGGAGGGCTATTTTTAGCACTCTGGAAGGTCAGGGATATTTTTGGACGGTCCCGAGGCCCAGTGAATGATTCCCGAAGCCGAGAATAGCGAAAAACCTTCCGTCGCGATTGGGACCCGAGGTAGAAAAAGAAAACACGCCATACACATAGACTTTTGGCGTTCGGCGCCAGGGAGGGCCCAGCGCGGATCCAAGAAATCCGCGCGGAGCGCCTCAAATGTATGTTTATGGCATTTCTTCTTCTTCTTCTTCTTGTGGGCGTTTTCGTATTCCTCGTTTTGCCGATCGGCGCGGGTCCTCGCACCCCCCCCATCCCCCTCCCATGGAGTAGATCTTGGCTGTTTTCTGGCGCCTCTTTCGAGCAGGTGGAGCCTCCCGCACAGGACGCACGGTCCCAAAGAGAGAGGGGGTGGGTCTGGGATCGTTGCCGGCGAGCGTTGCCTGCGCGATGGGCCAGGATCGGCCCGGCCAGGACAGGTGCGTCGGTGCTTGTCCATTGAGCAGGGTCCGAGCGTCCCAGCACTTCGGTGGGCCTGCCACGAGTTTCTCTTGGAGGCCACACATGGTCCGAAAACAAACAGTGCTCTCGTTCTTTTTCTATTTTTTTAATCATTCTCCTTAGAACGTAAATCCGACGTGCTGGAACAAGACGGTCTCGGCCAGAAATGTTCCAAGAGCATGCCGTGCAGACCACAACCGGTTCTCAGAACATCCTTTGGTGGGCCTAGCAGGCCAGCCAGGACGTTGAGCGTCCTCTTATTCGGCGTTTCGGCATTGGGCGGAAAGGGGAGGGAAGGGGGGGGTCTGGCTCTGGACCTCTGCTTAATGCGACTGTTTGCAGCAGTGCGTCCTATGGGGAGGCTCCAAAACAGGCGCCAAAAAAAGCCAAGACCTGCTCCACGGGGGCGGGGACCTGGGGGTGGGAGGACCCGCGCCGATCGGCAAAATAATGAATAAGAATTAGGTCGGGCGTGTCCTCCTACAAGGGGATTTTGGAGGAAACATTAGAAGCAGTCAAAAACTATTCCAAAATTGTCAAAAAATGCTCAAATCATCGTCCGCATATCATTCTTGACTAGTTCTGAATCTTCCTTCTGTGGAGGGACAGGCCCGACTTAACATAAGAAAACGATCGCACGCCTCGCCGCTGCTTGGGTCGGTGCTCGGCTGCCACCCTGCGAGGCGGCGATTGTTCCATATCCACCGCCTGAGAACTGCCGTCCTGGTGCCCCAGCGGGCGGTGGATATGGATATATTTCGGCCCCGGGGGGCCCGAACATGTCCATACCCACCGCCTGCCGAGGCTCCGAAAACTAACCTTCCAGGCGGTGATCAGGCATACCTTCCCGCCTCGGACAAACCCTCCGGGCCTCGCGGGGCGCGGCCTCCCCCGGCGGCGGGCCCGCGCCG
Source organism: Prorocentrum cordatum (assembly GCA_963575745.1). Classification (NCBI taxonomy): domain Eukaryota; class Dinophyceae; order Prorocentrales; family Prorocentraceae; genus Prorocentrum; species Prorocentrum cordatum. The sequence continues at coordinate 108,768 of CAUYUJ010016398.1, read as the reverse complement.
CCGGCGGGCGCCCAGATGCAGGCAGGGCGCGGCCTCGCGGCGCCGGCCGAGGGGAGGACGGCGACGGGCGCCCAGACGCCGCCCCCCGGCCCCCTCCTCCTCCTCCTCGTCCTCCTCCTCCTCCTCGCCCTCGACGACGACCGCTGTCGAGCCGGGGACCGACGACAGAATCGATCTACCCCAGGACTGATTTTCTCGCCGAGTCTAGAAAACAGAGCGCAGCATGCTGGTAGGTCAGCGGAGCAATTCTCGTACTTTTTCTCGTGGGCCCGCCTGAGACAACTGAAACATCACTCCTGGGGTATAGCAATTTGTAGACGATCCCCTGCTCGACCCGTGGCCGACTCTCCCACTCCGACGCCGCCTTGGGCGCCGCCCTCGACGACGACCGCGACGCCGTCCCCGCCCTGCGGAGACGCCCTCACTCTGACGGCGACGCTGCCTTCGAGATCTTCGTCCCACGCCAGGCTAGTCGCCAGCGTGACAGCGCGGGCCACCGCAACTCTGTTTTCTGCCCAAAGGAGTTCTCAAAAGGCCCCGCGAGTTCCCCAGGCCTCGGACGGCGAACGAGCCAGTTCGCTCCCCGCGGCACGATGACCATAGCCAGAGCAGGCGGAGGGCACCAGAGCAGGCGCGGCAATGCAAAATCCACTCGAAGAACAAATCCCGGTTCACAGAGTCATCGAGGTAGAAAAGCTACGTTTGGAATGAGACTCGCAACTCTCATTCGGACCACAAGACGGAACGACAACGAAAAGCGGGCCAGGCAAGGGACAAAATCGGGCGATGGGGGATCAGAGAAGAAAAATACCGCTACCGCTGCCCTTTCCTCGTTTCCATTTTTTTGGGGGGGGGTTCTTTGTGGTCCTCGTCGCCACCGCTGTATTCGCCTCGAAATTTTAATCAGAATGCACCCATGGAGAGGTCAGGGGAGTAGTGGTATCGGTACCTTTTGGTTTCTCCAGGGAAGGGAGGGAGGCGGAGGGAGGGGGGAGCGGGGGGCGGATAAGGAAGGCGGGCGCGAACGAACGAAAGAAGGGCCTGCAAACCGCCCAGGCACGCCGGGCCCTGGATGGCGCGCGGGCGCACGGGCAGTCAAGGTGAAGATCGAAAAAGGAAAGGGAGGGACCGAGGGTGAGGGGGTGGGAGAGGCGAGAGGAGGAGGAGGAGGAGGAGGAGGAGGAGCAGGAGGAGGAGGAGGAGGAGGAGGAGGAGGAGAGGAGGAGGAGGAGGAGGAGGAGTAGGACGAGGATGACGAGGTTGGAGGACATGGAGCCCCCCCTCCAACTCGCTTGCCATAAGAAGGAAGGGACCCCGAGGGGAAGAGAACTCTGGATGGGACTGTGCCTTCACCCCGAACTGTTTCCAGACGGTCCTGGGGAAAGGCTCCAGGGAGCCGAGAGCGGTGACTCCTCCTCCTCCTCCTGCTCCTCCTCCTCCTCCTTCTCCTCCGCCTCCGCCTCCGCCTCCGCCTCCTCCTCTTCCTCCTCCTCCTCCTCCGCCTCCTCCTCCCCCCTATGCCCCTTTCCCTCCAGAGCGCACATTGAACAACTTGAGGATGTGCATTGCTTTTGCCTCCCGTGGGACGCACGGAGACATACTAATGCTATATGTTCTCCTTGGAGGCGACCCGAGCATGTAGTATACCCATCTTGTAGCACATCGTTTCCCGAGCGGTGTGGCCAGAACACGCCCGCCACGACGCATATACTATAGATTTCTCGGTGCGCGCGTCGCCCCTGGAGGGGCGACACACACACACACACACACAGTACTAATCTGTTGGGGTGACGCCGATCCCAGGCGCCCTCCGGATGGTCTTTGAGCGGTCTCTGGGGGCCTCTTGGGTGCTCCTTGGACCCTTCGGGCGCGAGCGGCTAAGTGGAAAAAGGGACGATGCGGGGACACCACGAATTCGAAAGCCGAAAGCAACTCACGGAAGCTTTTGGTCGTCCTCATGGCGACCCCTAGCGGGCCCACTCGCGCTCAAAGCGGACACACTGCATCTCCCCCAAATGGCGCTCTTGGGCGCTATTGGTCGCTATTGGGCGCGCAATATGAATGCTATTCTGCGCAACTGGGCGCTATTGGATGCTATTGTGCGGTATTCGCGTATTCGCAGACATACATGCTTTCCAATACGAGCGGCATCTGCTGCAACTCGGTTTCTCACGCGAAGGGGCGAGCGCTGGCCGCTCGCTCGACGGCGTCCGCGTTGCCCTCCCCATCCCCACTGGCGTGACACTTGCCCCACTGGCCAAGCTCCCACCTGGGTGGGGAAATATGCCTGCCCCTTCGGGCCTCGCGGGGCCTACGCCCACCTGGGAGGGTTGGCTGGCGGGGCTGAAGTGTCGTGGCCCAGTTGATTGCGTGATGATCAACCAGTGGCAGGAAAACAAAAGCATTTGCCCACGTTGGAGAGAAATTGGCAACTCTCTGACGATGTCGTGTGGACTATGGGCCACGTCCACATCGCACAGCGGGGGGGCCGGGAAGGGCCCTGCCACTCCCTTGCAAAAAACGCCTGCACGATCTGCGGCTGCCGCGATCGCCGGGGGCGACCTCCCAAACAGACCCGGAGGTGCGGACCGAGGTAGGTTATAACGCAACGACCAGCGGGGAATGGATAAGAAGGCTAGACTCGGGGGCGCGCAAACATGGATTAGCGATCCATGGATTTGGCGCGCGGTCGCCAAACCGATGGATCGGGGGAAGCGCCCTCCCCAACATGCGGCTGGTGCCGCCCCGTTCGGCGGCGGGAACCCGCGATTTCCCATGGAAACGGGACCCGTCGCTAATCCACGCGCCCTTAATCCATGCTTGCGATCGCCTGAGATAAGAAGGCTAGACGACGAAGACACATGGAAGATCAAGAACATCTCTTCCCCCCCACCAGCAGGACGGCGAAAGGCGACATGCCCAATGCAGAAGGTGCAGACGGTGGGTCATGCCCCACCTGCGCTGTCAGAGCTCCTTCTCCTCCTCCTTCGTTTTTTTCATCTTCTGCAGACAGTCCTGCGAGGTTTTCGAGTGCACCAGAAATTTGGGGTCCAACCCTGGGATATACAATGGGGGGGGGCGTCCATTCTCGCTAGGGGTTCGTTCGAGTAGCCCCCTGGGGTGTATCCCAGGGTTCTCCCCCTTTCCTGAGCCTTTCCATTTTTCGTCGAAAAGTCGGGGGTTGGGGGGGAAGCATCGCCTGCGATTCTTTACAGAAGTCTTCGATGGGGATGGGATAGGTCAGACGGTGCTGCGAAGGGGCCACCGCGAGGAGGCGTACGCCGGCCGCTCGCAGCGCGGGCCGCTCGCAGCGACGCTCCAGGCGGATATGATGCACCTCCCTCGCAGAGCGCTTTGGATCGCTGTCGGGCGCTGCTTGAGCGCCGTTCGGCGCTACTGTTAGGCTGGGCGTGTCCTCCTACAGGCGGATTTAGAAGACAAATGGAAAATAGTAGAAACGTGTTCAACAACAACCAAACATAATAGAAAATCGTCCCCGCATTATTTTTCGACTCTTTTTGAATATTTCTCCAGTCGAGGAACATGCCCGGCTTAACGCTGATGGGCGCTATAGGGTGCTACTTGGCGCCCTTGGACGCTACTGGATTCAGTCGGCCCAGGGCGAGCGGAAGCTTCCGCCGAGATCTACTGCTCCACAGACCTCTTCAGGGGTGCGTTCTGACCAAGATCTTGAGGCGAATCCAGCGGTGGCGACGAGGGCCTCCCCGGAGGCTCGAAACGGCGACAACCAAGGGCGATGTCCAAACATTTTCGAAAACGGCCCCCGAAGTCCCGACTCTTTCACCAAGGCTCGATTTCCATCGCGAGTCGTTTTTGACGGTGCTGGGGCCCGCCGAAGGCTCCCAAAAAGAATGAAAGCAACCAAAAGCCTCCCCTCGTGATGCTTGTCATGCTTGCCATCCGTCGGACGTCCATTCCCCGTGCATTTTTCGGCTTCGTGCGTTTGTTTTCTTACCGAAAATGTTGATCTCACGGTGTGCCATCGCTCCGGCGCTCATTCCCCGTGCATGTATCGGCGTCAGGCGTTTTTTGGGGGGGCCGGGCCCCCGCCGAGGGCCGAACGGTGCCACACTCGGCGGCCGAGCGCGGCCAGAAGGTGTCTCGGAGGCCTGGAGATTGGCACCAACACCAACACAGGGGTTTGCCTCCACAAGGGAGAGATGATCCTAGATTTCGGTGCTATATTTCGGCCACCTTGGAAGCCAGAACCTTCCCACCATCGCTGAGACCGGGATCTTCTTCCCTCGGTGGAGGCACACCGCCGATATTGGTGTTGGTGTCAACCTCCAGGCCTGCGATTCTTTGTCACGCGGAGCCGCGCGCCGGCCGCTCGCAGGCGCGGCGCTCCTGAAGCACGGCGTCCGCGGTGCACTGTCGGCCCCAGCTGGGGTCTCGGCGGCCGGCGCGGCGCGCGCCGGGTGCTCCAGCGGCGGGGCCCGCCGCGGCGGCTCCTGCCAGGCATGGGCTGGCTCGAATCGATGTCATCTTTTATTTCTTTTGGGGGGGGCACTAATGGCCCGACCAGTACGCTGGACCGAACCGATAGATTGACTCGGATCGGAAACGGGTCGGATCGCCAAGGGATCGCCCCGAATCGGATCGAAACCGGATCGCCGCGCCAGGCTCCGGCGGGCACGGGCTGGTGCGGGTGAAACGGGCCGAATCGAATCGAATCGGAATCGCGGCCCCAGCTGGCGAATCGAATCGCATCGAATCGTAGGCGGCCCTGCCTGTGGCAAGACGAAGCCAGGACGAACATATCTTTTGTTGAGATTTACCCTCCAGGCCTCCAAATCCCACTCCTCATGGGGGTGGGGGAACTCGTCGCCGCGGAGGGGGAAGCGACGAGCACGCCCAAACTCCTCAGTCTGAGCTGTCTGAAAACAAATCCACCTCGCCTCCACTCACGACAAGACGAAGACAACATCATCGGAAATCTCTGAGATCTGGCGGCTCTGGAGAATGTCTCAGGCGCCGCGGCCTTCTCAGGGCGTTCCGGAACGCTCCGAGAACGTTCCAGATCGCTTTGGAACGGAAATATCCTCGTCCAAACCTGGTGTCCCTGGCATTGAGCAAATGTACTGTGAGGTCGGGCGTGTCCCCCTACAGGGGGATTTTTGGCGAAAAATAAAACATGCCCCAAACACGCAAAACAACAAAACAATCAAACATGGTCGACAAATCGTCCCCAGACTATTTTTGACTACTTGTGACAATCCCCCCTGTAGAGGGACACTCCCGACTTAAGTGCACAGGGTGGGGCACAGACCCTGACCTTCCAGGCGGGCGAATATCACCAAGACCTTGACGTCTCACTTCCAGTCGAGGCGTCAAGCACCCTGGATCAATACATATATCTATACATATATATATATATATGTATAAATATGTGTAGGTATGGAGGGCTCTTTTTCTACAATCTCTGGAAAATTGATCGGGGTAGACTACACGGCCAGAAACAATTATAACAAAATCCACAATACGATTCTCTGGAATGACCTGCCATCGACAACGCCGACAGGATGATCATCAAGTGATGCTCGCCCTTCAATGTTGGCAGCGTGCGCAGGAGTGCGTCAAGGGCAGGTGATCGACATGTCTTCGGTTGGTTTGCGCGCGACATTGAGAGGCGGATGCCACTTCATCCCTGGGTGTTGTTCCTACGTGGTCCTTCGCTGGGCCGCAGGCATTGCTGATTGCATATCAAATCATACAAACTGAACCCAAAGAGAACGTCTGCCGTGCACCGGGCAGTGAGCCGTTCATGGTGTTTCGTAACATTGGTAGGCCGACAGCACTTCTCGACGCTTCGCGTATCCCCACCAGAGGTTGCACTCGCACTCGTGGCCGCTGGTACACTTTGGTTTACTGGGCGGCGCCTAGGTGCGTCTGCTGGTGAATGCTGAGCATTTTGTTCAGTGCATGTGCACCGCACGCTCTGTGTGCAATTAGCTTTGTGCCGCCTGCCCCGGACATCGCCTGTTGCCACCAGACCGTCGTCGCGCGGCCGCCGACCAAAAAAAAAAGTATCCCCACCAGAGCGTAGGCATCTGCGCACACGTCCTCGCGCTGTCTGAGTGGGTTATGCCTCACGGCATACACCGAATTTCCTGGCATTTTGCTAGGCTGCGCGTTGCCCGAGCTTCCCTGGATGCCCTCAGCCTGTCAGCTTCCCCGCGAAGCCCCGCAGCCGCTTGGTGAGTGGGCCGGCCGGCCTGCGGCGCTCCCAATAGCTATTTAGGCCGTTACCGTGTCCCGGAACGCTTCTGAGTCCGCCTGCGCTTTCGCTTGCGGACGCGACCGGACAATATCCCCACCAGCCCATCCAGAAACGATGCCCAAAAAAGCTGACGGAAGAAAGGAAGAAGCGACTCACATAGTGAACCGGAGCGGGCAACAACGGTGAATGGGGAGATCTTTTGTGGCGAAGGTTGCAAGTGTTATTGCTGCTGCTCTTGCTCCTGCTGGTGCTGCTGCTGCTGCTGTTGCTGTTGCTAGTGCTGCTGCTGTTGTTTGCTGGTTCTCGGATGATGAGTAGACGCATAAGGGGGAGGAGGAGGAGGAGGAGGAGGAGGAGGAAAGGAGGAAGAGAATAAGAAAAAAACAAGGAGAAGGAGGAGGAAGCAGGGCGGACAGATGATCCTCTTAGGATGTTTCTGGGGGGTTGTTTTGGAAACCTCTTGGAGCGTCTGGGGGGGATCTTGGGGGCTTCGGGGATCCTCGTGAAGCCTCTTCGGGTCTCTGGGAGGTCTCTTGGATGCCTCTCGGAGCCCCTTGGGATATCTCGTGGGCGGTTGTTTTGAAGTCTGTTAGGACGTCTCGGGGGTCTCTTGGCGGTCCTGAGGACTCTTGGGCGTCTTGGGTGCCTCGGGGAAGCCGCTTGGGGTCATCTTGGGGGTCTTTTGGGGGTCTCTTGGGGCCATTTTGGGGCTATCTTGGGGCCATCCTGGGGCCTATTGGGACCTCCTGGGCGCCCCTTGGGCCCGTCTGGGCTCCTGTGGGGGCCTTGTCGGAGCGTTCTCGGGAGCTTTAGGGGCTCTCTTGGGAGCATCTTGGATGATATCGGTGATCGAAGGGGGGGGTCCTTAATTACGCCCCAACCAGGAGGCCAAAATGGGGCCAACACCCTAGTAAAACCAATGATGTTTGCTTCCTCGCCGAGGCCGTTTTGGACGTTCCGACACCTCGCGAATCCCCCTGTCCAGGTCCATGGGGAGGGGGTCGGGGGAGGGGTAAAAAGTAAACCCCTCCCCGAAGGGGAAAAAGGAGGGGTGGAAGAGGAAACTCTCTAAACCACCGACGCCCAGACGGCTGGTGGGATTAATGCGAAGGGCACCGACCGCAATGTTTCAACGACGCTTCCGCTTCCATCCCCGCGCCATTTCTGCAATTCCTGAGCTCCCTTCTTACTGCCGACAATTGCGGGAGAGTAATCACGGAGCAGGATCCTGCTGTCGGGGCCGCCGCCAGGCACAAGCAAACTCAAACTCTCGACAAGGCGAGCTCGCCCCGATGACAAAATCACCCGGAGGCGGAAAACTTGAAGGACATCAATCGGCGGCGGACCCAAAGAGAGCAGCGGAAACCCGTGAGATCACGACAATCCAGAGCTAACTTCTGACTGCCCACATCTGCGAGAAGCGGAACACGAAGCAAGATCCTGCCTGCCGCCGGGGCCGCCGCCAGGCACAGGCAAACTCAAAGTCTCGACGGGCGAGGTCGCCCTGAAGGCGAAATCGCCAGAGATGCTCCCGATTTTGCTGAGCAGTCTGGCAACGCCGAAAAATTGTCGACGCACTGACTTAGCGCTTCATGGATAATGCCACCAGTGGCGCTTACTTCAGCTACTTCAGCGGTGTGAAAAAGACGCGCCAGCGCAACGCATAACACGCGTTGAAACACAGCCCCCTTCTTGGTATTGAACCCGCCCTTGGGCAGGAAACCCTGGAGCTGCTGGTGGGAGCGATGAGCGCGGCTACAATTGCCAGAACGCCCCGCCCGGGGCCCGCCCAGCGAGGCGCCCGAACCGGTCCCGGGTCAAGGTCGCCAAACATCTGCTCTGCATCTATCTTTCAAGGCGCGCCCCGCTGACGCGTCGAAATAATGCGGGGCGCAGCGGCCCGACGGCGAGCCAAAGCTTTGAAGCGGGGAAACAACCGTCACCTAGACGTCTTCGGGTCTCAACGCTCCAAGCGATACGCAAGGACAGACTGACGCAAGCGAGCGTCGCAATGATAGCATTCACGTGTTGGAGACTTCAAAGATCGCCTGCAGATGAGGCTTGAGGTTGGGGAGACCGAGGAGGTGAAGGTCGGAGCGAACAAGTGGCGCGCCACGGCGACGCGTCGGCGCGTTGCAAGGGGCGCCAGCATGCTGGCCTCTCAACCGGCCTGCTCTTGCCCACGACAAAACCGATGAGCGGTTGCATGGGCGAGAGAAATCGCACTTATCTCCGAAGGTCGCTTCCCGCGTGGGCACCGGCACGCCTAAATCGGCGACAGCTCTATCATGCCCTCCCGCGCCTGGGGAAAATCCGGCATCGCTGGCGGGTCGGGCAAAACTAGCGCCGCGGGCGAGGACAAGCAGTGGCGCGACTAACTCAAACTCATGGCGCGGCGGCACTGGGCGGCGGGCAGCTTGCGCAGCGACTCGGCCAGCAGCCCCCCCCCCTCGCATTTCCGCGCGGAACTCCCCAACTCCCAGCGCGCCCCTGCGGCGGATCAGCACGAGGCCGCGCAGGGCCGCGGCGCAGTCGCGGCTGGGCCCCGATCGACGGAGCTGGTGGACGCAGCTCGCCCCGAGCTTCGCCGGCCCCGGGGCGCGCGCCGGCTCGCGCCAACCGTCGGCCGCGGCCGCCCAGACGCCAGAGCGAGGGCGCCAATGCGACGCACGATGCCCAACTGTCTGACTGCGAGCTCTCATTCTGGGAGCCGTCGGGACAGACGCGAGGGGATCCCCCAAGACAAGCAGCCTCTTACCGTGATTCCGAGACGTCCTGAGAGCATGACGAACGCGGCAAAGGACAGCGCGAGCCTCGAGAGCAGGCACTCCCTCGAGACAGCCCCGCTTTCGACGACCGGCGACATGCCGACGGGGCTGCTCCAGGTGTTTCGTCGGCACCTCGGGAAAGGCAGGCAGATCTCGATCCACGGGCGGACCGACGGGCTGGCTGTCATCGGACTGACGGACGGAGGCAAGCGCGGCGGCTTCCTGCCCAGCGTCGCCGGCCGCGGCCCCGTCGGCGGCGCGCTCAGCGGCGGGGGCGCGGCGTCGAGGGCGCAAGCGCTCAGCCCTGCCATGGCGCCGACGCTCGCTGTGACGCCCGACCTCCCGAACGGCGGACACTTCCCAATCGGCCTCGCAGGCGACCAACCCCCCGGGGGGGGCTTCAACGCGGCCGATGGCAAGGGGGCAACTGGGCACGGAGGTCACGCAACAATAGAGTGGCGTCACGAAATCAGGCCATGAGCTCCTGCCTCGCCTGTGACCCGAAAGATACCTCGCGGTTGCGACGCTGCTGGATGAAACGGAAGCTTGCCTCAAATATGCCGGGGCCCTCCCTGCGCGCGAGCGCCGCGATGGCGACGCGGCCCAGCGCGCGCCCGATGTCGCGGCCGCTGGCAAACCGCCCAGCGGCGGCGCCGGGCGGCCGTCGCGAAGGCGGGCGTCGTCGCCGCCCCCGCAGTCAGCAGCCTCGGCAGCGCGCTCCATGATGGGCTGACACCACCGCGCGGCCCACGACCAGCCCATCGGCACCACCCTCAGCCGCGGGTAGAGCTTGGCGGGGCCTCGACGCTGCCCACCCCGGTGCCAGCGGGGCGCCCGCGCGCGCGGGCCCGAGGGTGAAGAGCGGGCGCGGTCACTCCAGCAGCTCCAAGTGGCATATAGAAAGCGTCCTTCAGGTCAGCGCCATCCACGGTGAGCGGCGAGTCATCATCTACCATCTCGAGCGCGCCATAGGCGTCGCCCGTGGCCAATCGAACGCCATGGAGCTCTGCGAACACTTCCCTGGGTCGGCGACAGTCCGCCGCCGCGCAGAGACGACCGCCTTTCTTCTTGACAGAAAAGATCTCGGCCCTCACGCCATCCAGGGTGCAAGTCAACGAGGCCCCGCTCATGCAGCGACAGAACAGAACTGGACCAGCGCCGCTAATCGAGCAGAAGAGGATTGAAGTGTGGAGATCAGGCGCAGAGCTATGCCGAAGACTCGCGGCAGCCCCGCTCCGACCAAGCACGCCCTGCAGAACGAACTGCTCGACCTCGGCTCGCCCCCCCCCCCCCCCCCCGCGCATCCGCCAGGGGCGCGGGCGCCGAGCTGACGTCGGGCAGAGAGAGGTGCGCAGGGTCGTAGTTCCCGACGGGCGACATCTCGACAGCGCAAGCGCCCCCGGCCACGCGAGGTTGCGCAAGCGCTGCTGCGGGGGGAAAAGACGAGGGCGGAGCGCCGAGAAACTTCGCGAACTCGTTGACGCGGAGAGAACATCTGGCTCCGGGCCAGCGATGGCCCCGCGCAGCGCGCAGAAGGTCACGGCCACGCGTCGGCAAACGGTCGCGCAGCCAATTATAAGGGCGCCCGCGCATTGGATAACGTCGTTGCCGACGCCGCGCCTCCGACAAATTCTCTGCCCCGTGCCTCTGGCGAGCCTGGCCGTAGCAGCCGCTCCTTCGCGAAACGACGCGGCGCGGGGAAGATGTCCCGGGGCCGACGTCTGCCGATGTCGTGGGCGTCTTGAGCGCGGGAAGGCTCGCAGCTGGAGCCCGAACAGAGGGGCGGGGCGCTCGCGCCGGCGCCCCCTCCGACGCCCGCGCGGCCGCGCAGCTCAGCCGTTGCATCGCCTGGGCTCCCGTTCCCCGCGGGGCAGGCGCAACCTCGCGCGCGGCGTCGCTTCCTCCTCGGCATCGCTGCAAGCGTGCCCGATCAGCTCGGGGGGCGCCCTCGCGGATGAAGTGGACCTCGACGCTTCGAAGAAAAACGCCTGCTCCTTCAGACGCATCTTGCCACCCACGCTTTCGCTCTCGGCCTCGTCGGCCTCGCCCCAGTGCGAGGGCGCTTTGGTCTGGGCCCCCCCTGCGCTGCATCGCAATGCTGGCCAAGTTTGCGCCGTCGAGGAGGTCCTGAAAGGTGGCTGCTCTGACCTGCCGGCACAGCTGACGACGCTCCAGCCCCAAACAAACACATCTGGCGCAAGTGCTCGGGGCGAACCTCCATCCCGAAGTCCCCCTTCTGCGGGGAGTTCATGCGCCGGGCCACAGTCCCCGGCCCAGGCAGAACCAAGTCGGATCTGACGTCCTCCTGGCGCGTCATCTCGAACATCCAGTGCCTCGGCGCGCCCCTGTGGCTCACGGCGTCGCAGGCGATGGGGGGGGGGGGTCCTTGCGCCCACGCCGACCGCCTTTCTGGGGAAAACCTCCAGCGCCACGGGCTCCACGAAGTAAACCTAGCCGCCGAGCAGCACGTGGATGTCGCGGCTCTGCGCCCACGCCGCGGCAGGCACGTGCCCCCGAACCTCGTCGCCGATGCGGTAGCCGCCTTCGCAAGCCGCCGCGCGCCAGACCCCCGCAGGATCGCCAACGCCAACGCAAAGGCCAGCGGGAGATAAGCCGCGTAGCAAGCCCAGGGCAGGGCCCGCAGGCGCGACTGGCGCGGCGGCGCGGCGCCCCCAGGCGTGACCTGCGCGCGGAGGTCCGCTAGCAACCCCAGGTTGCTGATTGTCCGCGCCTGGCGGCGGCGCTCGGCCATGGCGACGCGCTCCGCCTCCGCCGTCTGCTGGCCCAGCTCAACGTCGGCGGGCTCCAGGAGGAACCAATGCACCCAGTCGGCCACGATCCCCTGCGGAGGCGGGTCAAGGGCGCCAAGCAAAGCCGCCTGCCCATCTGGGTAGTTGGCGAAGGCCACGATGTACAGGTCCCCGGCCGTGGTGTAGATGACGGGGCCACTTGCCGACAACGCCACCCAGTCCCGATTCAAGTGCTGGCGCCGCACTCCCACAACGGCGTAGAAGACGTATGCCCGTCGAGTCGTCCTGAGCGCCGCCCTCGTCGAAACCCACGTAACCGCGGCTGCGAGGACGCGCGTCGCGTCGCAGCGCCGCACAGCTGCACCCCAAGCAGGCCGCGGTGACCCCGAAACCGATCGCGCCGCCCTGCAGCCCCGAGGCCAGCGAGCGCACGTCCACCCCCTCATCGGTCACGGTGCTCGGAACCGCCGCGGTGGCCGACGCCCCAAGAGCGCCAGTGACTGCCGCGGGCTCGGGCACCGCACACGCCGCACGCGCGGGGCAAGCGGGAGGGCCAGCCGCCGGGCAGGTCACAAGCGCCGCCTCCGCGCACGGCGGGATCGCTGGGCACTGCAAGGAACACCAGGGACAAGGCGCGGGCGTGCCACACGCCAGGGAGCAGCAGGTGGGGCACGGAGGGCAGGATGGCAACTGTGGGCACCTGGTGAGGTAGGATACCACCCCCGTCAAAGCGTGGTTAGTGAACCTCTCCCACAGAACTCAAGAGTTGAACGACATCAAGCGGCGGCGGGCCCAAAGAGAGCATCGGAAACCCGTGATAGCACGACAAAAACTATTTTCAAGAGGATGTGCACCATTACGATGTTCAGTGGGCACAAAATCCGATCGACAGAAAATCCCCAGACAACCCCACGGACAACCCAGACAACCCATGCTGATTGATGACGGCAGGTGCCCTTAGGTCGGGCATATCCCCCTACAGGCGGATTGTGGGCGAAAAATAAAACTCACGAAGTACCACAACATAGTCAAAACATACTCCGAAAATCGTCCCCTGACGATTTTGAACTAATTTTGAATACTCCTCCTGTGGAGGGACACGCCCGACATAAACCTACCCTGGACAAGCCCCTGGGCAACCCAGCGGGGATCCGGACAGCCCCTCCGAACAACCCCTCGTGGACGCGAGACGACGCAACGACCTTACGCCGCGGCTTCCGCGGGCCGCCGGCACGGCAAGTTCGTTCGGCGTCGGCGCGCGTAAAGGTTTTTGACACCGCGTCGGTCGTTCAACCTCGAATCGATCGCGGCCCCGATCGTTCAAGGCTGAATTCCGTCGGGTCCAGTGGCGTCACCGTGTCCGTCGGTGCTTCCGCGTCGCAGAATCCAAGCTTGAACGCCATCGCCGCACGAACCTACCGTACGCGGGCAGCTTGCGCGGGAACGTCGGCGCCGACGACCCCGTTCTTTTGCGTCGCTCAGGTGTGTTGGGACACAGAAGACTGTACTATAGTCATCGGCCTGACCCAAGGAACGATACATAAGGCACGGAGCCCTTTGTCTCCCAAGGAATTCACAAGGAATGATAACTAATAGATCACGCATACGGAGAGGTACATAACGCATGCAAGCCTAAGGAAAGACCGAGCCCCTTTTGAAACGCAAGTGTACCTTATTCAAGCCGCTCACTGTACACACGAGCTTACGCGGGCAGCTTACGCGGGGATGTCGGCGCCGACGACCCCGTTTTTTCGTTGCGTCGCTCAGGTGTGCTGGGGCACAGAAGACTGTACTATTTCTGTGCTTTTGTTGGAGGCGCCCGTCCGAACCGAACAACCAGCACGGGCCTCTTATACTGCGAGATTTCACGGCGCGCGCGTCGCCCATGTGAGGGCGACGTGCACACGGTACGAGTATGCGTTGGGTGACGCCGATGTGCGGTGGCAGCCCGCGGGGAGCCTCCCGACCCACCCTGTTGGCTCCTGCTTGGCGGCCAACCCGGGGAGGAAAGGGAAAAGGGGCGGACCGTCTAAGCAGGCTCGGACGGCCTCCGGCTGTCTGACAAGTTTGCTAAGCCGAAGACACAGACAACTTCTCAGAAGGCCAGGGGGGTTCTGAAAAGACCCGCCGCCTTCTGATAAGGCCCTGCTCCTTCTCACGTCTTCCTTCGGGCTCGCCGCCGATTGCTGGCTCTTGCGAATCGACGCTGACCGATATTAGTCGATGCTATATCGACGCTGCATCCACGCTCAATCGGCGCTCTCTCGTCGATCACCCGACGCTAGCGCACGCGAGTGCTCTCTAAAACTGGAACTTGCAAGGACACACGAAACTCCCACGATTTGCTACTGAACAAGTGGGGTGGGGGGGGGGCGCACTGGCTCGTGAGAGCAAGAAAAACCGCCACAACAGAACTCCGTTCCCAAAGGCCCCCCCCGAGCTGGTGGCACCCCATTCCGTGCACTTCCTGGGGGCGCGTCTGGAAACGAGACGCCACCAGCTCGGGGGGGCGAGCCGCCAGCCCCACACAGTGGAGGCCAGTCCACAAGAAACCCTCCACAAGAAACCAAACTTTGAGATGCCAGGGCGTCCGTGGACTTTTGGTGTGCGAGCGTCACGCTTTCCATCGCAACACCATCGAAACCCAGGGCACCCTGGAGGCGAGCAGGGTGTTTCTTGGCATGGGCCTCCACTGTAGCTGGAGGTTGTGCTCCTCTCTTCTCTGGTGGTCGGCCAGCCCACCGGCTAGGACCTGGCCGAGCGTTCTGCTTATAGGTAGCGACATCCGAGCCCTACCCCCGCCAACAATCGATTCTCTCCTTCTCACTTTCTCCCTCATCGCTCGCCGCCGAGACTTATGATGTTCCAGCCAACTTTCGCCTTCTTCACCAGAAAGTTTTCCGAGCACCCAGAAAATACAGAAACTTGTGGGTTTTCACGTGTCGGGCCCAGGGGGAGGCGATACTCGCTCGACACTGTTTCGATACTTTTCTGGGTGCTCCAGGACTGCATATGGGATGTCGTCCTGAACTACGAGGGGAGCAACGTAAGCCGAGGCACACCCCATCGCGCGCTTCGTGCCGCCGAATGGAAAACTCCGCCTGCGGCCCCGGTGGGCGCGCGGGCGCGCCGCCCCGCGCCCGCGTGGCGCGTCACCCCCGCCGCTGCCTCGGCAGCCCCCGCGTGGAGCTCGAATAGCTGGCACGACCTCAGCGGGTGCGGGCGCATGCCGCCCCTCCGTCCATGCTGGTACGGTCGGACACGGGAGGCCCTCCGCCGGGCAAACCGAAGAACCTTCGCGAGCACCCTCGTCGCGGGATGCACAAGAACGCGCAACGAACACGGAGAATGCTACAGCCAACCCGTATCACAAGGATGCACGATACGGATGCAAGGGCCTTGGAAGGCCATGTTGCCACTTTGCGAGGGGGCGCGGCCAATGAAAGCGGCCAAGGATGGACCCACGAGGCAACGATGCAAGTGTACCCTTGGAAGGTTGCTCGTCCTTACTGTGCGGGTTGACTGTAAGGTACCATCCCCGAGCCGACCTCGATCTCATACCTCGGTCCGACTGTACACGTCTCACACGTTTCGTGCCCCCGCTCCCCATGGGGAGCTCATTGGCGGCCCCAGCGGTCGCTCGCGCGTGCCGCCCCCGCCCATTTCTGGCACACACCTTACACGTTTGGTGCCCCCATACAAGGACCCCCATCTACTACCCCCAACGGGCACGAGCGCATGCCACCTCCAGACAAGTTCGCGCTGGTCAGCCGAAGCTGCCCTAATTACCCACCTTCCACTCCTGACTGTCCCTCCTCGGCCTCCTTTTGTTTCTCTTGTTCCTTGCTCCTCCTCCCAAGTGGCATTGACCCTATCGCACATCGTTCACAATGGGCCAAGAGAAGCATAGTGGAAAACGTATTAAGCTTGGCTGGGCGTACCTCCGTCGACACTGCGCACAATAATCGTGGCTAGCTTGACCATACCAGTGTACAAGCAATCAAACGTCCTATATCGATATCCAGCTGCGTGGGGCAAGACCATCACGCAAGTGAAACGTCGAGATTGAAACTGGATCGTCGCCCCTGGTCCCACCGTGACTCCAAAAGGCCTCCGTGGACCCCCTGGGCGCTACCGGATGGTCGTGGGCGGCATGTTGCACCCGGGTCTCGGGGACGTTTTGCCCGTACCAGTACAACGGGCCTGAACACCCATTGCCACAGGCACCAACGCAATCAAGCACAAGGGTAATGATGCAAGGCTGATGGGTCGAACGAGCATTGATGCAAGGGCAACCTTGATGAAACACTGCATTCCTACTACGGTGCATGACAGCCAGTGCCCAACGACGCCCCCCTACCTCCCCGCTGCAGCAAAGGCGGCGCACGCGCTGCCTTTCACGGCCGCAAGACGTATGCATCGCTGCCGTAGGCTGGGCACGCTTTAAAAAGAAGTCAGGAAAACGATTGAACACGGCCCTGGTGGGGGAGGTCACTCAGCGGAGGTAGCCATTGCCACGGCACTTGCCTCGAGCACCACGCGTCAGGCCTCCTCACGTGTGGACTTTCGTTGACGGGGGCTGCGGCGCCAGACATCGACATTGCCTCGATCGAAAGTTTGGTGTCCCTGGATCTGTCGAAGCCCCCACCTGGAATGCCGACGTTTATAGCGGGCAGCTCGAAGGCACTCGACGAGGCCTACTCCATGCCAGAGGACCCCTCCCCGGTACCATGCAGAGCTCGATCACCAACCCCCCCCGCCCTCCTCTCTCGGACTCCTTTCTTAATTCGAAAGGGAGGTGATTGGGGGGAGTCGCGAAGAAAGATGCTTCACACGAGCTTATTCAGAGACTTCTTCCAAGCGGTATGAACATACACATTTGGACGTCCACGCGGACCTGTTGGGATCGGTGATGGAACCCCCTCCTCCTCGCACCGTTGGCCGCGTCTCCAGCGTCCTCCGCACGCGAAGGGGTGTGGGGAGGGAGGTCCAGCGCCGACCTGGGAACTCCGCCAGGAGATCTACTGGGATGTGCGTATGCTGCTGAGGCCTGTCTATATATGTATCCCGTCCTATGGCATGCAGGAATTGCGGCAACATGTCACGCAGGTGCAGCGCGACACGTGTGCTGACCAGCGTGGCATCACCCTTGAAATGTTTGCATGTGGTGGTGACGCTCCGCGGAGAAGCCATTTGGGTCTGTTGGAACCCGTTGTTCAGCACGGGAATTATTGATCCCACGCTCCACGTGGCAAGAGACGTGCTGTGTCACGGTGCCGAAGGCGGGCAATTGGCGCCCCATCCCAATTTTACGCTTAGGTCGGGCATGTCTCCCTACAGGCGGATTTTGGAGGAAGAATCTAAACTAGTCGCAACAGATTCCAACATAGCCAATAAATGGTGGAAAAATCGTTCCCCGACTATTGTTGAACTATTTTTGAATGTTCCCCTTGTAGAGGGACAGGCCCGACTTAAGTGTAGATATCACTAAATCGTTCGACCGACTGGAAATCCACGTGCTTTTCAATGCGTTGTCGGAGCAGGGCGCTCATGTAGAGTACGCACGACTCATGCCAAATATCTGCAGTGCCCAACAGGGGATTGTCGATGGCAGCGCAACGCTTGACATTGCGCGCGGCATCAAGCACGGAGACGTTTCATCAATGATGCTCTTCAACGCCAGCTTGGAACTCGCAATTCAGACATTCAGAAGACGAACTCGGTAATGCTCACTGCACCGACCTTGCAGACGTGCTGCAGCGGCTTTTCGGGTGGATTTCTGCCAATGCAAAAACCAAAACGGCGAGCAAAAAACGAAGTGAATTTCACGTGGATTATTTGTAATCTTCATTCCGGGCCAAAAAGAATTCGCACGAAATTCACTGCGAAATCCAGGGCGAATTTTTTCCAGGAAAATCCGGGCCCATCCCAGTGTTTTCCGAACAAAACCCGCTCTGCGATGCTGGCACCATGACAGTGCTGATTCGATTTTAAATGCGTCAATTTGCTCAGTAGCATATGCCACGCCTACTCTGCTACATGCACGGTCTGCCGCAAAGGCTACACGCATGCTGGATGTACTTCCGGAAAGTCGGAGCGCTTCTGACCCGGGTCAATCCAGACCGGAGTCAGTCAAGCCGGGCAAAATCCTGCAAGATCCTGCGCCCAAACCCGGTTCAATACGAAAAATCCTGCAAAATCCTGCAGGATCCTGCACCCAAACCCGGGTCAATGCGACCCTGCCCCTGCAGGATCCTGCAAGATCGGGCGCACTGGCTGACCCCCGTTTGCATCGACCCCCGTCTCTTGAGCCCCGAGAGGGGTCTTTGGTGCGCGGCCCGGCTTCAAATGCAGACAAGACTCGCGTGGACACCAACATCGCTGCTACAGCCGGGGCGCTGACGAACGAACCCTTTTCGTTGGTGAGGGGCTCGGTGTTCCTTGATTGTCTCACAGCTTGCCTAAGGATATCCTTAAATTTCCGATGGTGAATCGAAGTTTGACGTACGGAACATTGTTGAGGGCTCCTTAGGTCAACGCCTCGACTGTATATCCAACGTCGGAAAGCCATCCGCTCTGCCGCTCGCCAGATGCCATGTGTCCGCCAGGGCGTCCCAGGCGCACCAGAAGTACAGATGGGTAAGATCAGGTCGGGCGTGTCCCCCTACAGGCGGATGTTGGACGACAAATAGAGAATAGTCAAAACATTTAAAACCATTGTCAATAACGGTAGAAAAATCGTCCCCTGACTATGTTTTGACTGTTTTTGAAAATTCCTCCTGTAGAGGGACACGCCCGACTTGAAGGTAAGAAGAGCTGTAGCAGTTTGCGCAGAGGATCTGTGTTCAACGTCAGCTATCGTATACTGAGCGCGTGGGGAAAATCTCCTTCCCGCAAAATGAACATGTCTATGCGTTTCCGCTTGAAGATCCGCCGGCCCCCTTGTGGGGCCACCAGGCTCTAGGCGCGGGTTCGCAGTTTCCAGTACCAGTTGTAGCTTGTAGTTTCCAGTGTTACAGTTCTGCTTCTTGCTGGTTACTGTAACTAGTTGATTGACCGCGCGAGGGGGGGGAGGCCCAAACAGGATTTTTTAGTTCCCCCTGGGCGCGTTGTCTGAATTGCTGGGGGTGCTCGAAATCGACACCCCTCACGCAGATCCGCGGGGTCAGGGTCCAAAAACACAAGGGATTTGCCACATTTCTGAAATTCGGTGCCACCCCTCACGCAGATCCGCGGGGTCAGGGTCCAAAAACACAGGGATTTGCCACATTTCTGAAATTCGGTGCCACCCCTCACGCAGATCCGCGGGGTCAGGGTCCAAAAACACAGGGATTTGCCACATTTCTGAAATTCGGTGCCACCCCTCACGCAGATCCGCGGGGTCAGGGTCCAAAAACACAGGGGATTTGCCACATTTCTGAAATTCGGTGCCACCCCTCACGCAGATCCGCGGGGTCAGGGTCCAAAAACACAGGGATTTGCCACATTTCTGAAATTCGGTGCCACCCCTCACGCAGATCCGCGGGGTCAGGGTCCAAAAACACATAGGGATTTGCCACATTTCTGAAATTCGGTGCCACCCCTCACGCAGATCCGCGGGGTCAGGGTCCAAAAACACAGGGATTTGCCACATTTCTGAAATTCGGTGCCACCCCTCACGCAGATCCGCGGGGTCAGGGTCCAAAAACACATAGGATTTGCCACATTTCTGAAATTCGGTGCCACCCCTCACGGACATCCATCGCAAGGCGTGGTAACCCAAACTGCGAGTACCCCCTCGGCCCTTTAATCCCAAGGTGTGGTAACCAAGCTCGTAAACCATACACGTCTTACCAATCGCCCTGTGTGATAACCCCTCTTGTGATCAGTTGGTTTTGCCGATTGCGAATCGGCCTCGCATGAAGTTCCGATACTGCTGCGCGACAGCGCCAAAGCCTCATGACTTAGCTCTTCCATGGCCCATTCTCCGAGAGAGGGGGCCGGCGGCAGGGGGCGAAGCCCTTACGGATTTGTCAGCGACGTTGTTGCGTCCACTCCTATCGATGGTCTTTCGACCACTGCTATGACAACATAACTGCGGTCACGCATTGAACCGACTCGTTCAAACATCGCACCACAGCTGGCTTCAACAAATTGCTCGAGGAAGCTGGTGAGAAGCGGGGTGACGCTGCAAGACCACAATAGACGTCAATTTGAACACTGCTCCTGCGCAGGATTGGTTTGTTGTTGCGAAAAGTGCGACGTGGCGCCTCGTGGCACGGCTTGCCTCCAATGACTCGCGCGCTTGGCCTGCCCAACTTTCTCGCTGGCGTCCAGCTGGCGCCCGACGCCGAAGTCGTCCACGGCACGGGTGGGCAGATGCAATTGGCTCCTCTGTGCAGCAAGAACGAAGCACGACACTGATTGATGTTCTTCGCAGCCTGGAGCATTTCCCATGGCTGCGTTCGTTTGATAATACTGTGTCCTCCACTCGTGCACGAAAGAGTGTGTTGCAGTACTGTTTCCTCCCTTCGGCTCCGCGAGGTGACGCAGTAGGCTTATCGACCACACTTGACTTGTTTTCTGATAACCTGTCCGAGGTCCACCCTGCTCAATTTTCCAGCCTGGATCGGTTTCAAACGGTCCAACAATCTGGACACGCTGGAACAGGAACGGAAAAAAAATGTAGAATGCCAAATGCCACATGTTGTCCGAAACTCACAGCGGCCGCTGTTGGGCAGGCGGCCTTCTGTCTCACATGGGCAGCGTCCGCAGCGACGCCCACAGCGACGCCCACAGCAATGTCCACTGCTGTCGGTCTTCGTACCTCTTTTCACCGTCTCACCGTACCCATGTCGATCGCACCGAAGAAATAATAACAAAGGTATTAGTAAGATGAAGAAGAAGACGCGAACACAAATATTCGAAACTCCTCCTCGATCCTCAATCCTCTTCCAAGCCTGGTCCCTCCAGCCTGGGCGCGCGGTGCGCCAACTCACGCGGACGCAGGGCTGGTGAAGCCGCGGCTCCGCAGTATCGTCTCCGCCTCGGGCGCGCGTCTGGGGACTGAGATACTCTCGCTACGTACACGCCGATCTGGTCCTTCCACGGTATCGAGGATCGAGGAGACAGAGGAGGAGGAGGAGGAAGCCATACACTCTCTGTTATATACATGAGAACCTATCAATGCATTCTGACTCTGTTGGGTTGGCCCGCCGCGCACAGACGGGATGCACAGGCGACGGCGACGGGACCGGCGACGAAATCCAGGATTGTGGCAAGCCGACTGAGATCGGAAGAGAGACCCATCAACATTGACAACTCTCTCTCTCTCTCTCATGATCCTGACTATCCTACTGCTCCTGCTGCTGCGTAGTTAGTTGCTCGCGCGGGGCCTCGCAACAAAAAACAACAACTAATGCTACTCCTGCTTCTGCTCCTGCTCATCTTCCTCCATGATGGAACCCACATGGCGCGGACCCTATCAAAATCGGAAGAGCAGCATGGGAGGTGTCCGACCATTGGCCAGCTTGCCCCAGCACCTGGGCGACCAGGCCAGCTGGGCGCAGGCTTTTGAATGATTCTGGGCGGTCTCGACTTCTCGGCTGTCCGAAGCTCCAAGACGACCCAAGAGGTCCCCAAGACCGCCCCAAAGCGGCGCAAGAGGCATCCAAGAGGGCCCCAAGACGGCCTCAGAGCGCCCCAAGACGGCCCAAGAGGCGCCCCAAGACGGCCCAAGAGGGCCTCAAGGGGGGGGGGGAAGGAGCAGAGGAGGGAATGGTGGTGGGAACTGACAATGCTGGCCACGGTTGCCAGGGCTGTCTGCCGGCTCCCCACGGGTCGCCAGTCCGTCGGGCCGCCCCCACTCGGTCGAGCCGCCCCCACTGGATCGTGCCGAACCACGGGCGCGCGGACATGGGTGTGCACCACTGGATCGATCGAATCGTCCTCAGGCCTCCTCAGACCTCCTGTGTCTTGAGCAAACCCTGAGCAACATCGCTGCGGAGCTCTCTGCGTCGGGGGGCCGCTCGCAGCCCCCTGGGAGGGGAAGGTCTCGAGAGCTCTGGTCGACGGTGCGCCCAGGGGGGGGAACGGTGCCCCACGCCCACAGGAGAGCCCCCCAGCTATCGTCTCCACCACGGCGATGTCCTCCGGCGTCGTCACCTGCCGCGGACGCGACCCACCAGAAGGGCTGCGTGGATGCCCGCCTCTTACCATCGCGCTCTCATGGTCCTTTCGATGCGTGACGTCATGCATGAGAACTTCAAGACTGCCTCGAGGTTGCTGTGCTGCTACTTTACCAATGGCATTCACCGGCGTGGAACCAACACAATGATGTATTGTGCTGTGAAGGTGGACGCCATGCGATGTAAGCGATGTGGTGGAAGCTATCTCGCAAGAGTTAGGAAGCGCCAGCTATAGAGGTGAACGCTATGTCATGTAAGATATATGCTGCAAGCTATGTCGTGTATCTCAGTGGCGAGAGCAGGAGGTGAAAGCTATGCGATTTAAGCTATTTGGCGCCAACTATGTTGTGTAACATGCGCGGTGTAAGCTCTGTGTTGCAGGCCGTGCAGTGTGATCTGTGTGCCAGCGCACGGGGCGCCCACGAGCGCCCGCAGAGGTGGCACAGCGACAGCATGGCGCGACCTCGGCCGACCCTCCCAACGCACGGGGCGCCCACGAGGGCCCGCGAGGCGGCACGGACGGCAACGTGGCGCAGCCTCGGCCGACCCTCCCCGCGCACGAGGCGCCCACGAGCGCCTACGAAGGCACCGTGGAAACTCCACGGCCGACCCGTTCAATACCTTAGGGAGCCGCAGTAAGAACCCTTAACGCAAGCACTGTTTGGGAAGAAAGGAAGCAATGATCCGAGGCTCTTGCAAGACGCTTCGGGCAGGTATCTTTGAGCCTGCTGTAGGGAAGATGCGTACGAATTGCCACCTTTAGGCCTAGCTATGCAAAACGCGTCTAGCCCGATCCTACTCGTTCCACGCACGGGGGTGACGAGACAACCCTCACCGTGGACTGTCTAAACTCTCCAGTGCAAGACGGAACGCGTCGCATACCCTCGCGGGCCTCCCTGAGCGAGGGTGAATGGAGACGCCGCGAAAATGTAATACTGGAGCGGCAAGGGGGAATGGGCAGGTCGAGGCCTGCCAGATGGGGTCCGAGTAGATGGGGTCAGAGGATCACGCCGCATCGCCGATGCATCGGCGATGCCGGCGGTGCATCGGCGACACCGGCGCGGGTAAAATCGGGCTCCACATGGAGACGCATCGGCGATGCGTAGCGATCCTCCGACCCCATCGACTCGGACCCCATCTAGGAGGCCTAGAGGAAAAGCAGGAGGAATGGAACGGGACGAATCCCGGTGCGTGTGCCAGCACGCGCTGCCTGCGTTACGCGCTACGCGCTTGGATTGGTGCGTGCGCGCGCGCTGGTGTGCGCACGTGCAACCCGCGGGCGCCGTCGATCACCGTCCGGTGGACGGCTCGGCCGACTCCGTCGGCACGGAATTCGGCAGAGGACAGAGCGCGGCGGGGGCCAACAACGCACATGGGTACGACACCCCAGTCCGCGAGACCAGCCTCGTGATACGAACGTTCGCGAAATGCGTACTGCGTACAGCCAACCCGTATAATGAGGATGCGCGGCAAAAATGCAAGGGCCTTGGAAGGCCATGTCAACGCCTTGCGAGCGGGGCGCGGCCAGCGAAAGTGGCCAAGGATGGACCGAGGAGGCAAGGATGCAATGGGTACCCTTGGGAAGGTTGCACATCCTTACTGTGCAGGCTGACTGTCCTCTCATAACCAACGCGGATTCCTGGTCGGGGGCGTCCAAGAGGGGGGCGTCCAAGAGCGGGGTGCGCAAATCATGGCCGGCGACATGTGCGCGTCCCATGAGGGGGCTGGGGACATAATGAAATAAGAAGAAACGCCATGAAATCTGGGGAGATATCATGGCCCACGCCATGATATCCATCTCCCCCTGGTCATCACCCCCCTCTTGGCCGCCCCCGACCTGCACGCGTACGTCCTTCTCTCGCTCCTGAGGGGACGCCGAAGAGGGCAGCGGCGCCCGCGGCCTCGCCGAGGACGGCGCGGACAACAAGGCGCCGTCGCGCAGGGCGAGGCGGCCCGCTCGGAGGGCGCCGAGGCCGCCGCCGGGCGGCCCGGGGCGAGGTCGGGGGCCTCGAGAGCGACGTCGCGCACTGCTCGTGGATCGCCCGGTGGTGGCCCGGGCGCGAGCTGGGAGGCCAGGGGGCCCCGTCGAGGACGGCGCGAGGGGGGCATCGAGGCGCACGACGCAGGCGGCGGCTCCGGCGGCAGCGGCCTGGCCGGCGAAGAGGGCGTAGCCGCTGGCGCCGCAGCCAGCTTGGCTCGGCGCGGCTGCGGTGCCGGCCACTGCAGTACGGCGCGCAGGCCGCGGGCGGCGGCACGGGCACGGGCGGTGACGGCTGCGGCTGGGCGCGGCGCCGGGTGAGCGCCCGTGGTGGGCGCGTTCGTGGCACACGACTTCATGGACGGCGACTGGTGGCGCGGCGGCGGGCGCCCATCTTCGCGCTTCGTGCTCCGCGGTGCGCGGGGCGCAATATTGTTGGCGCTCTCGCGCCGTCCCCTGGTCAAGGGCCTCTCTGGGCCAGGCCACCACGCCTGAAGCGCTCTCGCCTTCGCACCCCCGCGTGTGACCCAGATTTTCGAACACAATGTTTGCCAGCGTGGGCTCAGAACAGTGCACTGTAGATGTGCATGGTTCGCGGTGCACTATGTATGGTGCAAGCTGCTTGGTGCAAACCCTATGGTGCAAACTATGTGGTGGTTGTTGTGCCGTGCAAACTACGCGGTGGAAACTATGTGGTGCCAGCTGTGCGGTGTAAGCTATGTGGTGCAAGCTGTTCGGTGTTGGTTGAGCGGTGCAAGCTAGGTGGTGCCAACTAGATGCTGCAAGTTATGTGATGTAATAGATGTGGTGTGAGCTAAGTGGTGTAGGCCATGTTGCACAAGCTATGTGGAAGAAATTGTGTGATAAAAGGCTATGTGGTACAAGCTATGGGGTGTATACTATGTGGTGCAAACCATTTGGGGCAAGCTACGCGGCGCAAGCTATGCAGGGCAAGCTATGCGGCCGCTCCTGGGGAGCCAACGAGGCGCCCACTGGCGGGTACAAAACGAAACCCCCGGCAGACCCACCCAACGCATGGGCGCCCACGAGGCGCCCAACAACTATGCACCAAGCGAGATCCCAGAGAACCCACCCAAACGCACGGGGCGCCCACGCGGCGCCCGCGACCGGCCACCAACCCTGCACCAGGCGAAACCCCGGCAGACCCACCCCGCGCACGGGGCGCTCAAGAGGCGAACAGGATAGGACACTGCTCGGGCACCAGGCGACACATCAGCGGACACATCTCCAATGTCTTAGGCAAGGCACTTCGGGAACCCCCACGTAAGAGCCCCTACGAACCCCTAGTGAGCCAGCGTGGACCCCAAACAGTGACGTATTGCGAACCATGGAAGTAAAAAGCTAACCACAGGAGGTCTTAGTTTTGATCCCCCCATTTCTCTCGGCGAGGAACAAGTTCGTCCCTCCTCCGACTCCTGCTTCTACTCCCTCCTCCTCCTCCTCCTCCTCCTCCTCCTCCTCCTCCTCCTCCTGCTCCTCTTCCTGCTCCTCCTCCTCCTCGTCCTCCTCCTGATCCTCCTGCTCTTTCTCGTGGTCGTTGTCGTCGTCGTCGTCGTCGTCGTCGTCGTCGTCGTCGTGGTCGTCGTGCTCGTCGTCGCGGCGGACATTATGTCCCCTCTATTGCTGGGCGGGCTGGATACTATTGGGGGGTTCTTTCTCCCAGGGAATAATCCAGTGTGGGATACGCTACACGCGAGAGAACTTGTGACAGTGGTTGTGGGTATAGTTGTCATTGCAGTCGCGGGAGTAGTCGTGATTGGACTCGTGGTTGTAGTCGTGAGTGGTTGTAGTGGTAATTGTAGTCGTGATCGTTGTCGCGGCGGAGATCATTCTCCCACTATTGCTGGCCAGGCTGGAAATGTTGGTGGAATCATTATCCCAGGAAGTATCTATTGTGGGCTACCCTACACGCGAGAGGATTCGTGAGCATCTCCCCATGACAGTGCAACAAGGATCAATTGTTGTGGTTGTAATCGTGATTGTAGCCTCTGTATTCTCGTGATTGTAATAATGATTGCAGTCGTGATTCTAATCGTAATCATAGTCTTGGTTGTAGTCGTAATCGTAGTCGTAATCCTAGTCGTAGTCGTAAGAACCGTCGTCGCCGTCCCTGTCGTTGTCCGGCGGGTGCCGCGGAGAACAAATTATCTTCCGCTATAAGTGGGAGCCCAGTCCGTCAACAAGGTTGCCGAACAGAGAATGAATTATCAGCTATTTGGGGATTCTCGAAAAAGACCAATCGCGGTGATGCAACCAATGTGGTGTGAGCAAGGGGTGGCAGCTATGAGGTGTACGCTGTATGATAAATCTATGCGGTGTTAGCTATGTGGTGTAAGCCATGTGGTGCAAGTCAGGCGGCGTAAGCTCAGCGCACGGGGCGCCTACGAGCGCCAACGAGGCGGCACGGGAGGCAACATGGCCCAACCTCGGCGGACCCACCCAACGCACGGTGTGCCCACGAGCGCCCACGAGGGGGCGGCCCGGGCGGCAACGCGGCGCAACCTCGGCGGACCCACCCAACGCATGGGGCGCCTACGAGCGCCAACGACACGTCACAGGCGGCAACGTGGCGCAACTTCGGCGGACCCACCCAACGCACGGGGCGCCCACGAGCGCCCACGGGGGGGCGGCCCTGACGGCAACGTGGCGCAAACTCGGCGGACCCACCCAACGCACGGGGCGCCCACGAGCGCTCAAGAGGCGGCAACGTGGAGCATCATCGGTGGACTCGTTCAATTACGGAGATACCTGGGCATGAGCCCCTAAGAGCAAACATTGTTTAGGAGAGATCTGCAGCTCCCGACCCTAACTCGTCACGTCATCCTCTGCGGCGTTCCCCTTGTGGCGCGCGCAGCAACGCTGGACCTCGAGGTCATCGGTATGTGAGCTGGAGAAGACCTACTCAACCGCGTCTGGAAGCAGGCAGGCACCGCAATCTTCCCTGGTTCGGTGCCATGATCGGACCCCTTTGCGAAGTTCTTCGAGCTTGGGACCACCCAGGGACCCAAGGATCGATGAGTTACACATTCGACCCCCAAGTGGTAATCACTCCGTAAGGGAAGCCACACGTCCCCCCTGCCCTACCTTGATGTTGGTGTACTCGCCCTCAGTCAACTTCACCTTCTCACCGAGAAATTCCACGAGGGACACGTCGTCCGTCACCTTGTCTAGTGGGAGCATGTCGGCCACCCATCCGTCGGGAGGCTCCAGTGTGCACCCTCTGCGGTCGCAAAACAGTGCAGGACGGGGATGGGGAGGGAGCGAGGGATCGGAGGGAGAGAGGCGCAGGGCTGGATGAGGCAAGAGGTGGAGGGGAGATGAGTGAGCGTGGCGGAGATGGAGGAGGGCAGGGAATGCAGACTGGAACGCACGCGGCCCACGACACGAATCACAACACCGCGACTCCTGGTGGTATGGCTTGGCGGAAACTCTCGCACCCACAATCTCCGATTCTGGGGCCCAAAGCTACGCATTTCCACGCCCCATTTCTGAAGAGAATGTCACCCCCCCAGCGCTCTTGTCGGACCCTTCCTTCCCCGTCCACAGTTTCATCTCTTCCTACCTCCCCCCCTTCTTCTCCCATCTCTTTCCCTGGCGAATGCGGGACGAAGGGCGACGGTTTTATTAGCCGTGCTTGGCAACAATGAATTACAAAACCACCGAGCCCATCTCTTCCCCTCGCCTCCGTTTCCATCCCCATTCCGACCCATCCCACCTCTGCACTGACTTCATCCAACCTCATCCAAAACCGTTCCGATGCTCATCCAAACCCGCTGAATTAAGCTTCGTAAGCTTCGGTGTGTACCGCAAGTTTCTTCTCGGCCGCGTTCTCGAAGCCGCGCCGCAACATCTCCACCTTGATCACCTCGACGGGCAGGGAGGGCGGACCAGACCAGCGGGCGACGTCAGTCGAGTGGCGCTCGGGTTTGCCAAAGGCGCCCCTAACCCAAAGTGTCCTCTGTTTGCGTGCCGTCCTCAAGTCCCACGCACAGCTGTCCGAGCCTCGCCAAAAGAGCTCTGGGGGCCTCGGGCGACTTCCTGGGAGTCCAGGAGACACCTTGGGTCAAGGGCCACATCCGGCAACACCCGATGGTGGGGCAAGAACCCTCAAGCACGCAAGCTGGACGGGCTGGAGCGGGCGGGCGTCGAAACACCGTCCGCCTCGGGTCGGAAGGGTGGTGCCCACCCTGCACATATCGCAACGCTCCGAGCCCATTCCTAACGGCAGCACGCGGCGCCTCCTCCTCCAGCTCTACCTCCTCCACCTCCTCCTGCTTCTCCTCTTCCATCGCGCCCCTGCGACTCCACCAATTCCCCCTCCTCCAGCGAAGGGGTGTTCCTCCACGCCGAGCTTCTGTTCCTCCTCCTCCTCCTCCTCCTCCTCATCCCTCCTCCTCGTCCTCCAACTCCTCCTCCTCCTCCTCCTCCTCCTCCTCCTTCTCCTCCTCCTCATCCCCCTTTCCCAAACATCCGTCACAACTCGTCCGTCTTCCCTTCCTTGTCGTTCTCCTCCGCCGGGGCGGAAACGCATACTTCCTCCCGAAGCAAACCTCCATATTTGAGACGCCACGGGCCACGTCATGACAGACGTCAGTGACAACATCGCCAAGACTACAAGACGTCTCCAATACGAACAAGATGGCCTACACGTCGTCACAATATGAGATGCACTCCAGACGGCCCACGAGGCCCTTAAGACACATCCACGAGGGTTCCAAGAGGATTTCCCGGAGGCCATACTCATTGATTTCTGTACGTCTTTGAACAGTTTTTGCGTTCGCGTCTTCTCGGTCTTCTGACCTCCGAAAACTGCTCCAGAATTCCGCAAAACGGCCCCAAGACGGCCCCAGAGAAACGACCAGGGAGGCCCCAAGACGGGCCACGAGGCCCGCAATGAGGCCCCAAGTATTTGTTTTGTCGACGCGCGCGCAGAGCGAGCGGTCAACCGCCTCGGTGGCGCCGTGCCCAGCTCAGGCGCGTGGGCCTAATTAGGGGTGGAGGGGGGGAACCGCCACACACGACCCGCACAAGGGAGTGCAGGACAACGCGTGTGGCGGGCAGCCGCCTCCGCGAGCGTCATTGGCAGCACACCGCATGACGGGGCGGTGCCACCCAGGGCCCAAGCAGTACGGCTCGCCCCCGCAACGAGGCCCCAAGTGAGCCCCAAGAGGCCCCCAAGAGGCCCCCTAAAGGTGCTGCGCGGCGGCCCGGAGGGGCCTCCAAAGGCGGCCCCCGAAGGCCGACGGGCCCCTCAGAGGCCCCCATGATGCCATGAGAGACCCCAAGAGGGACCTAGGAGGCCTCCCTTTCCGCCTCCCCATCCTTCTCCTGCCTCCCGTCCTCCTCGGTACCTCTCACAAATGTTCCCCCATAGGTTTCCAGAACGGCTAGGGGAACACCTAGTCCGATCACTTGGCAAGATAGGCGTATCCACAAGGCTGGAAGCGGCAGTGGTTCGCCGCATGTGCCTTCCCAAGCACACTGATCATATGCAATTCAAAAGCGAATGCAATTAGATGGATTGTTTCGACCGTTGGTTATCAATTGGTCGGCTCATTCGAGGAAAAACCATCGAAACATAAAAGCTGCACCTATCACCCATCCCCCCATCCTCCTTCTCACCACCGGAAGGGTGGCCTGTGAGGCACTCCCATTCTACCACCCAGCGCCACCATGCAGTGCGAACGCGGCCGAAAGCAGCCCTCGCAACAGCCCTGAAAACGCGCGCGCGAGATGCACACGAAGGGGGAACCTAGAACACCCTGAACGCAACAACTTCTTCAACGGCCGCCAGAAGTCACCGCGCAACGCGCGGAGCGAAGAAACCGAGGGTACCCTAACGGAAAGCATATGGGGGGCCCTTTCTATCCAGAGGGAAGAATACAAAGACGACGTTCTTTCCTTCAGCATGGACGTTTCGCAGTCCACGTTGCAAGATGCGTGGCAGAAAACGGGACCCGACGCGCAGCGCGCGAGCGGCCCATCCCGTCTCAGGGTGCGGAACATGTTTTGCATCAGAACGTGTGGCCGCGCGTAAGGGGGCTGCGTGGTGCTACTGCCAAATCGCCGCGCAAGGATCTCCTGAGAGCTTCACTCTCGCGTGTGCGCGGCCCATGAGGAGGAGGAGGAGGAGGAGAAGGAGGAGGAGGAGGAGGAGAAGGAGGAGGAGGAGGAGGTGGAGGATCCAACTTTCAATGAGGCCTGGTGATTCGATCGAGCCAGCTGGCTTGACTCCTCCTCCTCCTCCTCCTCCTCCTACCCAGGCTTCTGCTCCCCCAGTCTCTTCCTCCCCCCCTCCCCGCCCCGCCCTCTTCCTCCCCCTCCCCCCCGCCACTCCCTCCTCCTCCTCCTCCTCCTCTTCCTCTTCCTCCTCCTCCTCCTCCTCCTCCTCCTCCTCCCCCTCATCCTCCTCCTCCTCCTCCTCTCCCTCATCCTCCCCCCCCTCCTCCTCCTCCTCCTCCTCGTGGGCGCGGCATCACCTGGGGCGTGTGGGCCTCCCACAAGAGCTTGCGGTTTGGAGTCGCAGCCACCAACGCCTCAAAGAGAACGCAAGCGACGGGGGCACTGAGTGCGAGAAGAAATGACAATGACGGGGTGGGTGGGGGGGCACCACGGAAGCAGTAATAAGGGGAATCAGCTCAGGATTTAGACCTTTGGAGGCCACAGAAGAGGCCTTGAGCTGTGCTGGCACACTCATCATCATGCTAGAATTTGGCCGTAGCTGCTGTGGTGAAACGGTGTTGGTCACTGCCCCCTCTCTGTCCCCGATGAGCCTCGGTGCATTCACTCGAACGCCGCAACGATCGTTGGCAGACTCGGCCCTAATCGCGTCCGCGACAGGTCATGACGCCTGAAAACAGCCACCACGCGCTGAGACGTCTCCAAGACGACCCACGAGGCTTGAGGAGTGTCCAAGAGACCTCCGTAAGCCCCCTGGACGCCTCAGATAACTTCGGATAAACCTGCACATGGCCCACGTCACGCGCCTCGAAACACTAACAGCGTCAACTTGCATTGTCTTTGATTCGGAACTCAGGTCTTCGACCTATCTTTTCCAGCACAAGTGCTTGGTACGTGTATGTTAAAGAAGTTATCGACTGATATGGGAGGATATGGAGAAAGAGAAAGCGATACATACATATATATATACATAGACATATATATATATAGAGAGAGAGAGGGGGAGAGAGAGAGAGAGATCAAATCTAGAAACGGGGGAGGACGCGACCATCCGAAGAACATCGCCCTAATTGCTCCGTGTTGGTGCAAAATCAGGGCTTCACCATGGGCTTACAACAGTCCGCAACCATGGCCAAACAGCGCGCTCTGCACTCTTCGACATGTGCGGCCCCAAGACGGCCCCATGACACCCTGGGACTGGCCCTGTATGTCCGTACGACTCTCCCTGGAGGCCCCGCGAGGTTCGAGAACCTCGAGAGGGCACCCACGAGGGGCCCAAGAACGCAAATGTGCACGAATGCGCGCTGATTGGCCGCACCTCCGCACAACTTGAAGTGTCCGTCCAAGACGCCCTCAACAACTCACAGGACCGCCTAAAAGGATCCCCCTGGGATACCCGGCAAATCCTCCCTCCGAACCCCCAGCCCCCTCCTGGTCTTTTCCGAATCTTCCAGCGAGCAGCCCCGCCAAGACCCCCAAACACCCTCCGAGTTTCGCCACGTCTGCGAGACCTGTTCGGTCAGGCGATGCTCGCAAAGCGACTTGAACAAGAAAAGCACGTTGTATGGCAGGCTGCTGTAGTTGCATACCTGCACGCTGGCATGCGGATGCTTTTATCGTGGCATGCTGCTGCCACGCATGGCGCTGGCTACGATCTCATCATGCTCGACGTACGGGTGCCAATGACTTCAATTCTGCTCGAGATGTTGCCCCCGTGCTCGCGGTATCGCAATATCCGCCACTGTGCCGCGAGGTACTGAATAGTGTCCTCAGGTCCCTTCGACTTCACTGGATTGAAAATGGCCCAAACCCCCGCGTTCTGGTCGCTAGTGGGCGATCCAGGGGGCTTCCTGCATGACTTTTCCCGCAGCGGTTGCGAGTCTCGAACTCCAACATCCTTTCAGAAGGCTCAAGGAGACCGACTGGGGACTCTCTTGAGCCGTCTTGCAGGCCCAATACGCTGGCCCGTGTTGCCAAAGCCATTGAAAAGTCAAGACTTTCTTTTGATGATTCTCGCACACCAGGCATGTCTGTCTTAAGAGCACCCAGATTTACCCAACAGGCCCCCAAGATAGCCTAAGAGATCTCCCGAGAGTCCCAATCCGAAAGGGATCCAAGACTGGCCCCGAGAGGCTTCCAGAAGGGAAGTCGAACTGACATGTGGAGCCCTGCACCCCCCGAGACCGCCTCTAGGCCACCAAGAGGCTCCCAAAAGGGCCCAGGAGCCCCCAAGAGATTCCCGGGACGCCCCAAGAGGTCGTCGAATGGCCCCCAAGACGCCCCCCAACTGACTCCAAGATCCAGAAGGCCTTCCGAGAGACCTCTCAGGAGCCTTTTGTCCACAACCCAAGCATGGTTACGGGATGGGCCGGAAGCCACTAGACAATCTGAGTGGTGGCGCTAACCGCTATTAGCTCCCTCTCGTGCTCTGGATAACGCATGTGCCCGCGAGCTTGCTTGCTTGCTCCAATGTGCGGGCGCGTGGAGAACGATTCGCAACGTTTCAGGCAGAGCGAGGGCGGAGCTAGGCTGACTGGAAGGAACAACGCATAGCAAGCACGGACACGATGCGTATTGACATCAGCGCGAGGCAATGCAAGGCGATCATGGGGCCGATGCGGGACTGGGCGAGATGCACAATAGAATGGGGAACAGAGGTGGCAAAGAAATCCGCTGACTATTTGGCGTGTGGAGGCTGTCGTCGTTGTCGTCAGTCCCAAGGGAACGTAAGAACAAGGAGAGGAAACAACGTCGTAGTTAAGTCGAAGAGAACCCCCTTCTCTTGATTCCTTGCCTGCGAGGGGGGGGGGCGGGGGGGCTGGATGGCGGGGTGGGATGGGGGCGGGTACCGGATCAGATTATCGCCCACCCTAGGGTCCCAACGGGTCCTGGGGGGGGGGTCGCCAGCGGGGGTCCCAGTGGCGGCCCCGCCTTCCGGGTCGGCGGCGCCAGCCGTAAGGCCTTCGCAATAGGCGATCTCCCCTCCTCCCCCTCCCACGCCTGCCTTCCGTCCCTCCCGATCGTCCCGCGGGCCTCTTCGGAGGTCTCGACCGCCTGCTTGATGGTTGCCTGATTGCAGTGCTTCGGAGGTATGGGGTCAAACACTCCTACGATGTCTGGTGTCTCTAATACCACCTGCGATCGCTCATATTGATAATGATAAGCCCCCCTTCCCTCCCTCGTACGCATCCTCGCCATCCCTTCATGAATCCCCGTGCAGTGTCAAACCTTCCAAGCGACATCACTACATATCTGTGCTGGAGGTTGAGGGTGCGATCGTCTGCGCACGGCCAATTCCGTATGGAATTCGCCTTCCAGTTCTTACCGTGGTCGTGCGAGCGAAGCTCTCCGCAATTTCTCGAAGGGTTTGGGTGCTCGAGACAGCCAGTGTCGCCTGTTAGCTCATCGTGAATTCCTTCTCTACAGATCGTTCTTCGCTGCAGCCCCTCATAGTTTCTCCTGTTCTGTCACGCCCTCTCCGAAGGGTACACCTCATCAGTGAACGAGGAGTGTATGTGCGAGGGGGAGGGGACGGGGACGCAGGGTGAAATACTGGAAGGGAGTAGGGAGGGAAACGGGGAATTGAGAGTGCAGTGAAGTGGAGTATCTGCTGCGCGCAGGGATTGAACCATTGCTCAAAACTCGGCTGGGAACGTTTTTGCTGAATCGCGGAGTGACCGGGACATATTATCCCTGAATCTCCGCAGAGAGACCACTTAACAATATAAACGCCGTTACAAACGCAACACTATCGCTCCAACAACCCAAGATGGCCAAACATGGCTCCAATCCAGGCCCTCCCATGGGCTCCTGCGCACTATCACAAGCGCCATTACATGCAGCTGGAGGACCCCAAGCCAGCAACCGTAGCAGAAGACATGGAATTATCGCATCTCTGTCGTTACCCCAACTACCCAACTCTCGGGCACTATGCCAACTCTTCATGTGGCCGGCAGACGCCTCACCAGCACATGGGCTTGAACGAGGCGCAGTTGACCGGCCCGTCCAGTGGGGAGCTCCACAGCGCCTCCTCCCCTAGGGACAAGGCCGACTTGACCGGCCCGGGGGCAACCGCGGGACCCCAGCAACCCCAGCAACCCCAGCAACCCCCAGCAACCCCGAAAGCTTACCTCCACAGACCAAGCTCTCAACGCTACGTCCTCCATGCGGATTCTGACAGCACGACGCGTGTGCGCACCGGTGCAGCGAGCTCTTGAGGAATCCTATAGGATCCTCGAGAAATCCTTAGGATCCTATAGGAAATCCTATAGGATCCCTTAGGAATACTATAGGATTCCTTAGGAATCCTATAGGAATCCTATAGGATCCCTTTGGAATCCTATGGGATTCCTTAGGAATCCTATAGGAATCCTATAGGATCCCTTAGGAATCCTATGGGATTCCTTAGGAATCCTATGGGATTCCTTAGGAATCCTATGGGATTCCTTAGGAATCCTATAGGAATCCTATAGGATCCCTTAGGAATCCTATGGGATCCCTTAGGAATCCTATGGGATCCCTTAGGAATCCTAGAGGATCCCTTAGGAATCCTATAGGATTCCTTAGGAACCCTGTGGGATCCCTTAGGAATCCTATGGAATCCCTTAGGAATCCTATAGGATCCCTTAGGAATCCTATAGGATTCCTTAGGAACCCTGTGGGATCCCTTCGGAATCCTATAGGATCCCTTAGGAATCCCATAGGGGGTCCCAGAGAGCCCAAGATGGTCTCCAAGATCGCGCAAGATATCCCAAGATGGTTCAAGATAGCTATCAACATGCATCCAAGAGCTCTGGAGACCGCCCCAGGACGGCTCCAAGTGCCTTTCGAGCCCTCCAAGGAAGCCCTCAAGAGGCCAAAATCATTCAAATCCTGTATGTTTTTCCGATGTTTTTTGCATTGTCACCCTTTCGCGCCCGATGGCCTCTTGAGGCCTCAAGATGGCTTCTGGATGGCCCAAGAGGGCCCCAAAAGGGGCCCAGGGGGGCCCCAAGACCGCCCCAAGAACACCCAAGACCGCTCCAAGAGCGGCCCACGAGGGCCCCAAGAGGTTCATTTTCGGGCCCCGACGGGGGGACGCAGTTAAGGACCCCCCCGTCCCCGACTCGACCATGTCCTATTGAATTCCGATTCAAACACAAATAAATGATTAAGGAATTCCTCCGGCGGCTGGGACTCGACCATTTCCTATCGAATTCCTATTTCAGCGTTCCGAAGGATCCAACCTGTTTATACTAAGTCCCCGCGCAGGTCACTCCGATGCCCCCCCCCCCCCCCCAGCAGCCCTCGAAAGTGGCGACAGTTTCGCAGACCGCAGCCCCCCCAGGGATGGCGAAGTCAAATCTGTAGGGTCCCTTGGGAATCCTATGGGGTCCCTGAGGAATCCTATGGGTTCCCTTAGGAATCCCACTGGGGATCCTATAGGAATCCTGTTGGAATCCTATAGTAATCCTATGGGATCCCTTAGGAATCCTATGGGATCCCTTAGGAATCCGATGGGATCCCTCAAGAATCCTATAGGATCCCTTAGGAATCCTATAGGATCCCTTAGGAACCCTATGGGGATCCTATAGGAATCGTACGGGAATCCTATGGGATCCCTTAGGAATCCTATGGGATCCCTTGGGAATCCTATGGGGTCCCTGAGGAATCCTACTGGGATCCTATGGGAATCCTATTGGAATCCTATAGGCATCCTATGGGATCCCTTAGGATTCCTATGAGATCCCTTAGGAATCCGATGGGATCCCTGAGGAATCCTATAGGATCCCTTAGGAATCCTATAGGATCCCTTAGGAATCCTATGCGGATCCTATAGGAATCGTATGGGAATCCTATGGGCTCCCTTAGGAATCCTATGGGGATCCCTTGGGAATCCTATGGGGCCCCTTAGGAATCCTATGGGATCCCTGAGGAATCCTATAGGATCCCATGGGATCCCTTAGGAATCCTATGGAATCCCTAAGGAATCCTACAGGATCCCTTAGGAATCCTATGGGGTCCCTTAGGAATCCTATGGGAGCCCTTAGGAATCCTATGGGATCCCTGAGGAATCCTGTAGGGTCCCTTGGGAATCCGATGGGGTCCCTGAGGAATCCTATGGGATCCCTTAGGAATCCTACTGGAATCCTATAGGAATCCTATGCGGATCCTAAAGGAATCGTATGGGAATCCTATGGGATCCCTTAGGAATCCTATGGGGATCCTATGGGTATCCCTTAGGTACCCTGAGGAATCCTATGGGATCCCTGAGGAAGCCTATGGGATCCCTTAGGAATCCTATAGGATCCCTTAGGAATCCTATAGGATCCCTAAGGAATCCTATAGGAATCGTATAGGAAACCTATGGGATCCCTAAGGAATCCTATGGGATCCCTGAGGAATCCGATAGGGATCCCTCAGGAATCCTATGGGATCCTACCAGGACCCCTTCCGCGGCCGCGGAAGGGTTGCTGGGGTTGCTGGGGTTGCTGGGGTCCCCCCGGGCCGGTCTAATCGTCCTCATTCATGGGCTTGAGGGCGGCAAACGTGACTTGCGTCCCTTCCACCCCACTCGTTACCACCCACCCCTCGTCCCTCCGCGAAGCGAAGCCTCCTAACAAAAGAAAGTGTGGCAATGTCAACTGCCGAGATACAGCAGGAAACTTTCAAAGGTCACACTACATATGCACGGCAAGTAGAGATCTCACGGTGTCACGAGACCTACCGCCAGAGTGGTGGGGAGGAAGGGGGGAGGCGAGGCATCGGGCTATGCGAATCAGCTAAGAAGAGAACCGCTGCTCTTTCTCTCTCTCTTTGTCTCTCCCTCGCTTTCTTCCTCTCGTTTTTTTGTCCTCTCTCTCTCTCTCGTTATTTTTTCACAGGGGAGAGCACTATCATAATGACCGCTCAACGACTGCAGATAGTCCGTGACTACCATTGCCAAATTCAGCTAAACGGGGATGCCAGATGTGAATACCAAACATCATGGGCGCGCACGAAGCACGAGAACAATTTCCAATCAAGTACCTGCAGTAGCGGACTCTGAAATCGCTCAAAACGCGTACATGGAGACGCTAAGGTCCACCCGCAGCGTGCTCTGTGGCAGCATGGCTGCATTTCAGCATGCTCTGGCTTTGTGAGCGGGCCCCTGAAACAATCAGTACCAAAGACACATGGCGGATTCTGGAAACCCTGAACCCAAAAATGTTGTCATCTCTTGGGAAATCGATTTTTGCTTCCACCGGCTTCCGCCGAGCTTCCGCAAGCTTCCGAGGGCGGAGCCGCCGCCGTTTTACTTCCGCCGCCTTCCGCCGCCCTGACGAGATGGCAACTCCTTCGATCCTCGGAGGTAAGGCCCTTATTTGGAACGCCTCACATTGTTTTCAACAATAACCTTTCTGCGCGCCTTCGTCTGCACCGCCAGCAGAGCCGCGCCGTACTGCTTGGCGTCCGCGATCACCTTCTCGATTTCGGCCTGGGGGCACAGGGTCCAGGAGCGAACGCTTACTCCTGCCCCTCCCAACCGCCCCCCTGTCCCTCCCCACCCCCCCCGCCCCATCTCCTTCCCCCTGCAGATCGTCTCCTCTCTGCCGTTGCGTCATGCCCCACGGCTATCATTCCTTAGGGCCCCTTCCCCCGTACAAGTGCCCGCTGACCATGCACATGTCCCGCCCCCCCATCTTCAACATCAGAGACAATGTGCACATGGCGACACACACACATACACACACCACCCTTACTTACTTACACACATACTTACACATACTTACACTGACACACGCACATATATACACTTACACACGACTACGCACACGCACGCACGCACACACAAATACACAAACACACACACACACACACTCAAACACACACACACACACACACAAACACACACACACACACACACACACACACACACACACACACACACACGCACACACGCACACACACATACGCACTTACACACACACACACACACACACACTAACACACACACTCACACACACTTGCGCACACTTACACACGCAAACTCACACACACACACGCACACATATATACACACACTTACACACTTACACACATACACACACTCACACCCACCCCCACACTTACACTTACACTTACACTTACACACACACACACTCAAAAGACAATGTGTCCACACATTGCCGCCCTCATCAACTGGGGAAACCAGCAAACACCGATACCGCAACTCTCTGGACCTCTCGGGTAACGCTCTGACCAGATTTGAAACGAATCCAGCGGCGGCGACGGGGGCCGCGCAGGAGGCCCAAAAAGACGAACACGAGAGAAGGGTAGTGGTATGGGTACCTCTTCCTCCTCCGAGCCTTGCCGCCCTCATCAGCAGCCTATCCACCGTGAGCGTCGTACCTCGCCTGTCAGGCACAGACGTGCCACGGCGTGGGCAAGAACACGGCCGATTACGCAAAAACGTGTACCAGACGTGCCACGGCGTGGGCAAGAACAGTGTCGGACACCGCCCACCGCCCCTGGCAAACAGGAGCTTTGGAGACATCTGGAGTCCTGTGGTGAAGGAGGAGATCTCCTCCTTTTCCTCCTCCTCCTCCTTCTCCTCTTCTCCTCCTCCTCCATATTTACACAATCTGAGTACTACTCTCCTCTCTCTCTCTCCTGGTGGTGTCCGGGGAATTGTCCGGCCCCCCTCCGCGTACTGGCTTTTTACACACAGGATTCCCGGGAAGTTTATCTACATAGAATCATATCTATACATGTTTACATAACATATCGCTGAAGCGCTGGCCTCATTTTCGGGCTACCGCTCGTTCCGACTCGTGCTCCCGCCGAAGTGCTGGCGTCATTATTTCCAGCGCCGTGCCACGACATGGTTTTCGGTTCTTCCAAATAGGCCCACAAATCTAGAACATGCCCCACCGAACATCGGAAGTGCTTATACATTCGGCGTAGATTCGTTGATTTCTTGGGGCGCGGAGGCCCACCCCCCCAACTTTGGGGCGTCGCCACGCCATGTTATGTCAGGCTGCGCGTCGTCAGTTCCGCGTTTCCGCGCTGAGTTTCGCAGCGCCTCCCCCAGCACCAAGGGAAGGTTGGGAATTAACGACTCGGCACCGTATGTTTGGCGGGAGCCATTTTTGAAATTTTGGGGCCTACCTGGAAGGACCCACCCAAAACACTGCCGGGACATGGCGCTCGAAATAATGACGCCAGCGCTGCAGAGAGGAAGCGCGGAAATTTGGCAACGGTGCAGCGGGAGCGCGATGCGGAACGAGCGGTAGCCCGAAAATGAAGCCGTTGCTTCAACGAGAACAACATTTCGGAAAGAACAATAAAATCGGCGCGGAAGCGCGGAACTGACGACGCGTAGCCGGACATAGCATGGCGTGGCGACGCCCCAAAGGGGAGGGGCTTCCGCAGCCCAGGAAATCGAGGAATCGACACCGAATATATAGTCACTTCCCGTGGTTTTTCCGGGGATCCATTTTCTAGGTTTCGGGGCCTATTCGGAAAGTCCGACAATCGTACCGTGGCATGTCGCTGGGGGCACGATGCGAAACGAGCGGTAGCCCGAAAATGAAGCCAGCATTTCAGCGATAATATATATATATATATATATACGTATGTATTGACAACCCCCCAAGCACCCACTCTTGCCATTTTTCGATTGCTCATCCTCTTCCTCGGCTCATTATCTTTCTCTCTCTCTCTCTCTCATTCTCTCTCTCTCTCTCTTTCCTCTCTCTCTTCCCCCTAAAGCGTCGGCGGTTTGTCTCAACTCCGAAAGTGGCGCGGCGCGCGATCTGCCAGAGGGCACTGTGGGCTGGGAAAGCACGCCGTCCTCCGCAAAGGAGGAACTCGGCCTGAAGGTCCTACCCACCAACATGCGCACTCGGGGAGGAGGAGGGGGGAGTGATGGAGGGTGAGGGAGCAACGATCCCTGTGGAACCGCAGGGTTTGCCATGTCAGGGGCCGCCGAACCCTGTGTTTTCATTGAGATGCTTGGGCTTTCTGTGATGAAAATGAAGGAGACATTGTGTTTCCATCTGGACGTTTTTTTTCTTCTGATTTTTGCTATTTTGTCTTTGCATACACAATCCAGGAGCCTCCGAAGCTTCAGATGGAGGGTGAGGGAGCAGCGATCCCTGTGGAATCACAAGGTTTGCGAAGTCAGGGGCAACCAAGCCCTGCGTGTTCATTCTGATTTTTGTCATTTCTGAAATGAAAATCGAAGCAACCGTGCGTTGTCATGTCTTTTTGGGGAAGGGGGATTTTGGGGATTTTCACCTCCAGGCACAACCCAGGAGCCTCCGAAGCTTCAGAGCCTGAGAGATCCCAAATATCCTACACTGGGTCTGCGACGCCAGGGGTCGCCAAACCCTGCGTTTTCATTTGGATTCGTTGATGTTCCAAGTTCTGAAGCTTCGGAGGCTCCTGGATTGAGTTTGTCTGGGGGGTGCAAATCACAAAAATCCAACTGGAAACACAATGCTTCCTTGATTTTCGTCTCAGAAATCGCAGAATTCCAAATGAAAACGCACGGTTCCCGTACCTGTGGTGTCGCGAACCCTGCGTTTTCAGAGGGATCGCGTCGGGCGTCTGGGATTCTCTTTTCATCCGACGAAAATCACGCCCAGGGCCCCTCTGAAGGTCCGAGCAACAAAAATAGCGGCAGGGTTTACAAGGTCATCGCAGGGGCATCAACACGGACACCGCGAGGGCGTAGACTCAGGTGCCGTAGTTCTTCTGCCAAGCATCGCGCAGCATGGCGTCCGTCTCGTGCCGCAGATCCTCGCCGTAACCCCTGTGAAAACGCAGGGTTCGCGACACCACAAGTACGGAAACCCTGCGTGTTCATCTGGATGTTTGCGATTTCCGGTGGAAATCAAGGAAACATTGCGTTTTGATTTAAAACAATGAAATGTTCACCCTCCAGACAAAATCAATCCAGGAGCCTCCGAAGCTTCAGAACCTTGGAACTATAAAGAATCAAAATGGAAACGCAGGGTTTGGCGGCCCCTGACGTCGCAAACCCGGTGTTTTCATTCGGATGGTTCGGATTTTTTGGTTTTCTCAGGCTCTGAAGCTTCGGAGGCTTTTGGTTTGTGTCTGGAGGGTGAGCATATCAAATATCATACAAATCCAAATGAAAACGCACGGTTTGGCGGCCCCTGACGTCGCAAACCCTGTGATTCCACAGGGATCGCTGCTCCCTCACCCTCCATCTGAAGCTTCGGAGGCTCCTGGATTGTGTCTGGAGGGTGAAAATCACGAAAACCATGCAAATCCAAATGAAAGCACAGGGTTTCCTTGATTTGCATCCCAGAAATCCAAAAAAACATAATGAAAACGCAGGGTTTGGCGGCCCCTGACGTCGCAAAACCTGTGAGTCCACAGGGATCGCTGCTCCCTCACCCTCCATCCCTTCCCCCTCTCCTCCCCGAGTGCGCATGTTGGTGGGTACGACCTTCAGGCCGAGTTCCTCCTTTGCGGAGGACGGCGTTCTTTCGCAGCCCACAGTGCCCTCTGGCAGATCGCGCGCCACGCCACTTTCGGAGTTGAGAAATACCGCCGATGCTTTAGGGGGAAGGGAGAGAGGAGAGAGATAATGAGAGAGAGAGAGAGCCGAGGAAGAGGATGAGGAAGCGAAAGCTGGTAAGAGTGGGTGCTTGGGGTGGGGCTGTCCGTATATATATATATATATATATATATATATATATAATGCTGTTCTCGCTGAAATGCTGGCCTCAGTCTCGGGCTACCGCTGATTCCGCATCGTGCTCCCATCGACATGCCACGATATGCTTGTCGGTCCTTCCAAATAGGCCCCGAAACCCAGAAAATGGATCCCCAGAAAAAAAACACCGGAAGTGACTATATATTCGGTGTCGATTACTCGATTTCCTGGGCTGCGGAAGCCCCTCCCCTTTGGGGCGTCGCCACGCCATGCTATGTCCGGCTACGCGTCGTCAGTTCCGCGCTTCCGCGCCGAGATAAATTTTCTCTCCGAAATGCTGCTCTCGTTGAAGCAACGGCCT
This sequence comes from Prorocentrum cordatum, assembly GCA_963575745.1. Classification (NCBI taxonomy): domain Eukaryota; class Dinophyceae; order Prorocentrales; family Prorocentraceae; genus Prorocentrum; species Prorocentrum cordatum. The sequence continues at coordinate 66,653 of CAUYUJ010016398.1, read as the reverse complement.
CACTTTCGGGCTACCGCTCGTTCCGCATCGTGCTCCCGCTGCAGCGCTGGCGTCATTATTTCGAGTGCCATGTCCTGGCAGTGTTTTGGGTGGGTCCTTCCAGGTAGGCCCCAAAATTTAAAAAATGGCTCCCGCCAAACAAAACCATCGGAAGTGATGACCCATACGGTGCCGAGTCGTTAATTCCCAACCTTCCCTTGGTTGGGTTCTCGTTTTGAATAGAGCACCGTGGTCTCCATCACACACTCACCCACCCACTTACTCACTCACTCACTCCTCCCCCCTCCTCCTTCTTCCCTCCTTTCTCCTCCTCCTCCTCGTTCCCAGCCCTCCCTTGGTTGGGTACTCGTAATGAATAGAACACTGTGGTCTCCACTTCTCCTTCTCCTGCTCCCCATCCTTCCGCCTCCCCCCTTCTCCCTCCTCTTCCTCTCTCCTCCAACCTGCCTTCTGCCTCCTGCCTCGTGCCCGCGGTCTGCGAAACCGTCGCCCGTTTCGTGGGCTTCTTGGAGGCCCAGCGGAGGTACGTCCCACGCAGATCACCACGAGACCTCGCCGTCCCCTGGGGGGGCTGCGATCTGCGAAATTGTCGCCCCTTTCGTGGGCTCCTGGGAGGCCCGGCGGAGGTAAGCCCCACGAAGATCACCACGAGACCTCGCCGTCCCCTGGGGGCTGCGATGTGCGAAACTGTCGCCTCTTTCGTGGGCTCCTTGGCGGCACAGCGGAGGTACGGTACGTCCCACGCAGATCACCACGAGACCTCGCCATCCCCTGGGGGGGCTGCGATCTGCGAAATTGTCGCCCCTTCCGTGGGCTCCTCGGAGGCCCAGCGGAGGTACGTCCCACACAGATCACCACGAGACCTCGCCGTCCCCTGAGGGGCTGCGATCTGCGAAACTGCCGCCCCTTTCGTGGGCTCCTGGGAGGCCCAGCGGAGGTACGTCCCACGCAGATCACCACGAGACCTCGCCGTCCCCTGGGGGGCTGCGATCTGCGAAACTGCCGCCCCTTTCGTGGGCTCCTGGGAGGCCCAGCGGAGGTACGTCCCACGCAGATCGCCACGAGACCTCGCCGTCCCCTGGGGGGCTGCGATCTGCGAAACTGTCGCCACTTTCGTGGGCTCCTGGGAGGCCCAGCGGAGGTACGCCCCACGCAGATCACCACGAGACCTCGCCGCCCCCTGGGGGACTGCGGTCTGCGAAACTGCCGCCCCTTTCGTGGGCTCCTGGGAGGCCCAGCGGAGGTACGTCCCACGCAGATCGCCACGAGACCTCGCCGTCCCCTGGGGGGCTGCGATCTGCGAAACTGTCGCCACTTTCGTGGGCCTCTGGGAGGCCCAGCGGAGGTACGCCCCACGCAGATCACCACGAGACCTCGCCGCCCCCTGGGGGACTGCGGTCTGCGAAACTGTCGCCCCTTTCGCGGGCTCCTGGGAGGCCCAGCGGAGGTGCGTCCCACGCAGATCACCACGAGACCTCGCCGCCCCCTGGGGGGCTGCGATCTGCGAAATTGTCGCCCCTTTCGTGGGCTCCTGGGAGGCCCAGCGGAGGTACGTCCCACGCAGATCACCACGAGACCTCGCCGCCCCCTGGGGGGCTGCGATCTGCGAAACTGTCGCCCCTTTCGTGGGCTCCTAGGAGGCCCAGCGGAGGTACGTCCCACGCAATTTTTTTTAACCTGCAAATGAGCTCGACAGCAACACCGCAGCCCACGATGCCCATCCAACATCAAATCCGCTGCCCCTCATGGGGGCTATCACTGCACCCGTTGGATCAAGGCGTGAACTCGATAGCGGCCGTGACTTAAAGTAGCCGGCCGGGTAAACGACACCCCTATCGGTGAGGAGGAGACGAAGGAGGAGAGCCAGGAGAAAGAAGGCACTGGAATTGCGCGTAATAATCACGAGACCTTGCCGTCCTTTGGGGGCTGCGATCTGCGAAGCTGTCGCCGCTTTCGTGGGCTTCTGGGAGGACCATCGGAGGTACGCCCCACGCAGATCGCCACGAGACCTCGCCGTCCCCTGGGGGGCTGCGATCTGCGAAGCTGCCGCCCCTTTCGTGGGCTCCTCGGAGGCCCAGCGGAGGTACGTCCTTCGCAAAAAATCACGAGGCCTTGCCGTCCGCTGGGGACTGCGATCTGCGAAATTGTCGCCACTTTCGTGGGCTCCTGGGGGACCCAGCGGAGGTACGTCCCACGCCGATCACCACGAGACCTCGCCGTCCGCGATTTGCGAAGCTGTCGCCACTTTCGTTGGCTCCTGGAAGGTCCAGCGGAGGTGTGTCCCACGGGGGCCACCATGAAACCTCCCTGCGCTATTTGATAGCAGATCGCAGCGGGATGGGGCCCCACGGAGCGCATGGAGCTGTCATGCGCCCATGCCGCATCGAGTCTTCAAGTGCCTCTTGTCCGCAGTGCACTCGGGCACTCGCAGCGCTGAGCGCAGGGCGCTGCTCTGTCATAGCGCGCACGGCGCTGTTCTGCAATGAGAAGCTGGCGCGATGCGCTGTTACTCCCACGAAGCATGTCTCCAATTCCCCCGTTCATCAGTATGTTTCCACGACCCCTCGTGGCCGCCGTCCTGCCAACGATCTGACTCTTAACAGTGATGCCGCGAATGTGAAACATTTGACTCTGGCCCAACGTTCATTGGCGAAGCGTTCAAGAGCAAGGCTGATCCTTCAGTGCATGCTTTTGGATTGAGCGGTTCGATGTAGAATCGCCTCATGTGTACAAATGGTTGGGTACGTCCCCGGGTTTTTTTTCTTAGGCCGCAGAAGCCCACCCCCCACCTTAGGGCGTCGGCACGCCATGCTATGTCATGCTACGCGTTGATCTTCGACACCATGCTATGCCATATAATGGTATGCCATACTACGACATCCGATTGTGCGAATAGGGAGGAGATCTACGCCATGGTAAGAGATGGAAGGGAGGGGTAGGACGTCAGATATGACGCGAGCGCACCTAGCTTGCCCCCCCCCCACTCCTCGTCGTCGTCCTCCTCCTCCTCTTCCTCCTCCTCGCTCTCCTCCTCCCCCCCTCCGTCTGGCCCTCTGCGCCGCCCTCCTTCTGCTCATCATCATTGATCCGTCTCTCCCCTCCCTCCCCTGACCAGGCAGCACAGCGGAATGCGAGCTCCGACAGTGGGTGGGCTCCGTGTGAAGACGAAGCCTCGGACTGCTCGCTATAGTCAATCTGCTTTGATTCACCATCCTTGTGACCACTGGCCATTCCCTTCCATTTCCCTCCCCTGAACGCCCTGGGCCCCATCCTCGTCCGCCTCCTCCGTTCGCGCCCTCCTCGTCCGCCTCCTTCTCCTCCTCCTCCTCCTCCTCCTCCTCCTCGGGGACTCCGCTATACATAGACACTAGAACCACGCGCGCGCTTCGCGCGCGCTTAGGTTCTAGCTAGGCACATCGTCAACGTCATCATCGCCTCTGCACTGCCACCCCCCTCCCGGGAGGGTCCCCCAGAGCGCTCCACAAGCGCACCAGCAGGGGGCCGGCGGAATGAGCGAAGCGATTAAATGAAAAACCAGTTGGTCTCCAGAATTTGTGTTTAAACGTAAACGTTTTGGAGCATCTTGGAGGCAGTTTTGGGGGCCTCTTGGGGAGCGTATTGGAAGCATCTTGGAGGCCTCTCGGGGTTGTATTGGAGGCAGGTTTCGGGCCTCTTGGGGCCTCTTCGGGTCCCCTGGGGGCCCCTTCGGGCTTCTTGGGGCCTCTTGGGGCCCTCTTGGGGGCCTCTTGGGGCCTCCTGGGGGCCTCTTGGGGTCGAAGGCTCGAAATTTGAACTTGGTTGTCCCGCTCTGGGACCCCTCTGGGGCCTATCCTGAAGCTCTCTGGGGCTGTCTAGGGGGTCTCTTGGGCCGTCTTGGGCCCTTCTTGGGCCGTCTTGGAACCCTCCTGGGGGCCTCCTGGGCCGTCTTGGGAGCTTCTTGGGCCGTCGTGGACGCTGTGAACACGCAAGAGGCGAATATGCTAAAAATATACGTTTTCCGAAAGGAATGGGACGATTTTTGCTTCTTGTGGCTCTCTTGGGTGGCCTCTTGGGGCGTCTTGGGGGCTTCTTGGGCCGTCTTGGAGCGCTCTTGGGCCGTCTTGGGCTGTCTTGAAGCCAGCGCGGACGCTATGGAATACTTTTGGACCGTGCCGGAACCTTCTTGGACCGTCTGGGGAGCGCCTTCGGGTTCTGAGAGCCCCTCTGAAAGCGACCCAAAAAACTCCCAATGGGTCCCAGACCCCCAGGGACACAGTGGGTACCCGGGGGGGGGGGAGTTTTGGAAAAGTGGGCCGCCCCCGGGCCAGGGAACCCCGTCACCGGGTATATCATATACTAGTCCCAGGACTCCCTAAGGGAATCCTCGGATGTGTGTCTATCTGTTCGTCAAATTGGTGTACATGTAAGTTACAGTCATGTACGTTACATGTGTCTATTCGTCCCTAAGGGGAACCTGGGATTTGTGCCTAGCTATTCTGCCAGTCAGACATGTCAGTTACATGTGGACGAATACTTTCTTGGTGCTCGTCTTCCCCTCCGCGTCCCATCTTTTCCATATGTCCCTGGTAATCGACGTTTGTTGGTGTCTGTGCCCATTTTCTCTTCCTGGCTGGTGAGCCACCCGCCGAGCTGCCGCATGGATGGGACTCCCCAGACATCCGGCGGTTCGACGGAAGCGAGACGGCAGGCTTGTCGCCGTCGCCGGCCTCTCGGATGCACATGCGGGGCCCTGTCCGCTTGCCACAAGGGTGCGCGTCCTGGTACACGTCAGGTAATTTCTGGCCCTTTGTAAAGGTGCCCAGGGGGGGCCTTCGGCCCAACCCGCCGGCCACCTGGAGAGCCACACAAACTTCGGCCTCCATTGGCCTCCCTCCCGCAGACTGCCCAAAGATGGTCTCCAAGACGACCAAGATGGCCTCCAAGATAGCCGAGATGGCTCTAATCGAGCCCAAGATAGCCGCAAGACGTCACCAAGACGGCCCAAGAGACCCCTAAGAAGCCTCCAAAATTGCCAAAGAGGCCTCCAAACGGTCCTCCAGGAAAGCCCCAAGAGGCCCAAATCATTGATTGCACGTCGGTTTTGGAAAGATTGTGGCATTCGCATCGCTTCGGCCTCCCGACGGCCCAAGATGCCCCCAAGATCGCCCCCAGGGCGCCCAAGAGGCCTCCAAAATGGCCCCAATACGGCCCAAGAGGCCCGCAAGACGGCCCAAGAGACCTTCTAGACGCCCAAGCTGGCCTCCAAAACGGCCCAAGGCCCCCAAGATCGCCCCAAGAGCGCCCAAGAGGCCTCGAAGATGGCCCCGAGACGGCTCAAGAGGCCCCCAAGACGGACCCAAGAGGCCTTCAAGACGCCCTAGATGACCTCCAAGACTACCCTGAAGCGCCCGAAGAGGGCCCCAGTTGGTTCAGAGAGGCCCCCGAGACGGTTTCCAACGGCGTACGATGGACTAGGAACGCCCCAGGACTGCCAAATAAGACCTCAAGAAGCCCCAAGAGGACCCCAGGAGGCCCAAGGAGGCCCCCAAGAAGCCTCCAAGAGGCCTCCAGGAAGCTCCCAGGAGGTTCCAAGAATGCCCCAAAAGGCTCCCCAAAAAACCCTCATTCTCCTCCTCCTTCTTCTCCGTTATTCTCCCTCTACTCCGTTTCCCTTTCTCCTCCGCATGTTCCCCAAAGGGTTTCCACAACGGCTGGGGGAACACGTAGTGCATAGGCGCGTCGCGTCCAAAGAAGCAGGGGGCGGCGGTGGTTCGCCGTAGGCGTCGTCGATCCGCCGCCCCCTGTTGGCTTGCCACAGAAGTACGCGTCGTGCTGGACGTTCGGTAATTTCTGGCCCTGTTTTAAAGGTGCCCAAGGGGCCTTCGGCCCAACCCGCCGGCCACCTGGAGAGCCACACAAACTTCGGCCTCCATTGGCCTGGCCTCCAAGACGGCCAAGATGGCCTCCAAGACAGCCGAGATGGCTCCAAACGAGCCCAATATAGCGGCAAGGTGTCTCCAAGAGACCCCTAAGAAGCCGTCAAGATGGCCAAAGAGGCTTCTAAGAGGTCCTCTAGGAAGGCCCCAAGAGGCCCAAACCAATGTTCTGTTGACTGATTGTGACATTTTCTTCGTTTCGGCAATGGCTTCGTTTTGGCCTCCAATACGGCCCTGAAGCGCCTCGGCAAGGCTCCAAGACGGTCCAGAGTGGCCCCCAAGGCTGCTTCCGACGGCGTCAGACGGGCCAGGAACGCCACAAGATGGCCAAAGAGGTCCCCAAGAAACCCCCGAAGGTCTCCAAGAGGCCCAAGGAGGCCCCCGAGCTGCCTCGAAGAGGCCCTGAGGGAGCTCCGAGGAGACCCCAAGAGAGACCCAAGAGGCTCCCAAGAAGCCCCCTCATCCTTTTTCATCCCTCTCCTCCTCTTCTTGTTTCTCCCCCACGTGCTCCCCGAAGGGTTTCCGCAACGGCTTGGGGTACACCCAGTTCGATAGCTTGGCCGAGCTCTGGCAACAACGTTCTGCCACATAGGCGCTTCCAAAAAAACATGGGGCGGCGGTGATTCGCTGCAAGCGTCTTCCGTAATCGAGCGAGGCATGTCTGGGCACTTGGTAAACGCTCGTATTGGATCTGTCGCCCAGAACTGTCGATCGCTCTCTGTTCTATCCTCCCCCCGCAAGCGAGAGATCGAGAGGACGGTCGTCAAGAGGAGGGGCGGGACGGCCGCGGTGACAAGCGGCCGGGCGGCGTCGTGCACGGCGGCGTACCTTGGGGACTCGACTAGTGGGGAGGCTGGTCAGGCATGCGTTCTTGCATGGGTCTCAGCTTTGTCTTCCATGCAGGCGCTCGTGCAACGCGTGGCCAAGCCAACATCCCTTCCTCCTTCTCCAATCATGTGATTGACTTCGTCCACACGAACCGCAGCCTAGACGTGAACAAGCCAACCATCTTCCCGAACGTCTTCTAGCCGCGGGGACGCGACCGCATCCCGCGAGCACGATATCAGACACGCATGCATGTAAGCTGACAAGTCGAGGGGTCTCTGGGCTGTAATTCGAGCCACAGAACGTCAAGCGGGGCGGTAGCGCCGTAGTCTGTAAGCCAGCCCTCAGCGAGCTCTTTAACATCCGACGATGGCAACCCAATCCGACGAACACTGACGAAGAATCCTGCGAATGCTGGCCGCTGGATGGCGCCTGCAACGGACTGGGATTATGGGAGTGATGGAGAAAAGGGGATGGGGAACGGACCGCTATGCGATCATATTGATGGAACTTGCTGTGCCCGACGCCGCGGCTCGCCTTTTCTGCCTGCTGGCAGAAGCGTCCCACCAGCCCTCTGGGCGTAGGCGGTTTACAATCAGGGTTGCTTGGAGATGGCACGCGACAGGACACAAGACCCGTCCGAAGGCCACGTTGTCACAGGAAGGTATCAGTATGTCGGGTATGTCCCCCTACAGGCGGATGCTGGGCGAAAAAAACAAAAAACAAAAAAATATCTCAAACATGTCAAACAAACTACTCAAGAATCGTCCCCAGACTATTTCTTCACTATTTTTTCATATTCCTCCTGTAGAAGGACATGCCCGACTTAAAGGTAGAAGGCATGGGGCCGTAGGTGACACGAGGAGGAGGAGGAGGAGGAGGAGGAGGAGGAGGGGGAGGAGGAGGAGGGGGAGGAGGAGGGGGAGGAGGAGGAGGAGGGAGAGGATGAGTTTTTGTTTGTTGTTTGCTCGCGGGTTTTCGTCAGAACAAGGAGGAAGATGAGGAGGAGGAGGAGGAGAAGGAGGAGGGGGAGGAGGAGGAGCAGCAGGAGCAGGAGGAGGGGGAGGAGGAGGAGAGAGGAGGACGGGTCGCCTAAGTCCTTCGGAGAAACCCTCCACACAAGACCAGTTCGAAGGCCACACCGCGACAGGAAGGTACACAGCATGGGCCGCGAAACACAGGACACAGAGGTGCCTTGCCTCGGCCAAGGCCGGCCTGCTGCTCGGCCTCGACGGCAGGGCATCCGCTCAAGCCTTCGGGGAGAGGATTGCGAAGGGGTCCCAGGACACACGCAAGCAAATACACACAAATCCCAGGATGTCCCCTCTTTTCCTGTATTCTCTGGGTTTTCGTCTACCCCCCCACGTCCCGTATGTTCTTATACTTTTCCGGGAAATCGACGATTCATTGTGTCTGTGTTTTCCCCCTCGCGGGATTATCCCTCCCCCTGCCCCGGGTCTGGACACCGTGGCTTCCCGAGGGCGCGGGCGTCCAATACGGCAGAGAGCATCTCTGATTGCCATGGGTAGTCCAATCTGGCTTCTCCGATCGCGCAACGTACCTTGTCCATTCGGACTCAGGACAGTCAAGCAATTAGCGTCCACCATGCCCAGACCGCCACAGGACCGACAGAAGTGGCCTCCCAGTATCCCAGAGCTTACATGAGCATGCGTTTCAATTACGTAAGTCATCGTCTCAGTGTGCTCGCTTTGGATGGGCTCCTAAAGCCGCAAGATGCCCAGAATATTGCGAGCAGAAAGCCCCAAGAGGGGCCCAGAAGGGCTCCAAGACGGCCCCAAATGTTCCCAAGAGGGCCCCGAGAAGGCCCCCAAAGACGATTTGCCTGGATCTGAGAAGGCGAATCGAATCAAAACCTCCCCATGTGTTGATCAATGTACTCCAGGAATGCCCCATTGGGACCTCAAGAGGTTCCCACGAGAGCCCCTACGGCCTCCAAAATTGCCCCAAGAGTGCTCAAAGGTGGCGCCAAGGAGCCTCCTGGAAGCTTTTCGAATCCACTGCAACATGTATTGCTTGACTCCTACGTCTGCTCAGACTGATCCCGGGCTTCATTTTGACACCTGACCCCCTCGTCGTTCTACTGGTTGCTCCTGCACCTTCCTGGTTGCAAGAACTCGCCTGCTCAACTTTTCCGGCGGTCGGGATACACGAAGTGTCAACATTTGACACACGGGAGTACGTTCGCACCCTTTCAGGGCATGAACAAAGGAGAGGGCGAAACCAATCAAGGTCAAACCACTTCCGAGGACACATGCTCGTACGACGATTCCTGGTGATACTCACAACTTTTTCCCCTGGGACGCAAGCCGTGGGATGTCCGCCAGAAGCTGGAAGACCCCCTGCACTAACTCGCATGTGCAAGAGGAAGGCAAGATCCCAGAAAGCAATTGGGACTCCCCGCTACTCGGTGGTGAGCTCAGCAAGGCCGTTGCACACCGAGTCTTGCCGCTCGGCGCCGCCGCCGGTGTACTTGATGACTTGCTTCGCTCCCCCGCGCGCCGCAATGTGGTCTGGCAGGGAGGGCCGCAATCAGGTCAGAAGGTGAGGCAGCGCGTCGCGTGCTGACCGGAGGACGTGCACCGAAGAACACGGGCAGAGGACGACGCGGAAAAGCAGAAGAATGCAAGCAGGAGGGTGCATAACAAGCCAGACAGCCTCGCCCGACTCCCTCTCCCACCGCTCTCACTCCTTGCTCTTCCGCCTCATTCTCCTCACGCTCCTCGACCTCCTCACCCTTCACCTTCCCCCTCCTCGTACTGTTTCTTCTCGCTGTCCTCGTCACTCCTCATCCTCTTCCTTCGTCTCCTCCTCCTTCCCTGTTGCTGCTGCTTCTCTTGGTCATCCCCTCGACGTGCTCATCTCATCTCCTCCTGATCACATCATTCCTCGTCCTGCTCGTCCGCCCTGTCTCCGTCCCCCGTCCTTGGTCCTCCGTGCCCCGTCGTTTCTCCATCCCTCATCATTGCTTTCCCTCCCCTCTACCAACGTCATCGTCCTTCCTCCTTCCTCGCTTCTCCTCTTCCTCCTCCCTGCGCTATTCTCTCCTCCTTCCGCAAATTCCTCCAACGCATTCCCGTTCTCGTTCTCGTCCTCGTCCTTGTCCTTGTCCTCGCTGTCGCCGCCGTCGTCGTTGTCGTTGTCATTGCCGTCGTCGTCGTCGACGACGACGGCGGCGTCGTCGTTCTCTCCTCCTCGTCTGTGATCATGCGCTCATTCCTCCTCCTCCTCCTCCGCCTCCAGCTCCTCCCCGCGCTCCCCCCCTCGTCCTCCCACCGCACCCCATCCTCATCCTCCTCCTCCATCTCCTCGTCACCTCATCGTCCTCGTCCCCGTAGCTGTCTCCGTCGTCGTCGTCGCCGTCGCCGTCGTCGCCGTCGTCGCCGTTCTCATACTCTCCTTGACTTCCCTGCTCCTCCTTTTTCTCGCGCTCCCGCTGCTTGACCCCCCCTTCTCTCTCCTGGCGGCGCGCACAAGGGGGTAGGCGAAGAGGCCGCCCTTACATGTACAGGTGAGGCCCGCGCCTTCTAAGAACCATGAATGCTTCTAAGACGCCTTCCCCTCCCCTGCCCCCCTCTGCGCGTGGCTGACTCTCTCTCTTCTCTCGGCTGGTAATAGGGGGTGGCCGAAGATGGGGGGTAAAGAAAAAAGGCCCGCAAGGCGCCCTCTCGGGCCCCTGCTGGCCCCAAAGGGGACCCGAAGGGCCCCTGCAGGGCCCTTTCCTCCCCCCCTATTGAGGCCACCAACCATTACCACCCGCCCGATCCCTGTTCGAGGATCTACCGGCCTGGGTCAATCCAGACCTGGGCCAATTAGACTTTGCAAGATCCTGCAAGATCCTGCAGGATGCTGCGCCCCAGCCCGGGTCAGTGCGCCCCTGGCCCTGCAGGATCCTGCAGGATCCGGCGCTCAGACTGACCCCCGCTTGCATTGACCCCCGTCCCTTGAGCACCGATTTAAGTCGGGCGTGCCCCTCTATAGGAGGCATGTTCGAAAACAGTGAAAAAATACTCGGGGAACGATTTTTGACTGCTTGCAGCCATTTTGGTGCATCTTTGACGTATTTTCAATCTGAGGAGGACATGCCCAACCTGAGCCCCGATCTGTCTCCCCTGGCCACATTCTGGCCCCTGAGCGGCATCCATGGAGGCGCCCCTCTCGCTCAGAGCACGCGGCCTGGCCGCCTCCCCCCTGGCCCCCCTCCGCCCTGCCCGGCTGGGGAGGGCGCCCCAGCTCCCCCCTCGACCCCGCCGGCCTCTCTCGTCGCCCCTCCTGTGGCACGCGCTCGGACTACCCTTTTGGGGCGCCCGAGATGGGTACGGAAAGAATGGGCCTTGCCGTCGCTCGGACGTCCACTCCCTGTGCATGTTTGTCGGTCTCGTGCGTGTTTTTGTTGCTCGATGCTGCATGATGCGCCTCGATGGTCCTCGCCGAGAAGGAGCGCACACGTCCGAGCGACGCCAAGGAGCACGGCACCCAACAGCACATGTTGTCCAAAGCCGACAGCGGCGGCTGTTGGGCAGGCAAACTTGTGTCTCAGATGGACACCGTCCGCGGCGACACCGGCAGCGCTTCCTGTTCAAAACGGACAGGTCTCAGAGGAAGAGCAAACTGCAAGAACAAACTGTTGGAGGTCCGCGAGGATTTTTTGGATCTGCACTGAAACCCCCCTCCCTGTTCCGAAAATGAATGTTTGTGCAATGTTTTCTTCTTCGGGACATGCTGTCGGTCTTCGTACCCACTCTTTCCGTGTCCATTTCGAATCGTACCCAACCCTGAGCCCTTGCAGCCGGCCCTCTGTTCCGAGGCCCAGCCCAGCTTCCGTGGTGCGGCAGTCACCGTCCGTCCCGCTCACGCCTTCCGGGGCTCACCCTGCGACCATACCGTCGCCGCCCATCACGAGAATGCAGGCTCAGGGCACCACAGCATTGGGCGCCCAGGGTGCACCAACTTTTAGATGGCGCTCGTCGGACCCCCTGGTGCAGGTGTGACGAAAAGAAAGGCCAGGATACAGGGTGACTCCTGGGAGAACGCATCTTTATTTCGTGAAGAGCGACTGGATCCCCAGCCCTTCCCTGTCTGTCTGTTTGTCTGCTGTGTCTGTCTGTGTCTGTCGGTCGGTCGATTTCTCCCTCTCTCTCTCTCTCTCCACTTCTCGTCCTCTCGCCACTCGCCGTAACGCGATCTCTCGCCGCCCCGCTCGAGGACGGCGCCTTCGAACACTGAGCGCCACTCCTCTGCGACCACGATGACAATCTCGGCGATGCCTCCACTCTGCCAAACTACATTCGCATGCGCTTCACCGTTCTCCGCGCAACGATGCGTGACGCCCCCCATCACCCTCCTCACTGAAGGCAGACAGCTCACCGACGGCACAATTGTTTGAAGGCATCTGTTGCTCACTGACAAAGCATGGTGCCTTCAGTAAGCTGACTGAGGGCAAACGAGCTCTGCCTTCAATTTGCGCCCCCCAGATGAAAGCCTTCAGAGATATTCCCTTCAATGACCTCCTCTTCCCCCTCCTACTCATACCCGTGCTCATGACCAATCCCTGCACCGCCAACGCCTGATTATTTCCTTGGTGGTGTTGCTCACACTGCCACCACTGCTGCTTCTGAGGGTCCTGCTGCTCATACCCGCTGCTGGCAAGGATGCATAGACTACGGCTGCTGCTGACTCCTTATTTCGCCCCTGAGGAGTGTGGCCATAAGACGGCTAACGGTGAGCAGAACCTGAGACGAGCTGCACGGGGCTTGTGGCCCCATCCTAAGTGCACGTCCAAGAAAGTACAGGAGGCCCTGCACTGGCGGGATGCCAACAGAGCCATTGCTAGAGCTAATGCGCACGTGCATGCGTGAGTGTGTGCATAGCACTGCTAGCAAGCCGCGTAGTACGATTGCATACTGCTCATGCCGATCTCCTGCCGATCTCCTCCTCCTCCTCCTCCGCTTCCTCCTCCACCTTCCGAGTCCCTCCTCCGCCATCGTCCTCGCCACTCGTTTCTCCTCTTCTGCCCCTCCGTACCTTCCCTGCTCCCCAAACCCTCCCTGCCTCCTCCCTCCTTCTATCAGTCCTCCCTTCTACATCCCTGCTCCATCCAACCTCTGGGCCCCAAACCTCCTTCCTTCTTCCTTCCCCCGACCTCGCACTTCATAGCGTCGCTTCATTCGCTGCGTTTCGTCCTGCTGCTCCTGCTCCTTCTCTCGGTACTCGGCCTTATCGTCATTCTCCCTCTCCACCTCGTCCTGCTCATCCTGTCGATCCTCCTTCCCTCCTCATCCTGGCGGGCCATCGTCCACTACCCTCCTCGTCCTCGTCCGCGTTGTCCTCAGAATCTTGTCAGCCTCTTCATGGTCGTCCTCCAACTCGTCGCAAACCCTCCTCCCAATCGTTCGCCTTGACAATCTGATCTCCATCGTAGACGTCATCTTCGTCGCCGTCATTGTCGTCGTCGCCCTCGGTCTCCTCCTTCCTTCTCCTTCTTCCGCCTCCTCCTCCCTCTTGCGATCTTCCCCTGACCATGTCCTTGCCGTGGCAACCTTGGCTGGCCAACGATACCATGGGGGACACGGCGGCCGCGGGATCGTCACAGCAGGAGGAGACAGAACGCATGAAACGAATCTAGAAATGTCAACGAAAGACCGAAACCATCCCTGTACACGTCGGCCGCGTGACCGTCACAAAAGGAGGAGTCCGAACGCAGCGGGGCATCCCGAAGCGTCAGCGAGAAGGCCGAAGACAGTCCTCTGAAGCGAGAGCGACGGTCAGGTCGGGCATGTCCCCCTACAGGCAGATTTTGGACGAAACAATCAAAAATACTCAAACGATAGTCGGAAATAGTCGGAAATAGTCAAGACATCGTCCACGGACTATTTTTTGTATTTTTTTAATATTCCTCGTGGACCCCCGAGACGCATCGGGGGAGGTCGGGCCAAGGCCAGCAAGTCTGGCCAGAGGGGGGCTGTCCGCGGGGCCACTGCGCTCAAGAGGAGAAGGCAGGAGCAGGCCCCACGAGTGGCGCGGCCAGGGGGTGGGGAGGGCGCACTTTTGGAACTCGTGCCACAAGGCCCTCCTCCTCCTCATCCTCCTCCGCTTCCTCCTCCTCCTCCCTCGACTCCTCCTCATCCTCCTCCTCCTCCACCTCAACCTCCTCCGCCTCCTCCTGCTCCCTCCTCCTCCTCCTGCTCCTCCTCCTCCTCCTCCTCATCCCCTCCTCCTCCTCCTCCACCTCCACCTCAACCTCCTCCGCCTCCTCCTGCTCCCTTCCTCCTCCTCCTGCTCCTCCTCCTCCTCCTCCTCCTCCTTCCTCCCCCGCCTCCTCCTCCTCCTCCTCCTCCCCCTCCTCCTCCCCTCCTCCTCCTCTCCTCCTCCTCCTCCTCCTCCTCCTCCTCCCTCCCTCCTCCTCCTCCTCCTCCTCCTCCTCCTCCACCTCCTCCTCCTCCTCCTCCTCCTCCTCCTCCTCCCCCCCCGCCTCCTCCTCCTCGCCTCCTCCTTCGTGTCCTCCTCCCCCCTCCTCCTCTCCTCCTCCTCCTCCTCCTCCTCCCCCTCCCCCTCCCCCTCCCCCTCCCCCTCCCCCTCCCCCTCCCCCTCCCCCTCCCCCTCCCCCTCCCCCCTCCCCCTCCTCCTCCTCCTCCCTCCCTCCTCCTCCTCCTCCTCCTCCTCCTCCTCCTCTCCTCCTCCTCCTCCTCCTCCTCCTCCTCCTCCTCCTCCTCCTGCTCCTGCTCCTCTCCTACTCCTCCTCCTCCCCCCCCTCCTCCTCCTCCTCCTCTCTCCTCCCCTCCTCCGCCTCCTCCTCCTCCTCCTCCGTCCTCCTCCGCCTCCTCCTCCTCCTCCTCCTCCTCCTCCACCTCCTCCTCCTCCTCCTCCTCCTCCTCCTCCTCCTCCTCCTCCTCCTCCTCCTCCTCCTCCCCTCCTCCTCCTCACTCCCCTCCTCCACCTCCTCCTCCTCCCCTCCTCCTCCTCCCCTCCTCCTCCTCCTCCTCCTCCTCCTCCTCCTCCTCCTCCTCCTCTTGGCCAGCCACGCCGATACGGCGCAGGCCTGCGCAAACGACTGAGGAATAACTGCTCCGACAAGAGCCGGCGGCAGCGGTCGCCAGAGCGGCGCCCGGCGACCACCGCGGCGGCGGCGCCCCCCGCTCCCATAGGTGGCGGCCGTGGTCCGTCCGACCGCCCGGCGGGCGGGAGCCCGGCAGGGCGCCACCCTCTCGCCAGCCCCTAGGGTGGGCGATCGCGGGTCGCTTCTTCGGCAGATTGCAATGCTTTAGATGCTGCTAGGGCCAAGATGGCTCGCGCAGCTCTCCGTGGAGCAGCCTTCTCTATGCATACGGCGCCTCATGGCAGACTGGTTCGAACGTGCTGGACCAACGATGCTGTGTTCAAGGCTCTCCGGCTGGTACCGGTGTCTCTAGAATTGGGGCAGGCACGTCTTCGCTGGTGGCAGACTATCGCTCGGTTTCCCCAGGATGTTGTGCCATTGCTGGCCGTATTCTTCGGCGAGCTTCCCTTTGACGAGGCCCGAGCCCCCGTGGCGCCCGACGGCACGGTCAATCCTCGTGCGCACCCTTGGATTCATCAATTATGTTCTGATTTGGAAGCATTGGGCATAGAGTTCCGTGCGCTCCTGCTGTTCACGAACGAAAGCTGCGGGGAAGAGTTCGTTTGGGTCGATGTGGGGATTTTGAGGTCTCACTGGAAGTGTGTTGCCATTCCTCCTCCTCCTCCTCCTGGTCTTTGCCCTCCTCCTCCTTCCTTTGGCGGTGGCGGTGGCGGTGGGGGTGGCGGATCTGTTCCTGGTGGTGGGGCGGCGGCTGGGGCGGGGGAGGAGGAGCACGAGACGTTCGTCGGCGATCTGAAAGTCGATGGCGTTGTGTGTGGGGCTAGGTACCGCACGTGGCAAGGTTTGCGCACACATCAATCACACAGTAAGATACATGGTCTCGGTCGCACTCTGTAGTATTATTGCACTGCGAGTAACAGGTGCCACTCGTGCGAAGCAGTTTTCTCCTCTCGTCGTCATTTGCAGTATCGTCTTCCGTCTTCGAAGGAGTCTTGACCGCAGTCCACCGTGCTGCAGACCAGATCTTAAACCAAAGGAAGCACATTCTGCCCTCCTCTGGTGGTCGAGCGCCCGTTGACGTGCACGTCATGCGATCCTGATGTCGTATATCCGGATTTGCATAGGCTCGAGTGGCATTTTAACTAGGTGCATTTGACCGAACTTCTCATCGATATTGGGGAGTTCCCCGATCTATCTCCGTATCAATAAGCTGTCCGTATGGCTCGCGCTCGCTTCCTGCTTGCCGTGCTGATGGCGACGTGGCTGCTGGTGCTCCCGACCTGGGGCATGGACGCATGGGGGTATGAACCTGACCTGACAAGAACGGGAAGCGAATGTTCGAACGTTCGCTGCAAGTGTGGCATCACATGGGGACGTCAAAACTGGAACGCTTGTGCGAACAAATTGCTGGTACCCATTGTCAAATTACTCGGGCACTCGGTCCGGCCGGCTTGCAGGGGGGGGGATCCGGTTAAACGCACTAGATCCCTCACCCCTCCCAGAAATGCCCAGGATGCCTCCGGCCGTCTCCAGCCACTCCAAGATGCTCCAAGACGGCCCATTATATTTTGAATACGACCGGAGATAACCCCAAGACGGTCCAAGAGGCCTGTAACAGTAAGCCCTCTTGGATCCCTCTGGCGCCGTTTTCGGGCCCTCTTGAGCTGTCTTGGGGCTGTGTAGCCCGAGTTCGGGATAAGGAGATAGAGTATCGAAGACGCCTACGGCGAATCACCGCCGCCCCCTGCCTTTTTGGAAACGCCCATGTGGCCGAAAGTTGGACTAGAGCTTGGCCAAGCTATCGGACCATGAGTTCCCCGAGTCGGTTTGGAAAGCTTTCGGGGAACACATGGGAGAGAATGATTGTGAACAGGAAGAGGAAGAGGAAGAAATAGAGTAGGAGGATGAGGGTTGTTAGGAGTCTCTTGGGGCACCCTTGGGGTCTGTTGGGAGCTTCTTGGGGGCCTCTTCGAGGCCTCTTGGAGGCATCTTGGGGGCCTCCTTGGGCCTCTTGGGGGCCTTTGGGGGCTTCCTGGGGGTCTCTTTGGCCGTCTTAGGGCGTTCCTGGTCCGTCTGACGCCGTCTGGAGCCGTCTTGGGGGCCTCTCTGGGCCGTCTTGGGGCCCTCTTGGGGCGCTTCAGGGCCGTCTTGGAGGCCATGTTGGGCGTCTTGGAGGCCTCTTGGGCCGTCTTGGGGCGCTCTTGGGGCCGTCTTGGGGGGCCCTTGGGCCGTCATAGGGCCTTCTTGGAGGCCTCTTGGGCGATCTTGGGGGCCTCTTGGGCCGTCGGAAGGCCGAAAAGATGAAAACGCAAAAAACCTTCGAAAACCTAAGGAAAACCAATGATTTTGGCCTCTTCGGGCTCTCCTGGAGAACGTCTTGGAGGCCTCGTGGGCCATCTTGGAGGCATCTTGGGGCCATCTTGGCCGTCTTGGAGGGCATCTTGGGCCGTCTTGGAGGCATCTTGGAGCCATCTTACCCGTCTTGGAGGCCATCGTGGCCGTCTTGGAAGCATCTTGGAGGCCATCTTGGGCCATCTTGGCCGTCTTGGAGGCCATCTTGGGCCAAGTTGGGGCAACAAAGGCATTGACAGACGCATTTTGGGAAATTTACGGGTGGCCGGCGGGACGGGCCGAAGCCCACTGGGGAGTTCTTTTAGAAAAAGAACCAAAACCAAAACTGAATCATCCAGCACGCCGTGCACCCCTGCAAGCAGGGGGCGGCGGATCGAAGACGCCTACGGCGAATCACCGCCGCCCCCTGCCTTTTTGGAAGCGCCTATGTGGCCGAACGTTGAGGCCAGACCTGCCAAGCTATCGGACCACGTGTTCCCCGAATCGGTTTGGAAAGCCTTCGGGGAACACGTGGGCATCTTGAAGGTCATCTTGGCCGTCTTGGAGGCCTCTTGGGCAAGCTTTGGGCGATCTTTGGGGCTTTTTGGGCCGTCTCGGGCCAGCTTCGAGCCAACTTCGGCCATCTTGGTGGGTTCCTGGCACGTCTGAAGCCGTCGGAAGCCGTTTGGGGGGCCTCTATGGGCCGACTTGGGGCCCGCTTGGAATGCTCCAGGGCCGTCTTGGAGGCCATCTTGGGCGTCTGGGAGGCCATCTTGGGCGTGTTGGAGGCCTCTTGGGCCCTCTTGGGGCCCTCTAGGGGCCATCTTGGAGGCCACTTGGGCCATCATGGGGCTCTCTTGGGGGCCTCTTGGGCGATCTTGGGGGCTTCTTGGGCCGTCTCGAGCCGTCGGAGAGCCGAAAAGGCGCAAATGCCAGAATCCTTCAAAAACCAAGGAAAAATCAATGATTTTGGCCTCTTCGGACTCTCCTGGAGGACCTCTTGGAGGCCTCTTGGGCCGTCTGGGAGGCCTCTGGGGGGCCTCTTGGGCCGTCTTGGGCCGTCTTGGACTCTCTTGGGCCGTTTTGGAGGCCGTCTTGGACCATCTCGGGCGGACTTGGAGGCCATCTTGGGCCATCTTCGCGATTTTTTGAGGATGTCCCGAGCGAAACGGCCGTTGTTTGGAGGATTTTTTCCGGTCGTTGAGCACGTTTGGGGGCCGTCCGGGTGGCCGGCGGGTTCTGCCGGAGCCCACTGGGGAGTTCTTTTGGAAAAAGAACCAAAACCAAAACCTGAAACATCCAGCACGCCGTGCACCCCTGCAAGCAGGGGGCGGCGGATCTAGTGACCTTCGGTCCATCCCGCCACCGTGCCGGGGTATTGAGAACGAGACGAAGTGATAGTTCGTCGGGCTCTCTTGGGAGGCTTCTCGCGGGCCGTCTTGGGTCCTCTTGGGGCCTCTGTTGGGCCTCTTGGGGGCCTTTTGGGGTGTCTTGGGGGTCTCTCGGGGGCCTCTTGGGACCTTTTGGGCGCCTCCTGGGGCCTCCTAGGGCCGTTTTTGGGCGGGATGCTCTGATGTTCGATTCGGGCTCTCCCTCTTGGGCCCCTATTGGGGCCCTCGTGGGCCTTCTTGGGAGCCTCTTGGGCCGTCTTGGCGCCCTCTTCGGCCGTCTTAGGCGCCTCTTGAGAGTCTCTTGGGCCGTCGCGGGGCGGTCTTGGGGGACTCTTGGACCGTCATCGACGCCGTAAAGATGAGAAAATCGTAGATAATAAAAAATATTAAAAAAATATACGCTTCCCCGCTTCCCCATAGGAATCGGACGATTCTGGCGTCTTGGGCCCTCTTGGGAGTGTTCTTGGAGGCCTCTGGGGCCGTCATGCGGGCCCTCTGGAGCCGTCCTGTGGCCTTCTACGGACCGTCTTGGCCGCTCCAAGAGCGATCTGAACACAAAGGCGACCTGGAGCCAATGCCAACTCCATGTTTTAGAGGATGTCCCGAGCGAAACGGCCAATTTAGAAACCTGACCGGACAAGAACGGGAAGCGTCCTTTTGTCCCCTGGGCTTATGAGATATTCCACGTTTTTAGTACGGCATACCACAGCAGTGCCACGTACCACTGCCGTGCTCCTTTGGGGTCTGCCGTGCTCCTGTGGAGTTTGCCGTGCGAACGTGTGGTCTGCCGTGCTCCTGTGTGGTCTGGCGTGCTCCTGTATGGTCTGCCGTGCTCTTGTGTGAGCTGTGAGCTGCGGGGCCTGTGAAGGCTAAAAGGAGCCCGAGGCCCGCGGAGCCCGTTGGCCCCAGGGCCTCAAGGGCCAAACCTAGGGGCCCCTAAGGAGCCACCGCAGGGGAGGGCGCGAAGCGCCAGACGCGCGAAGCGCACGATTTCAAAGAAATCAAGAAGGCAGCAGGGGCCGAGGCGCGCAAGCACGCCCAACAAGCCCTCCTCGCTGCAAAAGAGGCGCGGGGCAGAAGTTGCTGCCTCACGCACTCACAGTAAGAAGAAGACGAGGGGGGCGGACACAACAGGAAGAAGAAGATGATGCTGCATCACTCCCCCTCGTCATCATCAGCACGGCGGCGCCTCTTGCGCCTGTCCTCGCGCGCCGTCTCAGCCGCGGCTGACCACTCGAGGAGGCTCGCCTCGTCAAGTCCGTAGGCGCTCAGCCATGCCTCCCTCGAGGCCCCCGCGGGGCCAGGCGCCAACGGCTCTGCCGCCTCCTCGCCAGCGGCCGCCGCGCCGCTGGGGGGCCCGCTGCTGGCGCCGGCGGCCTCGCCGCCAGGGGCATCCTCGGGGCGGACCCCCAGCCACTGCAGGAAGCGCACCCTGGCGTCCATCGGCACCACGTCCTCCTTGCGCAGGCTGGGCACTGTCGCGCCGACCCGCTTGCTGCCGCTGTGGGGCGTGCCAGCAGGATGCCGCCCCTGCAGCCAGCGCGCCTTCTGGTCTCGCCTGCCCTTGGGAAGCCCAGAAGACCCTGGGCATTGCTCCTTGAGCTTGGGCGCCGCGCCTGAGCGTCCGCCCAGCCGCGCGTACGCCCCGCAGTGGGTGCACGCCATCAGCTCCTGCTCGGCGGCGCCCTCCCCGCACCTGGCGAAGGCCAGGACGTGGCCAGCGACGACGAAGGCCGTCGCACCGAGGGATACGCCACCAGCGCGCGCCGCCGACGCCCACCCGTCGCCCGAACCCGAGTCGGACGGGCGGCTGCTGGCGGGCTCCACCACGGGCACGGCGAAGGAGACAGCCATCCGCTCGCTGCCCTCGGGTAGGCCCTCGCAGTCCTTGACCTCGATCCCCTGCCAGATGAGGGAGGCTTGCGCCACCCAGCATGAGAGCTCCCTCACCACCTCCATCGTGCCGAAGAACTCGCGCCTGGCCACGGGGCTGGCGCGGTGCAGCCCCGCACCTGCCTTGGCCCAGCGGTCAGCATGACCGTTGCCGCGAAGGTCCGACTCCGTGATCTTGCCATCCATCACGTCTCTGGCGGTGCAGTGGGCCGCCACTTTGGTAACCTTGAGCATGTCCACGTCCAGCGAAGCGTAGATCCCCTCCCAGAGATGGGCATTGGGCTTGTTGGCTGCCGTCGCGTACCTCTTGCCCAACGTGAGGCAGCTGACCGTAGACGCACAATCGATGAGGATCTCGTCCACACTCGGGCCCAGGAAGCGAGAAAGCATCCAGACCGCGAAATCCTCGCCGTCCTTCGCCGTCTGGAAAGGGCAGAGGTCTTGGCGCACGCTGCCGTACACCGCGCACTCCATGTTGCCGTCGGAGTCGCACTGCACGATGCTCCAACCCGCACGCCGTAGGCTCTCGTGCTCGGGGTCGAGCGCCGACCCATCCAGGTAGAGGCGCCCCCCGAGGAGACCGTCAGCGGGGCGATTGCACCACATGACCGCCATGGCATCCGACCTCGGGGCGGCCCTCGGGGGCTGCGGAAGCCAGCAGCGCGCGAAGCATTCCCCCGCCTCTTCACCGCGGCCACGTGCACGGTGTGCGCAGCCCCGTAGGCGGTCGGAGGTAGAGTCGCGCCTCGGCCCCGCGAGGACTGGACACTCGAACAGCCTGTGCCAGAGGCTGCCGCGGGAGGCATCGCAAGCGCAGCAGCGAGCGTGCTCCCTCTCCCCCGCCGAGTGCAGACGGGTCTGGGGCCAGTGGGCGTTGGACAGGAAACTCACCACCGCCGCCTTCTCCCTGGGGCTGAGCTTGCTGCCAGGCCCAAGGACCTCCGAGAAGGCCTCCCAGAACAGGGGCGACGGGGGGAGCGCACCGTGGCCGAGGCGGGCCAGCTCTGACCTGTCCGAAGCACGCCGCGCCCCTGCCGCTGCCAGCAGGCCCAGCTCGCGCGGCCCCATCATGCGCAGGTCCAGGATGTGGCCGTCGTCGGTGGCGAGGCGGGTGCCTTGGACGAGCCTCCAGCCCACCCTGGTGAGCGAGAGGGCCAAGGCGTCCACAGGCGTACGGCAGTGCGCCCAAGGGGCTGCTGCTCCCGCGTGCCTCCGCTCCGCCTCCTGCAAGGCCGTCTCGAACATGCGCTGCGGGACCTCCCCCGACTGAAGGAGGCTGGCCGCCATCTGCACTGCGGCGCGAAGCAGCGCGGGGCTCGGGTCGAGGTCGATGGACCGCATGACCTCCACCGCTCTGAGTCTCAGCCCGAGTGAGGCGCCCTTAGGGAACTTCCCAGCCGAGCGCACAGCCGCCAAGCGCCACGAATGAAGCTCCCTATCAGGTACACCCGTCACAGTACGCCCCCACAGCATCGCCGCGGTGGGCCCAGCACGGTGGACCATCTCGGTCGCCGCACCAGCTGAGCGAAGCACCCCTAGCCTGCGTCCTCGCCGAAGGCCGCCGACCGCACGCACAGCACCTTCATGCACTCCACGACGAGTGATGTTGGCGTCGGTGCCGAGGTTCCTCGCCTGTAGTCCCCTCTTGAAGGCCAAGCCCTGCGCAGCCCACTCCTCGGAGAGCTCCTTGGCGAGCTGCGGCGACGAGGCCAGGAAGACCGACTTACTCTCGTTGAGTGGGAGGTGCTGCTCACGCAGCTGGCGGACCACTGCACAGCTGGAGGCCAACATCTGCTGCTTCACGAGTCGGGCCGTGCCGACCGCCTGGAGCGAGATGTCGTCGACCACATTCCTCGGCGTGACCAAGGGGCACGTCGCCCCCGCGGCCAGGAGGGCGCCCAGGACTGGGAGCTTCGCAACTGCTGTCGCACACGCACACCCAGCCAACACCGTACCAGTAGTGCCGAAGGCGGGGGAAGCCATGCCCGCCGCAAGGATCATCCTAGGGGCCTGGTAGGAGGTGAGGAGGCCGCGCAACAGCCTGAGGTTGAACCCGAAACGTACAGCATTCGCCCAAAGAACATCGTGACGCACATGCTCGTAGAACTTGCTGATGTCCAGGAAGAGGCTCGCGGCCTCGAACTGCTGGTTCGCCTTCGCGAACCCCGCAAAACAGTTGTGCAGCCACCCAGCCCGCTCACAGTCCCGCCCGTCACGTCCCCAGAAGAAGGGGAAGTTGTGGTCAGCCTCCCAGCGGGCACAGCACGGCTGGCGGAGGCGCGACCACAGCCGCAGGACCAGCGGCAGCAACGCAATGGGCCTTACCCCCCCATCTGCCTTCGGGATGAACACCATCAGGGAGACCTGCCCGTTGATCGATGCAGGGGCGTCGTCGTAGGCCGATAGGATGTCCAGGATGCGCTGCTGCAGCGCCACGGGCAGCAGGAGGATCTGCCGAGGGTGCAGGGAGTCGCACCCGAGACCCACCGAGGGGCTGTAGCGCTTGCAGGCTGCCTGGAGCTGCTCCAGCGAGATGGGTGGCAGCCGCCACTCGCCAACGCCCCAGCTGCTGGCCCCTGCGCCAAGGGCAAACCCTTCCTGGAGCCACAGCTTCTGCCAGACACTCGTGAGCTCTCCAATCGCTGCCATCCCAACCAGCCTCCTGCCCGAGCCAGCGTCCCTGACCGTCGGCGGGGCCGTCGCCTTCGAGAAGCGGTGGGCCAGACGACCGCCCTTCTCGACCGCTGTCTGTGCCCAGTTGCGCCAGGCCTGGGCGCTCTGAGCCGCGTCGCGGCGCTGGGATACACTGAGCAGCCCTTGAAGATCCCGAACAGCATCAGGGCTGCCGTGGACGCCCGCTTGAAACACCAGGTCGCCTAGTCGATCAGGAGCTGCGCCAGGGAGAGCCCCACCGACCGAGTCGGCAGCCTCCTGCACCGCCTCTAGCAAGAGCTGCGCCCTGAGCTCGGCCTGGTGCCCGTACCAGTCTGCATGCCGAGGGTGCCAGCGGCCAGTCCTCTCCGCGCGCACCCGCTGGAGGGCCACGTCCAGGCAGCTCCTCAAGCGGTGCGTGAGGAGGCTGAACCTGAACCTGGCATCCCGCCTGACCAGGGCACTGAGAGGCTTGAGGGACAGCCTAGGCCCCTCTCCTCTGCCGAGATGACGGGCCAAGTCTGCCTGGCCGATGCCGTGGATGCCGACCAGGGTGCCTTCGGCAGCTGCCGCCCACTCGCTGAAGGCGGCGGAGAGGCAGGTCGGTGGAGTGCCTGCGTCCCAGGACCACGAGACGCCCCTGGGCGCGACCTGTCCCTTCTTGCCAACCGTGTAGCACACAATCTCGGCGTCCTCGTGCGCCCGAAGGAGCTCAGGGGCAACTTCGGGGAAGCGTGCTGGCCTGGACGGAACCTCCACCAACGCATCTGCCCGAACATCCTGGAGGCGAAGCAGGACTGGGCGATGAGGGTGTAGACCGAAGCCCTCGAGCGTGGTGGCGCAGGAGGCCGTGCAGGCTGCCAACGCCGCGGAAGCCACGAACCAGTCGTAGAGGTGGTCACAGCCCTCGGCATGGCACGTCGCCTCCGAGGGCCCCAGGACGTGCCCCCGCACCGCCGCGGGCCACCCCAACTCCTCCAGGGGCTCGGGCTCCATGTTGAAGTCGGCTTGGAGGACCCACGGGATGTCGGCAGAGAAGCCCGTCACCTCCGAGATGGCCGAAAACATGTCCAGGTTGGTGCCTCGAGGGCCCACAGAGTGCTGAAAATACCCAGCGAGCACCAGGAACCGCAGGCCAGAGGCGGCGGCGACCTCCACTCCGATGAGGCGGTGCCGCAAGGCCGAGGGCAGCGGGCACGCAGACTCGTCGGCCTGCAAGCCGTCTCGCACCAGAATCGCCACGCCGCCTGAGGTCGCCCGGGGCCCCTGCTTCTCCGTCAGCGCTGCCTCGTGGAGGAAGGCCGCGTAACCCAGGCCTCGGGCCTGAGCCGCCGCACTGGGCAGGCGCTCATGCGGGAGCCTCGTCTCCTGCAGCGCCACTACGTCGGGCCAGTAGTCGTACGCCTTGAAGAAGGCCTCAATGGCCTCAATGCTCCTGCTCCAAGTGTTGCCATTGCAGCCGAACATGACGAGGCCAGATCGAAGCTGCTGGCCTCCTGCACTGTCAACCAGCGGCGCCTTGCCGATGACGGCTGCCTCGCGAGCGACGCGCACACCAGCGCCCGACACCAGGCCCGCCGCGCCCCTGGTCGCGGGACCCTCCGCCCCCACCAGGACTGGAGGGGGGGCCTGGCCCCTCGCTCCAGCGCTCCTCATCGGCGTCGGCGGGCCGCTCGCAAGCACGGGAGGTGGCCGTCGCTGAGGAGGTGGCCGTCCCTCCGCCCCTCCGGTTGCCAGCGGGGGGTGCGCCTGCCCATCACCATCGGGGCCGAGAGCTGCGGCGTCGTGGGGCTGAATCCCACCGCTCTCGGCCCCTGACTGGCCGTCGGGGGGCCACCTCGGTGTTCCCGACCGCGCCAGCTGGCTACCTCGGGCAAGGGTGCTCGGCGCCGCCCGCCGCCTGCGAGGGGCGCGGACGCGCCAGCGGCCGTCGCAGCGCCTCCTCCACCTGTCCCAGCAGCTGGGCCCGCGCACGTCCCGAGGGGGAGGCGCCCCGCTGTCCTCGACGTCGAGGCCGACGGTGGAAGCTGACCACTCCAACGCTCCCGCATCACCCACGGCGCGGCCCGCACCCAGCAGCAGGAGCAACGACAGCAGCCGCAGCCACCAAGGGGTCGCCGTCCGAGAGGGCCGCCCCTTGCTCGGCGAGGGCCTTTGCGAGGCACGGCTCCACCTGAGGCCACGCGCCCAGGGTCGCCCCGTGCTGGCCGCGGGCCGCAGCAGGGCCGCAGGGCCCGTCCGCTGGCCTGGCCCGCGAGGCTGGCGGCCCAGCCGCGGTGGGCCCTGCCTGCGTGGCGGCAGCGGGAGGGGCTGCCGCAGGCCCCCCAGAGGCCACGATATCGAGCGGCATGTCGTCATCCTCAGTCGCGAAGCCGTCGTCACCGACGCAGTCGCCCCAACGCTTCCTGGCCGAGCTGCTGCTGGGCCTGAGCACATCAGCGACCGCCTCCTTCTGCGTGTTGAGAATCCCGACGATCTCGGAAAACCTGGGGGGCAGCTCGGCTCCGTGCTGCTTGAGGAGATCCGACAGGGCGCCGACTTGAGTGAGCAACCCCTGGACTGCGTCCCCAAGCGGGCTCGGAACGCCTCCGACAGCCGCGTTGGCCCGCTGGATCGCCTGCTGCGTGACCTTGGCTCTGGTCTCTTCCAGCTCGGCAATCTGCCCCGTGACCTCATCCACTCCCAACTCGGCTGCGGACAGCTGCTCCTGCTTCTCCGCGATGAGTTCGCGCAGCTCGGACGCCTGCAGCTGGAGCTTCTCCCTCTTGGTGCGTGCCGTGGCCAGCTGGCGCTCGACCTTCTGAATGGCGTTGGCCTCGATGTGGAGCACCGAGTGAGGGGGGCGCTCCGTCCGCTGGGCCTCCTGGACGGCCAGCTCCAGGGCGGCGACCTGGTCCTTGCCCTGCTGGAGGGCATTCTCCGCCTCCCGCTGGAAGTCCGCCGAGAGCCCGAGCGCCGAGGCCCCCTGGAGCGTGTCGACGCGCTCCCTGGCCGCCACGAGCTGCGCCTGCAGCCCCTCGATCTGGGTCTTGGCCTCTCCCCAAGGTCGCGCTCGCCGTGCCCTGCTGTTGGGGGCGCTGCTGGGCGCGGTACTCCCAGAGAGGGCCCGCTGGGAGGCCGAGCGCTTCGCCGCGCGCTGCGCAGCCCTTCCCCTGGGTTGCTGCACGAACCCGTCTGCGTCCACCCGCGGGGGGGCCTTGTCGGAGCGGTACTCCTTCGTCCATGGGGGAGCACTGGTGCCGCACTCCTTGCACGTCCATCGCTTGTCACACCAGTTCCAAGCGTTACAGCCACGCTTAGCACACAACCAGTACGCCCGCCTCGCCAGCCCCGAGGCAACCTCCGACATGGCGGCACCCCGAGGGACTGACCGCTGCTCGGCCGAAACACTCTGCCCTGCAGGCGCGAAGGAAACCAAAGTAGGCGAAGCTTCTGGCTCGTGGCAGAGCGCCCCTCGCGCTCAAGAACGCCCGACGGACTCGCGGTCGTCGGGTGCGCCATGGCCTTGAGCCAAAATGGCTACGGACGTGCTCTTGTGTGGTTTGCCGTGCTCCTGTGTGGTCTGCCGTGCTCCCGTGGGGTCTGCCGTGTCCTGTGTGGTCTGCCGTGCTCCTGTGTGGTCTGCCGTGCTCCTGTGTGGTCTGCCGTGCTCCTTCTTGGTCTGCCGTGCTCATGTGGTGTCTGCCGTGCTCCTGTGCGGTCTGCCGTGCGAACGTGTGGACTGCCGTGCTCATTTGGGGTCTGCCTTGCTCCTTTGTGGTTTGCCGCGCTCCTGTGTGGTCTGCCGTGCTCCTGTGTGGTCAGCCGTGCTCCTGAGGCGTCTACGGTGCTCTTTTGGGGTCTGCCGTACTCATTTGGGGTCTGCCGTGCTCCTGTGGTCGGCCGTGCTCATTTGGGGTCTGCCGCGCGCCTGTGAGATCTGCCGTGCTCCTGTTGGGGAAACGCCAGCGGCGTTCGGGGTACAACAAAAAGGCGCGTTTATGTTGTACCCGCGCGCGGTCTGCCGTGCTCCTGTGGGTTCCGCCGTGCTCCTGTGGCGTCTGCCGTGCTCCTGTGGCGTCTGCCGGGCTCCTGTGTGGTCTGCCGTGCTCCTTTGTGGTCTGCCGTGCTCCTGTGGAGTCTGCCGTGCTCCTGTGTGGTCTGCCGTGCTCTTGTGGTCTGCCGTGCTCATTTGGGATTTGCCGTGCTCATGTGGGGTCTGCCGTACTCCTGTGTGGTCTGCCGTGCTCCGGTGGTCTGCCGTGCTCCTTTGGGGTCTGCCTTGCTACTGTGGGGTCTGCCGTGCTCCTGTGTGGTCTGCCGTGCTCCTGTGGTTTGCCTTGCTCCTGTGTGGTCTGCCGTGCTCCTTTTGGGTCTGCTCTGCCGTGCTCCTGTGGGGTCTGCCGTGCTCCTGTGGGGTCTGCCGTGCTCTTGTGGGGTCTGCCGTGCTCTTGTGTGGTCTGCCGTGCTCCTTTGTGGTCTGCCGTGCTCCTGTGTGGTCTGCCGTGCTCCTGTGTGGCCTGCCGTGCTCTTGTGTGGTCTGCCGTGCTCCTGTTGGTCTGCCGTGCTCTTCTGTGGTCTGCCGTGCTCCTATGGGGTCTGCCGTGCTCCTGTGGGGTCTGCCGTGCTCATGTGTGGTCTGCCGTGCTCCTGCGCGGTCTGCCGTGCTCCTGTGGCGTCTGCCGTGCTCCTGTGTGGTCTGCCGTGCTCCTGTGGTCTGCCGTGCTCATTTGGGGTTTCCCGCCAGCTTGTGGGGTCTGCCGTGCTCCTGTGGGGGAAACGCCAGCGGCGTTCGGGGTACAAGAAAAGGCGCGTTTATGTTGTACCTGTGCGCGGTCTGCCGTGCTCCTGTGGGGATTGCCGTGCTCCTGTGTGGTCTGCCGTGCTCCTGTGTGGTTTGCCGTGCTTCTGTGGTCTGCCGTGCTCCTTTGTGGTTTGCCGTGCTCCTGTGGGGTCTGCCGTGCTCCTGTGGGGTCTGCCGTGCTCCTGTGAGGTCTGCGGTGCTCTTGTGTGGTCTGCAGTGCTTCTGTGTCTGCCGTGCTCATTTGGGATCTGCCGTGCTCGTGTGGTGTCTGCCGTGCTCAACCCATATAGTTAAAGAAAATATATATTTACTCAAAGATTCAGCCAGAACGTCCCGCTTGTTCGGCCGTCTTGAAGGCACTCTTAGGGCATAGTCTGCCGTGCTCCTCGTCTTGGTCTGCCGTGCTCCTCGTCTTGGTCATCCTTTCCGTCGTCTTGAGGGCGCTCTTGGTGCCTGGTCTGCCGTGCTCCTCGTCTTGGTCTGCCGTGCTCCTCTCGGTTTCAGTGCCTGGTCTGCCGTGCTCCTCGTCTTGGTCTGCCGTGCTCCTCTCGGTTCCTGCGCGCGGTCTGCCGTGCTCCTGTGGGGAGCACGGCAGACCACAGGAGCACGGCAGACCACACAGGAGCACGGCAGACCACACCTCGATTTTTTGAGGATGTCTCGAGCGAAATGGCCATTTTGGGGAATCCGCCAACGAAAAATCCCGTGCAGCGCGGCAACCCATAGATATAAAGATATATATATATATATATATATATATACTCAAGGATTCAGCCAGAACGTCCCGCTTGCTTCTCGTACCTCGAAGACGCTTCCCGTCATCCGCCAACGCCCGTCCGAGATGCAGCCCCGAGCCCCATGTAAAGTTTTTCCTTAAGAGCAACGGTCCACGCTCCTCGTTCCTCGTTCGCGCTTCCCGGACGCATGGGTGCATGAATTCAAGCGGCTTGGAGGGGCGGGAGCCGGAGAGCGCCAGGCTAAGTCTCGCCGCTTGGGGGCGGGCCCGGCCACGAAACTTCGAGAGCTAGCGAAGATCCTTGCCAAAGTATGCCTTAAGAATGCTGAAGAGCTTCGCGCCGTGCTCGCTGTCGCTTTCCTGTGCATCAAGATTCCACTCGATTCCGCTATCTACAAGAGCATGAAAGCAGAAATCAACAACCACGCTGATCGCACTCGTGGCCGTTCGGGGCACGGTGAGGGTACTCTAAGACCCTTGGCATTCATGAAGCTCCTGATGGGAACCTTTCCTGACATGAACGGGAAGCGCGTGAAAGGACAGAGCTGCGCAAGAACGTGCACCATCATCATGATAAAATGAAATGTAGGCGAGCTCTCCGAACGTCCACACGGGATACTTACGGACTCGCGCTCCCCGAACGTCCACAAGGAGAGTCCTGATTATCCTCCTCACTTCTCTGTACGCCTCCAATGTCGTCCGTCTATCCCTCACTTATCTGATGTGTTCGAAGGCCCGTCCGAAGGCACACACACGCACACACACACACACAGGAGGAGCAGGCTCTGGAACGTTTTGAAAGACCTCTTCAAAAACATTTGCAAGGGGGATGTCTCGAGCGAAACGCTTCCTCATCTGATGTGTTCGAGTAGGAGGGGGCGAAGGAGATGGAGGAAGGTGAGGAGCAGACGGCCCTCACGACTGCCCAACACAGCCTCACAATACGATCATATACAAAAACTTAATATAGAGGAAATATCATATACAAGGACCGTCGTACACGAGAAAGATCATATACAACGAAGGCCATATTCAAACAATAGCATATACAACTAAGGGGCCACCCGCCCGCCGTCTCGCATATAGGCGACTGCGCCGTCCCTACTCCCGGGGGTCCCTGGGCGGCCATAGCGTATTTCTGGGATTGTTCAAGGCTTCAATGACGGCCCAGGAAGCCCACCCAGGCCACCAATACAGCCCAGAATCGATCTAAGGCGGCCCAAGATGGCCTCCAGACGGCCCAAAAGGCCTCCAACACGCCCCAAGAGGCCTCCAAGAGCCCTGCCAAGTGACATCATATACAAGGAATGTCATAAACAAGGGCGATCATATACAATAATTTAATATAGAGGAAGGAGAGTAGCTCTTAACCGTGAATTTAGACACTACGCTATAACACTACGTAAAATTCACGTAGCGTAGTGTCCAAAACACGCGACCGCGACACTACGCTACGACACTACACTTACGTAGTGTCATAGCGTAGTGTCACAGCCAGGTGCCCCAAACACTACCCTATGACACGACCCTAGTGTCGTAGCGTAGTGTCGTAGCGTAGTGTCGTAGCGTAGTGTCATAGCGACTTCAACTGCCTCTTGGTGTCAGGGAGTAGTGCCACACCCAGGTGTGCCCAACACTACGCTACGACACTACGCTAACCGTAATGTAGTGTCATAGCGTAGTGTCACATATTCTAGTGTCCTAGCGTAGTGTCGCATCCAGGTGTTCCCAACACTACGCTACGACACTACGCTAATCGTAGCGTAGTGTCATCGGGTAGTGTCACACACAAGTGTTCCCAACACTACGCTGCGACAATACGCGGAAGCATAAACTCCTCAGGAGAAGGGGTAGCGGCAGCAGCAGGATCAGGGACAGGAGTAGAGCCCGGAGGAGGAGGAGGAGGCGGTAGGAGGAGGAGCAGGTAGGAGGAGGAGGAGGACGAGGAGGAGGTAGGAGGAGGTCCAAGACAGCCCAAGACGATCCAAGAGGGCTGGCAGACAGCCCAAGATGATCCAAGAGGCCTCCAAGACAGCCCAAGACGATCCAAGAGGCCTCCAAGACAGCCCAAGATGACCCAAGAGGCCTCTTGGATCGTCTTGGGCTGTCTTGGAGGCCTCTTGGGTCATCTTGGGCTGTCTTGGAGGACTCTTGGATCGTCTTGGGCTGTCTTGGAGGCCTCTTGGATCGTCTTGGGTTGTCTTGGAGGCCCCTTGGGTCGTCTTGGGCTGTCTTGGAGGCCTCTTGGATCGTCTTGGGCTGTATTGGAGGCATCTTGGGTCGTCTTGGGCTGTCTTGGAGGCCTCTTGGATCATCTTGGGCTGTCTTGGAGGCCTCTTGGATCGTCTTGGGCTGTCTTGGAGGCCTCTTGGATCGTCTTGGGCTGTCTTGGAGGCCTCTTGGATCGTCTTGGGCTGTCTTGGAGGCCTCTTGGGCCGTCTTGGGCTGTCTTGGAGGCCTCTTGGATCATCTTGGGCTGTCTTGGAGGCCTCTTGGATCGTCTTGGGCTGTCTTGGAGGCCTCTTGGGTCAACTTGGGCTGTCTTGGAGGCCTCTTGGGTCATCTTGGGCTGTCTTGGAGGCCTCTTGGGTCGTCTTGGGCTGTCTTGGAGGCCTCTTGGATCGTCTGGAGCTGTCTTGGAGGCCTCTTGGATCATCTTGGGTTGTCCTGGAGGCCTCCCGGATCGTCTTGGGCTGTATTGGAGGCCTCCCGGATCGTCTTGGGCTGTATTGGAGGCCTCTTGGGTCGTCTTGGGCTGTCTTGGAGGCCTCTTGGATCGTCTTGGGCTGTATTGGAGGCCTCTTGGGTCGTCTTGGGCTGTCTTGGAGGCCTCTTGGATCGTCTTGGGCTGTCTTGGAGGCCTCTTGGATCGTCTTGGGCTGTCTTGGAGGCCTCTTGGGCCGTCTTGGGCTGTCTTGGAGGCCTCTTGGATCATCTTGGGCTGTCTTGGAGGCCTCCTGGATCGTCTTGGGCTGTCTTGGAGGCCTCTTGGGTCATCTTGGGCTGTCTTGGAGGCCTCTTGGGTCATCTTGGGCTGTCTTGGAGGCCTCTTGGGTCGTCTTGGGCTGTCTTGGAGGCCTCTTGGATCGTCTGGAGCTGTCTTGGAGGCCTCTTGGGCTGTCTTGGAGGCCTCTTGGATCATCTTGGGCTCTCTTGGAAGCCTCTTGGATCGTCTTGGGCTGTCTTGGAGGCCTCTTGGATCATCTTGGGCTGTCTTGGAGGCCTCTTGGATCGTCTTCGGCTGTCTTGGAGGCCTCTTGGGTCGTCTTGGGCTGTCTTGGAGGCCTCACAGCCCAAGACGACCCAAGAGGCCTCCGAGACAGCCCAAGACGATCCAAGAGGCCTCCAAGACAGCCCAAGATGATCCAAGAGGCCTCCAAAGGAAGCGGGGATCACCCACACATGGTCCATGTAATGGAAGCGCGGTTCGACGTAGTTGATCGAGTACGCGTCCAGGCCACCGATGTATTTGTAGCTGGCGTTATGCATGATCTCAAAGATGACCTCTTCGGTCGCGTCCTTGGCCCGATACTCCACGAACGAGTGAAAGCCACGACCTGCGCGAGGACCATCGAAGCGGACCCAGACGACCCCGAACTCGATGTTCTTCCCTGTCTCAAAGAAGGTGTCATTCAAGACATCTGCCTCATAATGACCATTGTGCTCGATCAGGACGTTCTCGAGCACCTGCGTTATGAGCTTCACGTCCTGCCAGGAGAGGGAGGGAGAGAGAGAGAGAGAGAGAGAGAGAGAGAGAGAGAGAGACCGAAAGAGAGAGAAAGAGAGAGAGAGAGAGGGATGAGAGGGATGAGAGGGATGTCTTGGAAACCTCCCGGATCGTCTTGGGCTGTCTTGGAGGCCTCTTGGGTCGTCTTGGGCTGTCTTGCAGGCCTCTTGGATCGTCTTGTGCTGTCTTGGAGGCCTCTTGGGTCGTCTTGGGCTGTCTTGGAGGCCTCTTGGGTCATCTTGGGCTGTCTTGGAGGTCTCTTGGATCGTCTTGGGCTGATGATGCTGATGATGCTGATGAAGCTGATGGTTGTGGTGATGATGGTGGTGCTGATGATGGTCTGTCTTGGATGGCCTCTTGAGTCATCTTGGGCTGCCTTGGAGGCCTCCCGAATCGTCTTGGGCTGTCTTGGAGGCCTCTTGGGTCGTCTGGGCTGTCTTGCAGGCCTCTTGGATCGTCTTGGGCTGTCTTGGAGGCCTCTTGGAGGAGCCCCCAACGCCCAGGAGGCCCCCAGAAGGCCCAGGAGGCCCCCTCCTTCCCTCTCAACCCTCTTCCCTCCTCCTGCCTCCTGCCCTCTCATCCCTCTCATCCCTCTCATCCCTCTCTCTCTCTCTCTCTCTCTCTTTCTCTCTCTCTCTCTCTCTCTCTCCCTCCCTCTCCTGGCAGGACGTGGCCTCCGAGACGATCCAAGAGGCCTCCAAGACAGCCCAAGATGATCCAAGAGGCTTCCAAGACAGCGGAGGAGGAGGAGGAGGAGGACGAGGAGGAGGAGGAGGAGGTAGCAGGAGGTAGCAGGAGGAGGTAGGAGGAGGCAGCAGGAGGTAAGAGGAGGGAGGAGGAGGATTTAGGAGGAGGAGGTCAGAGGAGGAGGAGGTTGGAGAAGGTCGTCCTCCTCGTCCATGTCCAGGCCAAAGCTGCGCTGGCGCAGGGCCTTCAGGTCCTCCAACTCCTCCACCTGCCACTTGGTGCCGTCGGGTTGGGCGCGGGGCTGGGCGTCGAGGAGTGGGTCGGGTTGGGCGTCGGGTTGTTGGGCGTCGGGTTGGGCGTGGGTCTGGGCGTCGGGCGTGGCGTCGGGTTGTTGGGCGTCGAGGTGGGCGTCGGGGTGGGCGTCGGGGTGGGCCCCAGGGGTGCTCTGGGGAGGGGGGTCCCCAGGCCTCCTCTCCCCCGGGGCCGCGGGTTGGGCGTCGGGGAGTGGGTCGGGTTGGGCGTCGGGTTGTTGGGCGTCGGGCTGGGCGTACAGGGCCTTCAGGTCCTCCAACCTGTCCTGCAGCCCCGCCACCAAACCTCCGCCCTCGGTCACCTGCCACTTGGTGCCGTCCGCATCCTCGAGGAGGAGCTCGACTCCGTCGAAGGAGGAGCTCGACTCCGTCACGGTGGGCGCCGATCTACTGCTGGCCCCGATGACACTGGCGATCAGAAGAAGATGCGCCATCTGAGAATATGAACATCTACAACAACTTGGGCCAGAATGGCTTAGCACGGCGGCGGCGGGGACCGAGGGCCAGCGACTGAAGCTGGTTTCTGACACAACGCGGGTCGTTCAGTCTCAGAGGGCCTGCGCAACTAATCAGGATTTCGCACCGCGGGTTATTTCTGAGAGTCCCCGGGCCCGAAAGGGCCCCCCCCCGGGCGCGTCGCAACCTTGAACGCCCGCGCTGGGAAGGCCGCCGCGCCTGGTTCAACTGGGGCGGGAGAGGAGCAATCCCACCAGCCCTCTGGGCGTAGGTGGTCTAGCGCGTTTCCCCTTTCCACCCCTCCCTCGTCCCCGTGCCGACGTGAAGTTTCGGCGGGGCTCCCTGTGGGGCCAGGGCCACGATCCTCGAGAGGGGTGTGCCGACATGAAGCTTCGGTAGAGCTCCCTGCGGGGCCAGGGCCGCGATCCTCGAGAGGGGTGCCGAAGAGAAGCTTCGGTGGAGCTCCCTATGGTGCCAGGGCCACGATCCTCGAGAGGGGTGCGCAGAAATGGAGTTTCGGTGGAGCTCCCTGCGGGGCCAGGGCTAAGATCCTCGAGAGGGGTGTGCCGAAATCAAGCTTCGGTGGAGCTCCCTGTGGGGCCAAGGCCAGGATCCTCGAGAGGAGTGTGCCGAAATGAAGCTTCGGTGGGGCTCCCTGCGGGGCCAGGGCCACGATCCTCGAGAGGTCTCGCGGGGGCCTATTGGGGCCTCTCGGGAGCCTCTTGGGCCCCCAAGAGGCCTCCCTTGGAATGTGTTATTTTGGGCCTCGCGGGGGCCTTTTGGGGCCTCTTGGGGGGCCTCTTGGGGTCCTATTGGGGGGTATTTTCGGGATGATGACGACGGCGACGACGAGGGCGAGTAGGACGATGATGACGATAATGATGCTGATGACGATGATGACAGTGAGGACGACGACGATGACGTGATGATGATGACGAAGACGTTGGCGATGACGAATAATACGATGACGACTCGTTGTCTCCCGAAGGCATAATGCAACTATCGGGATCTACTGTTGGCCGACGTAAGCACCCGCACTGCGCAGATGCCGCATGCGCTGGACACCCAGCTAGGGGGCGTCAGGAGGAACGCTCAGATGACCAATGGTCTGTTCAAAAAGGGTGGCTGGGGCCTCATACGAAGCCTTTCATGACTTTCTTATCTAAAAAATTTCTACCCGTGGTAGTGCACGGTAGGGAGCGTCAGGAGGAAGCGTCGGACGAGGAGAACGAGGACGAGGACGAAGCGTCGGGGGCACGGGAAGGCCTTGCCGCGGCACGGGCAGGCCCTGCTGGGGTACGGGACGGCGCTGCAGGGGCACGGGATGGCACTGGCACCCCCTTCGGTGACACAGAGGGCGCCGCCGAGACGTAAGCTCCTTTGCGGCTCCTGGCCCTCTCTGGCGCCGAGGAAGCGGACCTCTTCTGCGACGCCCGCGGCGTCGCGCTGCCACGCTCAGATCGGGGCGGAGTGGGCGGCGGCGCAGAGGGCGCCGCCGAGACGCAAGCTCCTTTGCGGCTCCTGGCCCCCTCTGGTGCCGAGGAAGCGGACCTCTTCTTCGACGCTCGCGGCGTCGCACTGCCACGCTCGGATCGGGGCGGAGCGGGGCGCGCGAGGTCGACAAGGCTGACGTCCGGATCGAGGTCGTCGCTGGCCCGCGCGGGGCCTGGGGCTGAACTCGAAGCCTTGGCGGACTTCTGCGCCGTGGCCGAGGCCCTTGCCGCGGCCTTCGCCGATCCTCGGGCCAAGCGGGGCCCTCTCCTGCGAGCTGCTGGCGACTCCGAGCTGCCGGCGCCGCGTCGCCGCGTCGCCGTAGCTGTGGATGCCGATGTCGCCGCTGGTGCCCCCGCGCGCGCCGCCGAAGCGTCCTCCGCGCGCAAGGCTGCCGCCCCCGCGCTCGGGGGAGGCACTGGTTCGCCCAATACCCGGCAGAGGCCCGCGATCTCTTGGACGCTGTAGAGGTGCGGGCAGTGGCCGCGCCTGCACGAGAGCCAACAGGAGCAGTGAACGCGGCCTTCCTTCTTCACGATTACGCAATGCGACCCCCAAGATTTTCTGAGACCAGAGAGGCTTACTTTGTACGGGGCCCCCTCGACAGCGTCATCGGGCGTTATCAGCACGCCGCTCTCCAACCACATCCTCTGCAACTCATCTTCCCGCCGACATCGTGCTTCCTTCACCATGCCATTTGCCAGATCGGCGCTGACGGGCCCTGGCACGCCGACGCGCATCACGTAGTAAGTCTTGATACCGCAATCCACCTCCCGCACGGTCGCCCCCTCGCCGCCCTCGGTTGCGAAGTGGGACGCGACGATGGAAGCGATGCTGGGGATGAATATCTTCTCCCGCCGCCCTGGCAGCGCGAAGCAACGGCCGTCTTCCAACATCCACGAGTCGGGGTACTGCGGCGCGTTGGCAATGCGCCCAGGCGGCGCTCGCAGAGAAAACGAGTTCTCCTGGCATGAGGACATATCAGCGGCGAGTTCCGTACCTCGGCGGCGACTGATTTTGAATCGCCACCCCGCGACACAACCAGTTGTGCCACGGCGTGGTGCCTCTAAATGCGGCTTGGAAATCCCACCAGCCCTCTGGGCGTAGGTGGTTTAGAGAGTTTCCTCTTCCATCTTCCCTTCTTCCCCTAACCCCCTCCCCTGGACCGGAACTCACAGCTTTTATGTTATCATTTCTGTCCTCGTCCAGAGGTTCACTCCTCCACACTGGGACGCACGCCTTGACCTCGTTGACAATGTCCTGCATGGTGGCGCCCTTGCCCAGAGAGGCCAGGCCTCTCTTCAGCATAGCGTGGCCTTGCTCGCCCCCCTGCTGCGACGCTGGATGACCAGGCACGCTCTGTGTAGTGACGCCGTGATGCCAGGTCGCAGAAAGTAGCTGAGGCACTCCAAATCCCACCAGCCCTTCAGGGCGTGAGTGGTTTAGATAGCCCGCTCTGTTTTCAACCCCCTTCTTCCCCCCCAGTACCCCCTCCCCCTGGACCTGGAGGGGCCGTTTCGCGGGTGGTTGGGGCGTCCGCTTTGGCTTAAAATAACGCCTAAAGGGCCCAAGAAAGCTCAAGGTGACCTCCAAGATCGCCCAAGATAGCCCAATATGCTCCAAGATGGCTCCCAAGACGCCCCAAGACGCCCCAAGACCGCTCCAAGACGGCTCCAAGATAGCCCAAGACGGCTCCAACACGACTGTCGGCACGCTTCGCAATAATTGCTGTTTTAGGAGAGGCTGTCGGGGATACGCGAAGCGTTGAGAATCTCTCTTCGTCGACCGTCGTGGTGCGCAAATAGACCCTCCGAAAATACCTCCACCACGCAGGCGCACCCCAGACAAGTCGAATCCGGCACTCCATTGTCGTCCACAGCAAGTGGAACATGAGCTGCGAGACCAAGAACGAAGATTCATATATGTACGCTATCGGAGCCTCGATCGACCTGGTGCGCAAGCCAGGGGTCCGGCGACGTCTGCTACTTTTCTGGTTCTTGCGGAGGTTTCGGCACATGTGACCAATCCCGTGGGACACGCGAGCGTCGGGCGCAGCGCCCGCGCTCTCCAAAAATACAGTCTCCAGGCCCGGGAAGTGGTCTAGATGCAGCTGCTTGATCTTGGGGCACCCGCGGCTGGCGAGTGCTTCACCTGCCTTGTCCAGCGCTATTCTGTAGACTCTCCTGTCCTCGCGCGGGTGGCAGCAAACGCTGATGGGCCACGGGGTTCGGCGCCACGTGCCAGCCAAGCATCTATGGACCACGAGGTATAGCACGGCAAACTTGTAGCCCCGCCACTCCACGTTGAATGTGGTGTCCGCCGTCGCCACTACAGCAGAGAAGCGCACCCCCGCGCGCAGCAGCTCTGCAAACTCATTCAAGAAAGGAGGTATCAAAATCGCCCAGGACGTGATCACTGGCCCGACCTTGCAGTGCACGAATGCCACAGTGCCATTGGCGGAATCCGAATGCGCCTCCACGAACGCCTGGAAAACCGCCGTCCACGTCAGGGGCCTCTTCCGTCTCGACACGCGCCGCTGCGCGAGACGCCTGCACAAAACATTGCGCAGGCTCTTGGGTACGATGGGTGCGAAACCACGGCGCATAATCTCCTTCTGCACAGTGAAAGGGTTCGCAGGCGCCTGCCGCTCCGCCAGTTCGTCAGCAATGCGGAGGGCGAGGGCCTTGTTTTCCCTGGTCAACGGCTGGTGTTGCGCCCCAGGCCGTAGATGGTGCTTCGCCGACTGCCGAAGACGACCCATGTGACCAGAACAAGACCCTGCGCGCGCGACTTCCAAGCGGTAGCTGCCCTGCACCACGCATCCGCTGAAGCGGTACCGGGTGCCGACGCCTGCCCGACACCGCTCGCAACAAGAGCAAGGCGCCGACGTCCTCATAAAAACCCCCGAGGCGTTAGGCGTCACAGTCCGCCCTATCCTGTGCGTGCCCTGGTGCTGCTGAGCCCACTGCTTCGCGGCAGCCTTCACCAAATCTTTCAGATATGCGACTGTAAGCCCGGCGACCGATGGAGGGCACAGGCGGCCCAACTCGAAACAGCAGGCGCCAGGCTCCCCCGGTATCTGCACGTACTGGCGGTGAAGGTGGCCGTTGCGTCGCTCAACAACGGCGCCATCGCCTTCTCCTTCGTCACTGCTTGACCCCCTCACCTCAATGGGGGCGGCGTCAGCGGCCCCACCGCGCGGCGTCAGCATTGCGCAGCATGAAGCCGACCTCGCCGGGCTAGAACGGATTGCATCTCGTGCCCCTGCCCCGTGGCTTCAGCCGAAATGGCACCGCGATTAATCCCACCAGCCCTCTGGGCGTGAGTGGTCTACAGAGCTCGTCCTGCCAAACCCCGTTGTCCCCCCTGGACCTGGACGGGGCGTTCCGCGGGTCGTCGGGGCTTCCCAGATGGCCCAAGATGGCTCTAATGGGGCCCCGGAGAAGCCCAATCTAGCTTCCATCTTGCCCCCGCGAGGGAGCGGGAGCGACGCCTCGCAAAACCAAACAAACAGCCAACGGAAAAACTCGTCCTTCCTCTTCTCCCTCGTCACCTGCAGGGTAGTGTCATAGCGTAGTGTCGCACCCAAGTGTGCCCAACACTACGCTATGACACTACGCTATGACACGGAGCACCGCCTCGCAAACCCCAACGAGAAGCCAACAGAGACACAAAAAAGAAAAAAAAACAAAAAAAAAAAAAAAACATAACCTAAAAATACTGTTCTTCCACGTCAACTGCAGGGTAGCGCCATAGCGTGGTGTCACACCCAGGTGCAACAAACACTGCGCTATTACGCTACCAAAAAACATAACCTAAAAATACTGTTCTTCCACGTCAACTGCAGGGTAGCGCCATAGCGTGGTGTCACACCCAGGTGCCACAAACACTGCGCTATGACGCTACCGTAACGGTAGCGTAGCCTCCTCTCTCGCGGAACAACGCCTCGCAACCCCAAACGAAACGCAAAAGGAAACACAAACTCTTCCTCTTCTCCCGCGTCAACCGCAGCGTAGTGTCATAGCGTAGTGTCACGCCCAGGTGTGCCCAACACTACCCTGTGACACTACGCTATCGGTAGCGCAGGCTCCTCTCTCACGGAACCGCGCCTCGCAAACCCCAACAAAAGCCAACGGAAACACTCTCCCTCTTCTCCCGCGTCCACTGTGGGGTAGTGTCGTAGGGTAGTGTCGCACCCAGGTGTGCCCAACACTACGCTATGACACTACTCTGGAGCGACGCCTCGCAAAACCAAACAAACAGCCAACGGAAAAACTCGTCCTTCCTCTTCTCCCTCGTCACCTGCAGGGTAGTGTCATAGCGTAGTGTCGCACACAAGTGTGCCCAACACTACGCTATGACACTACGCTATGACACGGAGCACCGCCTCGCAAACCCCAACGAGAAGCCAACAGAGACACAAAAAAGAAAAAAAAAAAAAAAACATAACCTAAAAATACTGTTCTTCCACGTCAACTGCAGGGTAGCGCCATAGCGTGGTGTCACACCCAGGTGCCACAAACACTGCGCTATGACTCTACCCTAACGGTAGCGTAGCCCCCTCTCTCGCGGAACAACGCCTCGCAACCCCAAACGAAACGCAAACGGAAACACAAACTCTTCCTCTTCTCCCGCGTCAACCGCAGCGTAGTGTCATAGCGTAGTGTCACGCCCAAGTGTGCCCAACACTACCCTGTGACACTACGCTATCGGTAGCGCAGGCTCCTCTCTCACGGAACCGCGCCTCGCAAACCCCAACAAAAGCCAACGGAAACACTCTCCCTCTTCTCCCGCGTCCACTGTGGGGTAGTGTCGTAGGGTAGTGTCGCACCCAGGTGTGCCCAACACTACGCTATGACACTACTCTGGAGCGACGCCTCGCAAAACCAAACAAACAGCCAACGGAAAAACTCGTCCTTCCTCTTCTCCCTCGTCACCTGCAGGGTAGTGTCATAGCGTAGTGTCGCACCCAAGTGTGCCCAACACTACGCTATGACACTACGCTATGACACGGAGCACCGCCTCGCAAACCCCAACGAGAAGCCATCAGAGACACAAAAAAAAAAAAAAAAAAAACATAACCTAAAAATACTGTTCTTCCACGTCAACTGCAGGGTAGCGCCATAGCGTGGTGCCACACCCAGGTGCCACAAACACTGCGCTATGACGCTACCGTAACGGTAGCGTAGCCTCCTCTCTCGCGGAACAACGCCTCGCAACCCCAAACGAAACGCAAAAGGAAACACAAACTCTTCCTCTTCTCCCGCGTCAACCGCAGCGTAGTGTCATAGCGTAGTGTCACGCCCAGGTGTGCCCAACACTACCCTGTGACACTACGCTATCGGTAGCGCAGGCTCCTCTCTCACGGAACCGCGCCTCGCAAACCCCAACAAAAGCCAAAGGAAACACTCTCCCTCTTCTCCCGCGTCCACTGTGGGGTAGTGTCGTAGCGTAGTGTCGCACCCAGGTGTGCCCAACACTACGCTATGACACTACTCTGGAGCGACGCCTCGCAAAACCAAACAAACAGCCAACGGAAAAACTCGTCCTTCCTCTTCTCCCTCGTCACCTGCAGGGTAGTGTCATAGCGTAGTGTCGCACCCAAGTGTGCCCAACACTACGCTATGACACTACGCTATGACACGGAGCACCGCCTCGCAAACCCCAACGAGAAGCCAACAGAGACACAAAAAAGAAAAAAAAAAAAAAAAAACATAACCTAAAAATACTGTTCTTCCACGTCAACTGCAGGGTAGCGCCATAGCGTGGTGTCACACCCAGGTGCCACAAACACGGCGCTATGACGCTACCCTAACGGTAGCGTAGCCTCCTCTCTCGCGGAACAACGCCTCGCAACCCCAAACGAAACGCAAACGGAAACACAAACTCTTCCTCTTCTCCCGCGTCAACCGCAGCGTAGTGTCATAGCGTAGTGTCACGCCCAAGTGTGCCCAACACTACCCTGTGACACTACGCTATCGGTAGCGCAGGCTCCTCTCTCACGGAACCGCGCCTCGCAAACCCCAACAAAAGCCAACGGAAACACTCTCCCTCTTCTCCCGCGTCCACTGTGGGGTAGTGTCGTAGGGTAGTGTCGCACCCAGGTGTGCCCAACACTACGCTATGACACTACTCTGGAGCGACGCCTCGCAAAACCAAACAAACAGCCAACGGAAAAACTCGTCCTTCCTCTTCTCCCTCGTCACCTGCAGGGTAGTGTCATAGCGTAGTGTCGCACCCAAGTGTGCCCAACACTACGCTATGACACTACGCTATGACACGGAGCACCGCCTCGCAAACCCAAACGAGAAGCCAACAGAGACACAAAAAAGAAAAAAAAAAAAACATAACCTAAAAATACTGTTCTTCCACGTCAACTGCAGGGTAGCGCCATAGCGTGGTGTCACACCCAGGTGCCACAAACACTCCGCTATGACGCTACCCTAACGGTAGCGTAGCCTCCTCTCTCGCGGAACAACGCCTCGCAACCCCAAACGAAACGCAAACGGAAACACAAACTCTTCCTCTTCTCCCGCGTCAACCGCAGCGTAGTGTCATAGCGTAGTGTCACGCCCAGGTGTGCCCAACACTACCCTATGACACTACGCTATCTGTATCTCAGGCTCCTCTCTCACGCAACCTCGCCTCTCAAACCCCAACAAAAGCCAACCGAAACACTCTTACCCACGCGCCAAAAGCAACCCCCAAACCGTAGCGTAGTGTCGTACCCACGTGACGTCGACACTACTCTACGACACCACGCAAACCGTAGCGTAGTGTCGTACCCACGTGACGTCGACACTACTCTACGACACCACGCAAACCGTAGCGTAGTGTCGTACCCACGTGACGTCGACACTACGCTACGACACCACGCAAACCGTAGCGTAGTGTCGTACCCACGTGACGTCGACACTACTCTACGACACCACGCAAACCGTAGCGTAGTGTCGTACCCACGTGACGTCGACACTACGCTACGACACCACGCAAACCGTAGCGTAGTGTCGTACCCACTTGACGTCGACACTACGCTACGACACCACGCAAACCGTAGCGTAGTGTCGTACCCACGTGACGTCAACACTACGCTACTACACTACGCTACGACACTACACTACGACACTACGCTACGACACTACGCTAATTGTAGCGTAGTGTCATGCCCACGTGATGTCAACACTACGCTATGACACTACGTAAAATTCACAAATTCACGGTTAAGAGAATAAATTCACGGTTAGGAGTAACCCTGTAGAGGAAGCATCATATACAAGGACCACCATGATCATATACAAGGACCAAGTATCAGATACAAGGCAATCCAAGAACACCCCGAAAATATGTCTCATAGCAGCTCTTTCGACATCCCATTTTTTCCGAGGATGTCTCCGGCGAAACGGCCGTTTTTGAAGTCCCGAAAATTAGGCCAGCGATTCCAATATCCCGATGTTTTGAGGATGTGTCAAGCGAAACGCTCATCTTAACATAAGACGTCTTAAGACACGACCCCCAACTTCACGATATGGCGAGGACATCTCAGGCGAAACGCTCGTTTTGGCCCGTTCGAAAGCATTGTGTAAGCGATGTCTCGAGTGAAACTCTGTTTTTTCAGCGACAATGTTGAAACAACAAATGGGTTTTTCAATATTTTCGTTTCTTGGGCCATCTTGGGGGTCATCCGAGATCGTTCCGAAAAGATGCCTTACAAGAGCTGTGTCGGCATCCCATTTTATCCTGGATGTCTCGGGCGATACGCTCGTTTTCGAGGAACCGAGAAATAGGACGTCGATTTCGACATCCCGATTGTTTGAGGATGTCCCGAGAAACGCCCATTTTTAGCAAACGACGTCTTAAGATACGACACCCAACTTCACGATGTTGTGAGGATGTCTCGAGCGAAACGCTCATTTTGAGAATCCGCCAGGCCCCCGACAACGAGGCGGCGCCGCACGTTCCCCATCCAGACCTCCCCCTGATAAGTAAATCCCTCTGGGCATGCAGACGTCCATCGCGACTCTTCGAATCTCGGCGCGCTTCCCGTCATCCGCCGACCCCTTGTGGGTCTCCAGGCGCGTGAGACCCTTCCCCCCCGCAATCCCCCCCCAGGAACCCGAAACCGCAATTCGCCCCCCTCCCCCCCCCCCCCCCCTCCCCCGGACCCGGCCGGACCCCAGACCGAACGCGTCGCAGGGCTCCAAAGCTCGTCAAAAAGGCAACACAACTATACAAAAAGGTACCAAGACGCTCCCCGGACGGTCCCCGAGACCACGATTCGCCGACATAGCGCCCCCAGACGCCCACGATGGCCTCCAGGCGGTCTCCGAAGCTGCCAAGACGCCCCAAAGAGGCCCCTCAGATGCGCCCCGAGAATGTCGCAAGAAACATAAATCGGCCCATTTCCTTCGAGAACCACGCATTACTCCGCACGCTCCCTACTCGGCAATCACAACGTCCACAACAGGCAAAGAAACCTTCAACATCGCTCCCAGACGGCCAAAGGGGCCCCAAAGCAGGGTCGCTGAGGGTCCAGCAACAGCGCACGAAGCCCCCAAGACAGCCCAAGAGGGCCCCCAGACGGCTTCAACACGGAGTCCACAGGGCACCTTTCGAGCCTTCGGCTCCAAGGCGCTCCCAGCCTGCTCCAAGAACACCCCAAAAAGGCCTGCGGGACCTTACAAAAAACCTCCGAAGCGTCCAAGAAGCCACGAGGAAGCCCCCAAGAGGCCCCAAAACTACCTGCAAGACGACCCCGTCAGGCCTCGCACGAAATTACTTTTCACCATCCGTGCGACAGCCTACCTGTATACCGCGCAAGGTGGCGGGATGCGCCGCGTCCCATTCGACAACGACTCGTCCAATTTTTGGACCGCCGCATGCCGTCTTGGGCGCGGGTGTTGACAGGTATTTTCCCCAAATCGTCACTCCTCCTTCTCCTCCTCCTCCTCCGATGACCCTCCTCCGCCTCTCCCATCCTCCCCCTCTTCCTCCTCCTCCGCTTTCTCCTGTTTGGTACCATGTCACCATCTCCGCGTCTCATCATCAACACCATCACCACCAGCATCATCATCGCCATCACCCGCACCATGACCACCGCCATCACCATCACCACCACCACGGATCAACATCACCACCTCCTGGATCACTGCCTTGTCGCGTGTCTGGACACAAGTGATGCAACCCGCATCCGCCAACCCCATTGGGGGCCTCCAGACGTGTAA
Organism: Prorocentrum cordatum; assembly: GCA_963575745.1. Lineage (NCBI taxonomy): Eukaryota > Dinophyceae > Prorocentrales > Prorocentraceae > Prorocentrum > Prorocentrum cordatum. The sequence continues at coordinate 22,160 of CAUYUJ010016398.1, read as the reverse complement.
GATTCGTCTCGCGAACGGCCCCACATGCCCCCGGACTCGCTCGGGGATGGCCCCGAAGAGCCTCGAGCCCGCCCACCAAAAGAAACAAGACAACACAAGTACGCCCCAGGACAGCAACACGACATCCCCAAGAAGATCAAGGGGTCGGCGGATGTGGCGTAAGCCCATAGAATCAGCCCGTCTGCAGAGGCTGCGAACCAAGAGGTGTTCAATGAGTTCGCCAAGGCGCACCCACCGGGGTGCCTGGAGCTCCAGACACAAATTCTCTGCACGCAGTTGCAGGATTGCTTCGACCAGAAGCACACCAAGCTGTACATCCGTCTAGTGCTGGAGTTTCGCAAGGTTGAACTGCAGGTGATGGCACCCATGAAGGTATTGTGACACCCGCACCTGACCGGCCAGGCGCCCAAAGGGAGCTTGACGCGGCGTGCGCAGCAGCTCTTAGACGAGCTCGAGGGCAAAAGCCCGGGGCAGAGCCAGGAGTACTAATTATGCATGGCTGTCTCTCGCTGTCTTTGGTTGCGAACTTCTGCTTGTCCCTGCCTCTTCTCTCTCTCTCTCTCTGGCTCGCTGGTCCTTCTTGTCTCGTCCTGCCTGCTGCTTTCTCGTCGTCTTGCTTCCCATCCGTTCGAATCTCGCTTGGGTGGCCCAGAGCCGCCTCCGGCGTCTGCAACCTGCAGCGCTACGGTCGTTGCTCGAGGGCGCGGATTGTGCGATTCGTGTGTGTTCTATCGATCGTAACGCATTTTCTGCTCGCTTGTTCTTTACGAAGATGCGGCAGGCCTTCAGTGCCACCGCAGGTTCCCTCAGAGTCACTGCATAGGTGTGTAGACCACTGCTTGGACTCCCTACAGGGTGCGACGACGACGAAGAGGGGGCGGAGAAGGAAGGAAGAGGAGGAGGAGGAGGAGGAGGAGGAGGAGGAGGAGGAGGAGGGGGAGGGGGAGGAGAAGGTGGAGGAGGAGGAAGAGGAGGAGGAAGAGGAGAAGAAACAGGAGAAGAGGAGGGCGAGGGGGAGGGGGAGGGGGACGAGGAGAGGACGAGGACCAGTGCAAACCCAAGAATCATCGACGATGTTGGAGTTAACCCTCCCTCCAAGCTCCCTCTTCATAGGCCCCTACAACGGTTCATTTCCATTGAGGGAGCATGCCTACAACGGCCTCGTTGGAAGACAGCCGTTTGAAGACCTTGAAGCATGCCAATTCATTGTTCTTTGGATTTCCACGCCACGGATCAACCTGACTGCTGCGTCCTGACGATCTGGACTCGTGCCAGAACGCTATTTTGGGGATTTCAACACCGCGAAACAAGATAACTGTTGCACCCGCAAAATCCTGAATCCTTCCAGGACTCCATTTCTGGTACCTTGGTCATGGGAATCCGCGAATATCTTGCAACTGTGTTAGACGAATGTGCGCGGCGCTGAAGCGAGAACCACATTTTGAAAAGGAACCGCCCTCAATCCGTGAATCTCCTGCACATGTTTAGAACGAATGTGCGCGGCGCAGAAGCGAGAACCACATTTTGAAAACCACCGACGCTCAATCCGTGAAACCAACAATTGAAAACGAATGCGCGCGGCGCTACGGCGAGAACCACATGTTGTAAACCACCCGCCATCAATCCGTGAAGCTCTTGCAAAATTTGAAACGAATGTGCGCGGCGCAAATGCGAGAGCCACATTTTGAAAACGACCAGCCCTCAATCCGTAAACCTCTTGCAGGTTTTTAAACGAATGTGCGCGGCGCCAGAACGAGAGCCACATGTTGAAAATGACCCGCTCTCAATCCTTGAAACTCTTGCAAATGTTTACAAACGAATCTGCGCGGCGCTAAGGCAAGAGCCAAATTTTGAAAACGCCCCGCCCGCCATCTTTGAAACTGTTGTTAAACTGTAGAGTCATGAGTGGTGAGGAAGTCTCAGGCGAAACGCTCGGCCCGCCCTAAAAACTGGCCTCGGGGTGCGACAGGGCGAAACTATGTGTAAGGAAAAGGAATGGAGGAGGAGGAGGAGGAGGAGGAGGAGGAGGAGGAGAACAGCGTGTGTTCGGAGGACGAGACAAGGCGGAGGAGGGGGAGGAGGTGGAGCTGAGAGCGTCGGCGCAGTGTCCTCAAACCCCGAGTCACACCGATTTCCCTCCTCCTTTTTGGCACGGATGCGACAGGTTAGTGTCGTGACAACCTGACATCTCGTGCATCGTTTGACATTTATCGTTTGATTGTTTTTCGATCGCCAGATCGTGTTCTGGGCCACAAGCCATACTGGCCGATTGTGGTGCTGGATTCGTCGCCGCGCCGGCGCGACACGAAACTGCCGCAAACTCCTGGGCTGTTGTTTCCCAACCATCCTTGGTTGGGTATTCGTTTTGAATAGAGCAATGCGGTCTCCAATTCTCCTCCTCCCGCCTCCCGTCTCCCGCTCCCCTCTTGTCTCCTCTTGCCTTGCGCGAACCTGGCCATCCCTGGGGGCTGCGATCTGCGACTCTGTCGCCACTTTCGAGGGCTGCTGGTGGGTCCTGCGGAGTGAAGCACCGCGGGGATCTGAGCGGGACCTCGCCGTCCCCGGGGGGCTGCGATCTGCGACACTGTCGCCACTTTCGAGGGCTGCCGGTGGGTCCTACGGAGTGAGGCACCGCTGGGATCTTAGCGGGACCTCGCCGTCCCTGGGGGGCTGCGATCTGCGACTCTGTCGCCACTTTCGAAGGCGGCTGGTGGGTCCTGCGGAGTGAGGCACCGCGGGGATCTGAGCGGGATCTCGCCGTCCTTGGGGGGCTGCGATCTGCGATACCGTCGCCACTTTCGAGGGCTGCCGGTGGGTCCTGCGGAGTGAGGCACCGCTGGGATCTGAGCGGGACCTCGCCGTCCCTGGGGGGCTGCGATCTGCGACTCTGTCGCCACTTTCGAAGGCGGCTGGTGGGTCCTGCGGAGTGAGGCACCGCGGGGATCTGAGCGGGACCTCGCCGTCCCTGGGGGGCTGCGATCTGCGATACTGTCGCCACTTTCGAGGGCTGCTGGTGGGTCCTGCGGAGTGAGGCACCGCGGGGATCTGAGCGGGACCTCGCCGTCCCTGGGGGGCTGCGATCGGCGACTCTATCGCCACTTTCGAGGGCTGCTGGTGGGTCCTGCGGAGTGAGGCACCGCGGGGATTTGAGCGGGACCTCGCCGTCCCTGGGGGGGCTCTGGAGAGCTGCTGCGGGATACGTTATGCGCAACGGGCGCATGGCACAGCCAACGGGGGTGATTTGTGAAACAGACCATTTGCCGGGCGATGGCCATAACGTTGTGCCTACACGTATCCCGCGGGGGCTCTCAGGAGCTGCTGTTGGATACGTTGGGTGCAACGGGCGCATGGCACAGCCAACGGGGGGATTTGTTATTACCTAGCCCTTAGATCTTGATCGGGGGCCTGCGAGCCTTCCGATTGCTGCTCGCAAGATCACATGCGCCCATGTTACGTCATCGCCGCAATTGTAGCAATCCTGATGCACTTATGCCCCGCATTGCGCAAGGGTTGGGTACGTCGCCAGGGTAATGAATCAGTCCTTGGCTGCTTTGCTTCAGTCTCAAAACCTCCTCACCAAATTCAAACTCAAACTATCCTCCTCCTCCTCCTCACCCTCCTCCTCCTCCTCCTCCTCCTCCTCCTCCTCACCCCCCCTGTCGCCGTCGGCGTTCAGGAAGGCGTCGAGGGCGTGCAGAGCAATCTCGAGACCGAGCAGCTTGAGGTACCTCCCTACCAGCAGGGCCCACGGGGGGTCCACCTGGCCACGGACGTGCTCAGGGCTGGGCCTCAGGGAGAGGGGTGGGAGGGAGAACGGAGGATGGATGGGTGGGGGCAGGGAATGTGCAGGGAATGTAGGAGGATGAAGAGAAGGAGGAGGAGTAGGAATGATAGTAATGAAGATAATACCAGTAATACTACTACGAATAAGAAACATAAAAGTAAGAAGACAACTCAGAAACATAAACTCAATAATACTAAACATAAAATGATAACACATAATAGTAGTATAGTAACAGTATTAATACAAATATCAAACAAAGACGCCGCGCAATAGGCCTGGGCCAGCGCAACTCCCCCTCCCCCCCCGGGGCGGCCGCTGCAACTGTGACAGGGCACCTTGGCCGAGGTAGAGGCCGCGGCTTCTCCTGGGGGGCCAGTGCCGCGCACCGGGGGGGGGTGCGCCGTCAGCAATCTGCGGTGCTTCCGGATCCCGGATCGCGGTCCGCCAGAGGAGGAGAGGGAGGAGCGAATGATCGAAGGAGGGCAGAGGGAGGAAGGAAGGCGGATGGACGGAGGGAGGGCGTCGGTTCCGAGTCGCGGTCCGCCAAAGGAGGGAGGAAGGAGTGAAGGAACGAGCGAGGGCAGAGGGAGGAGGGGAGGCAGGTGGATGGAGGAGTGAGGGCGTCGGTGGCGCGATCAGGGGCGCGCTTCCCCGCCCCCCCTGTCCTTCCTCCTCCTCCCCCTCCTCCTCTTCCTCCTCCTCCTCCTCCTCCTCCTCCTCCTCCTCCTCCTCCTCCTCCTCCTCCTCCTCCTCCTCCTCCTCCCCTCCTCCTCCTCCTCCTCCTCCTCCTCCTCTTCCCCCTCCCCCTCCTCCTCCCCCTACCCCTGCCACTCCACAATTACTCAATATGAATACTACTCTCCCTCTTCCCCTGAT
>CAUYUJ010016398.1:10000-12500 GCA_963575745.1 Prorocentrum cordatum | reverse complement strand
GGACGAAGAAGCTCGAAGCCTGGAAGCCAGTCTCTGTTGTGCATCGCCAGCGTTTTTCTGGGCGCCCGCAGCACATCCTCCAGGTTGAGGCCGACAGACTCGCCGAGATTTGGAACGTCCACCCCGAGGCCCTCCGCAGTGGGTTCCCCCGACCGACGACAGAGTGGCCCTGTGACCCATCACCCCCGAGCGCCTCCGCAAGGTTTCTCGTAGTTTTCCGCGCAGTACGGCCTCAACTTGGGACGGAGTGCATCCACGTCACTTCGCCATGCTCGACGACGAGCAAGCCGACCTAGTCTGTGCGTTGATCGAGCTTATTGAGCAGATCGGGCACATGCCATCGCAGCTGCAGGGTGCTATCTCTACTCTTATGCTCAAACTCAAACAGCAGGAATATATCAATGCAAAACCATCATTTCGGTCGATTGGCATGCTCCCTGCTCTGTATCGCGTGTGGGCCCGTCTGCGAAGGTCTGCGGCCCGCGAGTGGGAATATCACCACAAAGACCTTGCGTCGCACGCCAGGCGGGGCACTCCATCGTGGAACTCGTCTATGCGCAGTCGCTCGAATGTGAATATCATGCGTGTCGTGAGGAACCCCAACGCTCCGCTCAAGTTCTATGGGACCTCTCGAACTATTATGAACAGGTTGACCGCGAGTGCCTCGCCAAGCGTGCTGTAGCTTCTGGTTTCCCGTGCTGCGTGCTCCGCGTCATCCTCGCTCAGTACGGAAGTTCCAGGTTTGTTGCCATGCAAGATGTGTGTGTGTGTCAGTGCCGGCAAGGCGTGGAGGGGACTAATTGCTGGGTGCGGGTGGGCGACGTGCCTGGTGCAAATGTATGTGCTCGCTCCCCTTGACCAGTGGACGGCCGCGCACAACCACGTCCGTCTTGCGATGTTTATCGGCGATCTGTTGCTGCAGTGCCATGCCAGGAGCTATGATGCAGTGATTCGCCAGATGAGTTCGGCGGCCAGGTCTTTAGCCACCTGTATCCAGCACGAGTTTAAATGCCAGATTGCTAACAAGAGGAGCCAGGTTTTAGCCTCCAGCCAGGAACTCCAAAACAAGCTTCGGGAGACCCTCGGGACGCTCGCGGGGCCCTCCACGGACATCTCAGGACCCAACCTCGGCATCGAAAGCGGAGCTGGACGACCCCAAAGGAGATGGAGGAGAGGAAGGAAGCTTTTGGGGCGCATAAACAAGATCAAGAAACGCATGACCCGCATTAAAATGATCAAACATGCTGGAGGCAACGGAACGAAGCTGTATAATACTGGCCTGGCTGCGGCCACCACCTTCGGAGTGGAGGTCACGGGTATCAACAACACGATGCTCGCGCAGGCCCAGTCTCAGTACTTAGCCGCGGCAGGTCCTAGGTGTGCCTCGAGGAGCCGTGCTCTCGCCCTCCTCATCCTCCAGGACCCCCTGTGGAAAGCGGGCCTCGGGCCCGCGCTCATGTGGCACCGTCTCGTCTGGGAGGCCCAAACCCAACCCGACAAGGCCGTGGCCAGTCTCCAGCAGCTCAGCCTCTGGGGTGAGGCTGTCTTGCCGAGGGTTTCCAAAGCGTGGGGCTCCTGCAGGGGCCCTCTAAGTGCGGCGGCCCTTTCGTTGGCCAGGGCGGGGTGGTCGTTCCAGGGGCCCTTTCGGTTCGTGACTCCTGCAGGACTTGAGTACCCCCTCCCAGGAACCTCCCCAGCCTACATTGCCAAGCAGCTCGAGATTGCCTGGCACGATCGCCTCGCAGAGCGGGCTGCTGCCAAGATGGGGTTTCAAGGTGAGCAACTCGACGTCGCAGCACTCCGCACTGTCCTCAGGTCAGCCGACTTGACCAAGCAGCAGCGCGGCACGCTGCTGGCCTTTGCCACACAGAGCATCTGGACGATGGAGCGCGCCCTGTCTGCGGGATATGATGTGCCCCAAGGTTGCCCAAGTTGGACACCACAAAGATGACCTCCAACATCGCCTCCTGGAGTGCCCCAAGACCGCCAGCCAATGCCAGAGAAGAGTTCACTAGAGGGGAGCTTCGTAGGTTGAAAGACCCGATCTCTGGCACCTCCCCCCTCCACCTCGGGTTCCAGTTTAAGCCCGATTTCGTGGGCTCCCCCCCTCCTGGTACCGGCCTTGAGGCCGCCCAGTTCTGGTGTCGAGACCCCCATTTAAGGCCTGAGGAAGCGTTCAAAGGGGATGTGTTTATAGACGGCAGCTGTACGAACCACGGCCACTATGATTTCAACGCTGCAGCGTTTGCCGTAGTGTGCATGGTTGATGGCGACGAGTTTGCCACCTTTAGTGGCCGCGTGGGGGCCCTGGGATCCCAAACCTCGGGGGCGGCTGAGCACCTCGCGGCCGTGGCGGCTGGTAGACTCTCGAGTCAAGTCGCCAATGTTTATTCTGAGTATAAAGGAGTGCTGCAGTTGCACGGGGAGGCAGGCTACCCCCGCCGAAACCTGTGGTCTGGTTGTAAAGTTCTCGCGGGAGGGGGTTATTTCGACCTCGGCC
>CAUYUJ010016398.1:0-7500 GCA_963575745.1 Prorocentrum cordatum | reverse complement strand
AAACGGTGTCGTCCGTTTTCGTGCTGTTTTCGTTGTCTTTCGTTCTGTCTTCGCTCCGCCTTTGCTGCAAAACGAAAACGATACGAAAACGACTCGCGAGATCGCAAAAACACCATTCAGGTCGACCCTGGATCAGAGCTTCGACTACCTGACGCAAGAAGCGACCGACTTGCGTCTCTTGCCGTAAGCCGGGCATGCCCCCCCACAGGAGGAATCTTCAAATATACTCACAAATAGTCTGGGGACTATTTTTTGATTATTTTTTGACCATTTGGGTGTATGTGCTATATTCATTTTCGCCCAAAATCCGCCTGTACGGGGTCATGCCCGACCTAATTCTTGCCTCGATCGTCTCGCCTGCACTGCGATCGGTCCGGAGGCCGAACCCGCGGAAGGCCGTCTCCTTCTCTCTCCTGCTGCACCTCAAGGTGCACGGTTTCCCCCGGGGCCGTAGGCGACCCGAGGAGGAGGAGGAGGAGGAGGAGGAGGAGGAGGAGGAGGAGGAGGAGGAGGAGGAGAGGGGGGAGGAGAGGCTGAGGAGGGGGAGAAGGATGGAGGAGAGGAGGAGGAGGAGGAGGAGGGAGGAGGAGGAGGAGGAGGAGGAGGAGGAGGAGGAGGAGAGGAGGAGGTGGAGGAGGGAGAGAGGAGGAGGAGGAGGAGGAGGACGGGCCGCCTAAGCCCTTCGGAGGACCCTTCCACCTCAAGGGTCGCAGGGGAGCTCTTCGCTCTCGATGAAGCGCCCGCGGGCCTGCAATTTGCAGGGGCCCTTGGAGCACGATGGACCGCACCTCGCGGGCCCCGCGCTGCCTGTTGGCGGCGCGCACAACAGGAGTGGGAGGATGTGGGGGGACCTTTTAGAAGGAGGCTCGGGGATCTGCTGACCCGGGTCACTCCAGAACTGGGTCAGTCGGGCCTTGCAGGATCCTGCAAGATCCTGCACCCAAGCCCGGGTCAATACGAAGGACCCTGCAAAATCCTGCGTGATCCTACACCCAAGCCCGGGTCAATGCGACCCTGGCCCTGCAGGATCCTGCAGGATCGGGCGCTCTGGCTGACCCCCGTTTGCATTTACATCGTGTGTTGCCCGCCTGGGCCCAGCATATCGAGACATAACTCGCCTAACGCTAAGCATGATTCTAACAACGGGCCCGGTGAGACCTCAACTGGAGAGGAGGTGTGCTCCCTTACATGTCATGTTATTTGCCGCAAGGCAATGCAATGTAGCGCTACTCGACGCAAGGGGACGCACATCAAAACCAAAGCAACGCAATGCAGTGCAATGGATGGTGGAGCAAAAGCAGTGCACTGTATTGTATGCTAATGCCATGGGCTGTACTAAAACGCAATGAGAAACAATGTAGAGGTACTCGCAATGCAACGTTCAAATACACTTAGCAACAATGCTACAAAAGTGCGGAGATATGTAAAGCGCCGCAGTGTAGCTAAAATCCACGTGCAGTGCAAACGCGATGGCATTGTACTAGTTGTTTGCACGGCCCATTGCAGTGCAACTGCAGCTGTCAGAACTGAAAACAACATGCAATGCAAACGTAGTTCATTGAACGTGCTGAACCCATGCGAACGCAATGCAATACTGCAAATCAACCACAATTCAAACAAACGCAATGGGATGCTATACGACGCCGCCTTCTGACATACTATGCCGCAAGCGTCGCAATATTACGTGCTCTGGTGTGCAGTACGATGCTACGGTCTGGCATGCATATTCTAGTATGATGCATGCTCTATCCTGCTATACCATACTATGATGAGTGCTTCGACGTGCTATATGGAATGATGTACGTTCGCATGGCCTATATAATGATGTACGCTGCTACTCGCTGCAATCCTTCGCGATTTCTCTGGTATGATACAGGCTGCCATGTTACCCTGTACGACGTACAGTGTTACATGCTCTATGCTAGGCTATGCTATACCATGGTGTGCCTTCAAATGCATGCAATGCGCTGCTGTGCATTTCTGTACTCTGCCGCCGCTATGCCGTATTGTACCTCGCACCATGCCGCAACTGCGCAGACGTGATTTTGATGACTACTCCAACTACTAGATCCCATCGCAGCATGATGGCACCTGTTCGATGAGGACCGACAAAGCACCACGATACACATGATGGGGATCCCGCGAAAAGGGGTCCGAAATTGAGCGGCGATGCGCTCCCTCTGGGCCCCCATCCCTTCACTCTGTACCCGTAGAAAAGAAACATACGCTTCAGATCGGAAGCCCAACCGACCACGCCGCCCTGTGGCCACCCCTGGCCTTCAATGTTACTGCCTTCGCTGCTGCGGTAGGAACGAAAACGTCGGCGAAATAAACGCGCATAATTCAAGCCCCAAGCAAACACACCTTCCTTCAACAACGAAATGGGAATACGCGGCGGTTCTCCGCGCATGGGCGTGGGCGATACAAAATCGTTTCCCCGGGAACCGTTTCCCTGGAACCGCTTCCCCGGAACCGTTTCCCCGGAAGGCCTTTTCCCCGGAATCCTCTTCCCCGGAAGACCGTTTCCCCAGAAGACCGTTTCCCCGCAACCTTTTCCCCTGAACCGTTTCCCCGGAACCGTTTCTTCGGAACCGCTGCCCCGTATTCGTTTCCCTGGGACCATTTCACCGGAACAGCTTCCCGGGATCCGTTTCTCTAGACCCTCTTCCCTGCAAGAACCGTTTCCTATATGTGCACCCTCCTCCCCGGAACCGTTTCCCCAGAGACCGCGTCCCCAGTACCACTTCTCGAAGGAGGATGCGGGAGGCATGAAGGAAGGATGAGAGGTGAGGGAAGGAGGAATGAGGGAGGGAGGAAGGGACGAAGAGAAGGATGATATATGAGGGAGGCGGGAGGGAGGGGCGAAGGAGGAGAGAGGGATGGATGGATGAGGGAGGGAGGTGAGGATTAGGGTGAAGGAAGGATGGATGAGGGATGAGGGAAGGAGGGATTAGGGAGGGAGGAAGGGCGGAAGTATGAGGGATTAGGGATGAAGAGAAGTAGGGGGTACGAGGGATGAGGGACAACGGAGGGAGGAGGAGGAGGAGGAGGAGGAGGAGAAGGAAGAGGAAAAAACCTCAACTGAAACGGCCCAGAAAAACCACGCTGTACTTGCGACATGTCTCGGGGAAGCGGGCCAAACCAAATCGGATATGCGCGCCCAGGGCACGACGAAAACGCCGAAAGCTCCGGCAGCGGCGCCCGCACCTGCGAGCCAACGAGGCGCATCCCACGACGGCCTAAGGCGGAGATACATATCAAGCCTCAGGAACCCCTTTCCCTCGTAATCACCTCCCTGCTTGTGCCGCTCCCGCCCTGGCTCCCGCTGCTCCCCCACGCCCCCATTTGGCGTGGGGGAATTGGGGCCCGAGGGAATCGGGTCCTGAACCGTGGGGTTCCCCCCCCCTAGGGCGAACTCTTCATCCCAGGTCGTTTCCTGGCAATCCCAGGGCCCGTGTGGGGCCCCGAGAGCTTGCAAACGGCGCAAAGCCTCGGGACCCGCTTCTTGAGCAGGGACCGCCCGTCCGGGCATTCCTATAGGCCTACCACGAAATGCTCGTAGAACCCCAAACATGTTCCAACAACAAAAACAATGTTCTTAGAACATCAACCCGACGCGTTAAAACAACAAAGTATCAGACTAAAATGTGTTGGAAACATTTCGTGCGGACCACAACAAGTTCTTAGAGCATTCTTTGGTGGGCCTATAAACGAACCAGGACGCTTCGTCACTGTTTGAGAAAAACCTCGGGACCCGTTTCCTCAGGACCCCTTTTCGGGGGGCGGCGATAGGGGGATAGGCATGAGGGGGGGATGCATCGACCTGGGCCCAGGGGGGGATAGACATAGGGGGGCTATCGGGTCCCTATCGGCGATCAGTGGGCGATTGGGGGTCGATGCGTCCCCCCTGTGCTTATCCCCCCCTGACCGTCGTTGCCCCCGACTCTCCCCCATGACGACCCTCGCGCGGGGGCGTGGCCAACGCCGCCCGACAGCAGCACCACCCCGACGCTGCCCGGGACCGGCTCGTCACCGCCCTGCGCGCGCCGGCGGGGGGGCCCCCTCTCGTGCTGGCATGCTGTGATGGGCACGGCTGGACCCCCCTCTCGCGTGCTCGCTCCCTCTCCTCGCCTCCGCAGCCCCCTTGGGCCCCCCGGCCAGGGCCCCCAGAGGGGCAGACAAGACGGGCAGAAGGGTTCCGTCGACGTCGTCGTCGTCGTCGTCGTCGTCGTCGTCGTCGTTCTTGTCGTCGTCGTCGTCGTCGTTGTCCGTTGTCCGTATTCCGTCGTCCGTCGTCGCCGTCGTCGTCGTCGTCTTCGTCGTCGTCGTCCGTCGTCGTCGTCGCGCCTCCTGCTGCTGCCAACGGCGGCCACGATGTTTTTCCGCAGCCGTTCCCAGCCCTGCCCTCCCAAACCGGGAGGCAGGGCCGGCTCTGAAAGGTGGCGCCGCAAGCCAAAAAGGGGGGTTACCCTGGGAGGGGAGGGACAAACGAGGGAGGGAAAGCACGCGCGACGAGGCGAAAGAGAGGAGGGAGAGGTCCCGGCCGTTCACCGAACCCCCCAAGCGGCCCCCCCAATGGGCACGAAACACAAGACAGAGAAAGGCGGCGGAATGAATGGGGGGGGGCGCTAGGGGGGGTCGGTCAAGAGCTGGGGCGTCGATATACAGGCAAGCGGTCGCTATGGGAAAAAAAGGGGGCGGCGAGCAAGAGGGAGCCAATGATGATCAAGAGGACGGGGTAGGATACATTGCGACGGCCAGCGCCATCGAGCCTGCTGGGGGCGACGCAAACGGCGCGGCGGGGCGGCAGTGTCACCGGGCCAGGAGGAGGGGGGAGACAAAGGGATATGATGACAACGAAGAAGTGGAGATCCTGGTGAACCTACTGGGCCGACTGTTAGGCTGCAGTTGACATGCTCTTAGGGACGAGGCCGAGGGCCACAATGGCTAGCTCTTTAGGAGGTCCCAGCAGTGGGGTCGCTCTTTTGGAGTGCGGGGAGGACCAGTCGACCCTACATTATGTAAACCAAAGGCCGCGGTTTAAGCAGGCTGAACTCCATGGGTACAGGTGAAAGCGTGACCTCAGCGGTGAGAATGAAACAATGGTTGCGGGCAGTGAGTCTAGCATGGTTGGCACAACCTAAAGAGGCTGCAAGGATGTAAGGGAGGAGGGCTGTGAGCACCAGGAGCCGGAGATGGAGATGGAGGCGCCATGTGGCCGCAGCTGCTGAGGTGAGTTGGGGGTGACCTGACGGCTGCGGCTGCTGCTCGTGAGGTTCCGTTGGTGACAGCCTCAATTGAGATCAAGATGCCCTGATGGCCACTGGCGCGTGGCTCGTTGTTGCGGCCGCGGCCGCCCTGGCCCTTGCCAGGACGGCCCACGGTGAGTCCGAATCCCCACCTTCCCCAAATACCGTATTCCCACCCATCCCGACTCCACATGATGGGGGGGGGGTAGATGAGCGGGACGAGGCACGAGGACCAGGAAGGTGGTGAGGTTGGGGAAGGAAGGTGGAATCAAGTCAGGAAATTGATGCAGGCGGTGCAATTGTCGCCGCCGTATCCAAGCTATTGCCGCCATTAGTCACTACTCTGCCGCAGGTGAGGAAGATGAGTAGACAGGTGCGCTCAGAGATGACGGGATCGCACGGTCAGCCGCTGTAAGGTCGGTCCGACCCTGAAACATGGCCTCAGCGTAGTGGCGTCCAGGTGGGAAATCCCTGGTTCGCTCGGAGAAGGTCGAGTCGTGGGAGTCGTGGAGAGATGAAAAAGTGTGAGTGGAAGAGGTCGGTTGGAGCGTAGGTCGGAGACGTTGGAAGAGCATGGTCGGTTGTGCTGTGACGGCGTCGGGCGCGTGGACACCTTGCTCGGCCGTCGTACCTCCTCCTCCTCAAACCTCCGTCTTCTCCTCGAACCACCTCCTCCTCCTCCTCCTCCTCCTCCTCCTCGATCCTTGACTCGCAAGAATGATCGGAGAGCACCCGGAAGCGGGGCAGAAGCACGGCGCCGCACGAGGGGAAGCGGGGGGGATGCAGAAGGGGAGGATTCGTGGATGGATGCAGGTGCAAGGGTGGATGGGCAGGAGGAGGAGCAGCAGCAGCAGCAGAAGAAGCCGAGGGAGAATTCAAAGGTTGAGGCGGAGGAGGAGGGAGGAGGCGGAGCCAGAAGACAGAAGGCAGAGAGGCGGGAGGAGGAAGGATGAAGGATGGTGGAGAGAACGCAGAGAGGGGGGCGAGAGGGAGGGATGGGGGAGAAGGGAGGGAGGGCGGGGGCGAAGGAGCAGAAGGTGCAGGATGATGGATGAGGGTGAATGGCAGGGACAACCAGTAGACATGCTCGGATCAAACAGGAAAAGGAGGACGGAAAAAAACGGCTGACTCATCCGTCCTTTTCCGGTCCCCCCCCATCTCTCTCTCTTGCTTCCCGTGGGTGCGACTTTCCTTTGAACAGGGCTGGGGGGTCAGGTCTGCAGAACACCCCAAGCAGACTTCAAGGGGCGAAACCAGCCTGTTCGGTCAAGCTGAACCTGATGCACCACACCCGGCGTCAAGCCAAAACCTTGGACATGAGCGAACGGTTGGCACAGCTTCGTCGGCTTGACCGGCGAGGCGTTTAAACACCTTGACGTCCCCTCGTTGGTGGTCCTGCAGAGGAAGGCGCACTCTGACCCTCGGCCCTACTCGAACCTTCCTCCCCGTCCCGCTTCCCTCCCCTCCTGGACGCCTCCCGAATCCGGGGCCCGAACAGCCCCCAGAGACGGCACCAAGGGAGGCCCAACAGGGCCAAGTCTGGAGTGTGCCCCCCCATCTCGCCCTCCCCACGGCCAGCCAGCCCCGAAGAAACTCCCCAGACCCCCAGAAAACTTGCGGCAGCTCCCTCGAGACGGGCTTTACATGCGACATGCTCCCAGCAGGCTGCTGCCAGCTCGGGCAGCTCGGGCGATCCATCTCTTCCCACGCGCGCACGTGGGCTCGCATCCAATGAAGCGCCTTTCCTCCTCCGGGCCGCCCCCCTGCACGCCTCGCGCCCATTGACTCGAGTGGGGGATCCACTGCAGAACTGACCCGCCCCCAAGCTCTGTCTCTCGTCGAGGCTACGAACACAGCACGCATCATGTTTAGTAGGCTCGATGAAAAAATCATGCTTGGTGCAATCGATCCTGTCTCCTGCCCTTCTCCTCCTCCTCATCCTCCTCCTCCTCGCTCCTCGCTCCTCGTTCCTCGCTCCTCGCTCCTGCTCCTCATCTTCCTCCTCCTCGTCCTGCTCCTCCTCCTCCTCCTCCTCCTCCTCCTGCTCCTACCCCCTACTCCACCGACGTGAGGTTTGTTCTCGGCGCCCTCGCGCAGTTCCCTTGGGAAAGGAGACTACCCCCCCGCGGCCCAGGCCTTGACGCGCGATTCTCTTCGCGCCCCTGAATGAAATCTAAATGGGGAAGGAGGGGTGGGGGGGAGGACAGGGGGTGGGGGTCCTCCTCCTCCTCCTTCTCCTCTTCCTCCTCCT
>CAUYUJ010016397.1:272500-280655 GCA_963575745.1 Prorocentrum cordatum | reverse complement strand
GGAGGAGGAGGGGGAGGGGAAGGGGGAGGAGCAGGGGGAGGGGGACGGGGAGGAGGAGGGGCAGGAGGAGGAGGAGGAGGAGGAGGAGGAGGAGGAGGAGGAGGAGGAGGAGGAGGAGGAGGAGGAGGAGGAGGAGGAGGAGGAGGAGGGGGATGGGGAGGAGGATTATGCTAGGATTATGCTGCTTAGGACTTGCGCAGATGGAGAGCACCACGCAGGCCGCCTTCGCCGTGCAAGTTAATACTTACAAGGGCTTAACAGTGGATGGCTTGCGGCGCTCCCACAAACGCGTCAGTCGACCCTTGGCCGACCGAGCTCGGGCGGGCCTGTAGCCCACCTTCACACGGTTCGTCCACTTACACTGAGCGTAGAAAGCGCAACGCTTGCAGAATCAAAAACGGGGCGATACACGGGGTGGTGTCCTCGCCCCTGTGCCTTTCGAGTGCGTGCTTGTCGGGCTTCGAATTCGACAGATTCTGCGCCCGACGGCCCGCACTGAGTCTGGTTTGTGGCCCTGGGAGTGACGGTCCCTGGGGCCACCAAACGGGGAGGGGGAGGCATCAGAGGAGGAGCAGGATTCGACTCGGCGGCCTGACTCGGAACAGTTCCACTGATGCTGCACGCTTCGGCATCGATAATCGCATCGACGACTTCGGACGACATAGCGCCGAGCCATACAGCAGACTCCAGGGCATCTGCTACCATGATATACTTCTGCTGATACGCCTTACCCTGCCAGCGCGGGTGTGTGCACAAACTAGCCCCCTTCTTCGCGCATTCGTCCGCGAAGCTGTAGCCTTTGATCAATCTCTCGCCAAGCTTTCGCCGCTGGGCTGGAGTGGCGTGGGCCCTGCGTTTTATTATCTGGATGGTCCTGGGGCCCAGCCCTCCAAGGTCGAAAGCCAGAAGACAACATTCTCGCCGGGGATCGTTGTGAGCCCTGGCATAGATTTTGAGGGGCGGCCTCCCGCTCCTCAGCACCTGATGGATGGCGTACAGCTCTGACGGGTATGCCCCTTGCCGACTTTGAGGCAGGGGAAGGGGGCCGACAGCTGAAAACGCACGTCTCTCCTCCGAGGCATCTGGGGTGGGGAAGCTCCACCCCGCACGCCGAGGGGGGGAAAACTCACCGTACAGGAGTGATCCATCTGTACAGACCTCTCCTGTGATGACTCCTGGATGTTCGCTCTCCTGCGGAATCTCGAGCGAGACTGGCAGAACATCCAGGGGTTCTCTAGGATCCTCGGAGGTTCCTCTGGCCCAGAGGGACCCTAAACCAGGAAACGGGTTTGCTCCTCTCCGCTGTATGTGTCTGCCACCTACACTCCTGCGCATCACATCACGCGTGCTGCATGCATACGTGCGGTGCAGAACAGAAACTACAGCATACATATCAATATGTGCCGAATCGTGCACCTCGGTCCTGCAAGTGACTGTAGCTGGACTCTGGGTGCTCCAAACAGGGCGAATTACAGTTGCACCGAACGCGCCTGCTGGCCCTCTCACTAGGCCTCTCGGCCTCGGATGCCCGTGGGGTCGCATGACCCACGAGCGCCAGCTGGCTGCCAGGATGCCGCGCGTAGCCATGTCCGTCACCTCCTGCCTCGCCCTGGCCCACTCCACGATGGGCACTGCGTGGGCGATTACGGCAGGGTCCGCGTCCTCCGCCAGCAGCTCCAGCGCGGCCGACCTCCCCTTGTAGCGGTCAGGGAAAGCTGCCGCCACCGTCTGCCTGAGCATGGTGATCAGCGTGTCCGTGGCACTCTGAAAGCGTGTGCCGTAGAGCTCCGACGGCACAATCCCGAGCTTGACCACCTTCTCTTCCGCGCCTCCTGCGGCCTTGACCCTCTGGATCTTCCAGCTCCTGGCCTTGGCCTTCATGATCCTTTTGGACTGGGCTTCGACGCAACGTCGCCGCGCAGCTGACTGGGTCACACCCAAGTGCACGCCGTCACGCACCTCCTGAATGCCCGGCTGCTTGTAATGGCTGCCAAGCTGCCGCTCCACTCTGCCATGCGAGACTGCGTCTACGATCTGCTTGCCACCCCTGCCTCTCGATCCCTGCTGCACGAGCGCCTGCTCGAAGGCTAAGACGATCTCGTCGGTCAGCTTCGTGCGGTGCGCCGCCGCCGCGGCCAGGTCGCCTCGGTCCGACGCCGCTGGGTCGTCGAAGTGCAGGCGCATGTCTGACCTCGGGTTCGCGACGTAGATGTCGTCGATGGCGCCGATGGGGGCGAGGGGCAAGTTCATCGGGTTGAACGCGGATCCTGCCACGATCCCTCGCGCCCAGATGCTGCCCTCGGCGTAGCACCCATTCAGCGCCACTCTCCTCATCATCGTGGCGACGTGCTGGTACGTCTCGCCCGCGGGGACTGTCCCTGGAGGCTCGCCGAGTCTGGGTTTTGCCACGCTGGCGTTGTGTGATACCCAGGGCTCCCACGGGACCTTCAACTTGGTCCGCTTGTGCAGGGCCCCCTCGGACTTCTCGCTGAGGTTGCGCACGCATGCCCGCCGGGGCCTGGTGGACTCCCTGAGCTCGCTCGCCTCGTCCGCCTCGCTAGCCGAAACCTGCTGCCAGTACTGGAGGTGTTCCAGGTACACTGCCAGCTCCTGCTGCCCCTTCATGCACTCCAGGATGGTCTCGACAACGTGGGACCGCGGGGTGTCTAGCTCCTCGCCAAGATGGTGGAGCTGGACGAGGGCCCACTTTTGGGTCTTTGCCTCCTTGATGGATTTGTTATGGCCCACATCCTGGCCGCCTGGCTCGCACGAGCCGCTGCCGAGGGTGTGCGCCTGGTCTCGCAAGGGGCTCTCCACCCAATCTGTTGTCATAGCTCGCGCCGTCGGGGCTCCCTTGCCCCTGACCGCTGGGGGCGCCAGCTCTCGCATCTTGCAGACAGCCTTGTCGGGCAGGTAGGTTATCCCCGTGCGACTTGGCACCGCGATCATCACCTTCGGCCTCATGCCTTCCTTGGTAGGTGCGCTGGGCACCACTGCCGCCTTCCAGCCATCTTTGATGTGCCTGGCCGCCAGCAACTCCACTTTCTTGAGCGCCAGCTGGAGCTCCTGGCCGAGGACGACTGACGCCTGGACCTGGTAGCGTAGCTGGTGCAGCACCTTCTCGAACTGGTTGTAGGTGTTCGCATTGCACGTGGTGAACACCAGTTTGTCTGCCCTGGTACTTGCGCACTGCTCTTGTGTGTCGCTAGGGTCGTGACAGGCTCGACTTCCGCATCTCGAAATGGTGCCCATCAGCCAACTCAGCAAGAATAGTATGCACCATCGGCCCGTGCTTCTGTACTTCATCGTCCTTGACACCGGTCTGCTTGTGGGCTGTCGCGATCTCCTGGGGGCTTGCCTTGGCCTTGAGCTGGAGGGTGACCTCGCCCTGCTCCTCGGGGCCTGCACAAGCGTGCCTCTTGTAGCGTGGGCAGTCGCCGCTGAGGCTTGCCCCGTCTTCTTCCATCGCCGCCGCCATCTTCTCTGCCGCGAAAGACTTCTTGTTCGCCGCGTGCGCGAGGGCCGCCTCCAACCGCTTGGTGACCTCCGCATCCCGCTCCTCGCCGTCCGTCCCCAGGAACGTCTTGGCGATCTCCAGGTGCGCGCAGACCGAGTACGATCCTTTGGACGCGGGGGCCTGGCCAGCGACTTCTCCTTGACTCGGAGGGACTGGACCTTCTTGCCCGCCTGCTCGGCCTTGTTCTCTGCGGCGTGCAGCTGGGTCTGGATGTCCTCGAGCTGCTGCTTGAGCTTCACCACTTGGGCGTCTGCTTTTGTCTGTGCTTTCTCTGCTCCACGAAGACTGCCGCGCATGGCCACTTCCGCGTATCATGCTTGTAGTTGTGCTTCTTTTTGTGCCAGCAGCCCGTCGATCTGTTCTTGCAGCTTGCGGCTTCTTGGCGTTCCTGCGCGAGCCGTTCGAGATCTCTGAGGCGGGCCCTGAAACTCTCCAGCTTCGTCGCAAACCCTGGCGTGGTCTCATTCGAGGCGTCGCCATCGGAGTCCTGGTGCGTGTCCTTCGAACCGTCGCCCTGCCCGTCACTCTTGGGCACCTGCCGAGGCTTCTTACACCAGTAGCATACTTTCGTCTTTCCCCAACAATCATCAGTGTGGCACGCTGTGCAGGTCCACATTGCCAGACCTCGGGGGCATCTGTTTGCTCGGGGCGGCAGTGCCACTGCCAAGTTTGCCGCACCCTGCGACACGAGAAATCTCCTGGCACCTGGAAATCCTCGAGTCGGGCAATGGCTGATGGGGAGGAGGAGGAGGAGGAGGAGGAGGAGGAGGAGGAGGAGGAGGAGGAGGAGGAGGGGGAGGAGGAGGAGGAGGAGGCGGAGGAGGAGGAGGTGGACAGGGGGGGCCGCCCGCCCCCAGGAGGTGCTGCGCGGGGCCCTCACCGACGAGCAGATCCAGGAGAGAGGGCCCCGGCCCCGCCCCAGGGTGGAGGGGGGCGTGTTGTTGTGAGGCCCGGGTGTGGCCGTCCTCTCCTCCTCGATCGGGAGGAGGAGCTTGGCATCGCTCGGACGTGTGCATTTTTCCTTCGGCGAGGGCCATCGAGGAGCATCCTTGATCATTTGGCGAAAAAACCGCGCACGAAACCGAAAAAAAACACAGGGAACGGACGTCCGAGCGATGGCCAGCTCCTCGATCAGGAGGAGGAGGACCAGGGGCGAAAGAGAGAAACTTGGCTACCGCGATACGCCCGTGTTTCAAAAGCAGCACGTACCGTGTTCAAGGCGTGCGTGTTAGACCGCTGCGTGTTGGCTCCACGTGTTGGCCCGCGTTTGGGCGAACGTATCGCGTTACACGTACAGCGCCAATCTCCGCTTTGAGCTCCGCGTCAACACGCCACGGGCTGCGTGTTGCGTATCGGGGCGGCCAAGGACAGAAAGGCGTACGTGCACTTGAGTGCTCGTGGGTTTCGAAAGTATGCGCAGCGCGAACAGTCGTCACGCGAGGCTGGCCTCGCGAACTGGGGGGCCGGATCCGCACATGCCTGGGCGCGTGCGTCTTGAGACGGGCTCCCGGAGCTCCCTAGAGGAGGAGGAGCGGCGGCGCGGGGACTGGGAAGGTCGGGGCAAACGGCAAACGGAAAGGGGGGCCTGAGAACGGGTGGGGGGGGTGTGGGGGGGGGGGGTACGGAAATTGCGGCGTGCAGCCGGTGTTCGGCGCCGCCGCTGGGCGCTTTCCCGGATACGTGGCCGGCCCTGGCGCCGGGAGGCGGCGGGGAAGCCAGCTGTGCAAGCTGATTCGCTAACCCACCGTTTGCTATCTCCCCCGTTGGTCCACCCCGAGGAGGGATGTGGAAGGGGAGGAGGTCATGCAGCAGTTCCCAGGCCACGACTGCTGCAGGGGCTTCAATGCTTGCCGATGGCCGGGGGGTGCAGAGCGGACCAAGCCATGATTCGGCCTGCGCTTACGCGAGCAGCTTACGCGTTAATGTTGGCGCAATGGTGCCCGTTTCTTGCGTTGCTCGAATTGTCTCAGAGCGTTTTCGGCTGTAGGGGTGTAGGCGGGAGGCTCCGAGGGAGGAGGAGGAGGAGGAGGAGGAGGAGGAGGAGGAGGAGAAGAAGGTCGGATGACAGTTGGAGCTGAGGGAGAGCCCACACGGTTTCTGTCACGCCTGGGGCGCCCCCCGTGCCTTGGCATCGCTCGGACGTGTGCATTGTTCCTCTGGCGAGGACCATCGAGGAGCATCCTTGATCATTTGGCGAAAAAAGCCACGCACGAAACCGCAAAAAGCACAGGGAATGGACGTCCGAGGGATGCCCAGTTGCACATTCAGGACATTTGGCCCTATGCCAGAGGAGTTGCGCGCGGGGAGGGAGGGCTGAGCCGGAGCTCGAGGCGGCGTGGGCATCCGTTCTTGCCTCATACCCGCGAGGACATTATCAGCAGCTTCCCGTATACACGGATCACGGGAGTGTTGAATTTCTGGATGTTGATTCTCCCAATCGCGGCAGGCGTTCTCATGAGTCTGTCGCCCGCTTGCCGAAATTGGTCCTCCGCTTTGGCGTCGCCATGTGGACTCCTTGCTCTTTGCGGCAGCAGCTGATTCGACTTGACTTACAAGCTCCCAGAGATGATCCATAATATTGCATACTTCAGTTTAGTGGAAGATCCCGAGATATTCCCGGGTGTTCAGGTATTCTGGGGTCTCCCACATTGAAGGTATGACCGGATGTTCCTTGAGTTTCCCCCATCGGAGCCACAACCCTTGCCGTGCTAGGCCCAATAATTCTCTAGGTGTTCGGACAAGAGCGCGAGAGAGCGGCAGAATGAGAGAGAGAGAAAGAGAGAGAGAGAGAGAGAGAAAAAAAAAAGGCAGGTGCAAACAGAAAAGCAAGAGAGAGAGCGAGCGAGAGGAGGCGGCATGTCGAGACGGACGGACGGACGGACGGAGACGGACAGAGGTCTCCTGTCGCCGTCCGCTCAAAATCGTTGGCCAGACCCGCCCCTGGGTCCACTCATGGCTGGTTTTTCATCCCAGATCGGTTCGCGACGGTCCCAACGGTCCAAGCGGGTCCAGCGTGAGGGCGACATTGAGGACCAATGTTCGGCGAGGTGGAGGAGGATGAAGAGGAGGAGGAGGAAGAGGAGGAGGAGGAGGAGGAGGAGGAGCTGCACGAGGAGGAGGAGGAGGAGAAGGATGAAGAGGAGGAGGAGGAGGAGGACCAGAGCAAACCCAAGAGCCATCAACGATGTTTGAATACACCCACCCTCCGAGCTCCCTCTTCATAGGCCCTTACAACGGTTCATTTCCATTGAGGGGACTGCCTCATTGGAAGAACCGCTTGAAGACCCTGAAGCATGCCAAAACATTGTTCTCGGGATTCCAACGCCACGTATCAACCTGGCTGTTGCATATTGACGATCCCGGATCGTGCCGGAATGCCATTCCTGGGATTTCAACACCGCGACTCAACGTAACTGTTGCACTCGCAAAATCCTGAATCCTTCCACAACAATTTCTGGTACGTTGACCATGGGGATCCGTAAAACCTTTGCAAACATTATATGCGAATGTGCGCGGCGCTAATGCGAGAACCACATTTTGAACAGGAGCCGCACTCAATCCGTGAAATCATTGCTGCAAACTTTTTGAATCGAATGTGCGCGGCGTTAAGGCGAGAGGCACATTTTGAAAACGGGTTGTCCTGAATCCGTGAAGCTCTTGCAAACTTTGAAAACGAATAACCCGTCCCCGGAGGCCGGCCATGCGTAGCGGCTGCGGGGAGCCCGACCGGAGTGGCGGAGGCCGGCCAATCTTGGTTGCTGCTGCTGACCTGCTCTCCGGGCCGAGGGGCTCGAGGGCCGATGGCCTGGGTCACCGAGCCGAGGGGGCTCGAGGGTCGGTGGCCTGATTGCGGCATCTCCGGGCATAGGCTCGAGAGCCGTTGGCCTGCGCTGTCAGCGCGGTGCCTCGCGCGACGTTGCACGCAGCGGTGCGGCGCGCCAGCGCTCGGAAGAAATGATCCGCGCGCGCTCGCTGTGCTAAATGTGTGAGGTGGGCGCATGCGAACGCTGGCATGTGGGCTTTCAGTGGGGCTCCCTAGGGGGCCACGAAACGTGTGAGAGGTGTGCCAAAATGGGCTCCCTAGGGGGCCACGAAACATGTGAACAGTGTGCCAATGGGTGCGGTGATCGCATGCGAACGCTGGCATGTGGGCCTTTTCGGTGGGGCTCCCTAGGGGGCCACGAAACGTGTGAGGGGTGTGCCAAAGTTGGTGCGGTGGGCGCATGCGCACGCTGGCATTTGGGCCTTCGGTGGGGCTCTCTATGGGGCCACGAAACGTGTGAGGGGTGTGCCAAAATGTGTGCGGTGACCGCATGCGAACCTTGGCATGTGGGCCTTTCGGTGGGACTCCCTGGGCGGGGGCACGACATGTGTGCAGGGTGTGCCTGAATGGGTGCGCTGACCGCATGCGAACGCTGGCACGTGGGCCTTCGGTGGGGCTGCCTGTGGGGCCGCGAAACGCGTGAGTGGTGTGCCAAAATGGGTGCGGTGGCCGCGTGCGAACGCTGGGATGTGCGCCGTCGGTGGGGCTGCCTATGGGGTCACGAAACGCGTGAGGGGTGTGCCAAAGTAGGGGGTTTGATGGGAGGAGTGAGGCGGAGGGGGAGGAGGAGAGGAGAGAAGAGGCGAAGAACGCGG
>CAUYUJ010016397.1:200000-267500 GCA_963575745.1 Prorocentrum cordatum | reverse complement strand
TTCGCGAGAGGGCGTCGCGGCCGTCATTTTTGCGGGTCCAGGTCCGTCGGTTTCGGTACCAGGCCGCTTCCACTAAGGGGAGGTTTACTACAGGGAGGTTTTTTTTATTTCTATTTTTTAACACTAAAGGGAGGTTTGTCCATTGCCGAGGGGCGACGGGTCGCCTGCCCATCACAGCGGCCGCCGGCGGGCCCCGCGGCGTTTGCTGCCGGGCCTCGTCCCCGGGAGCTCGGCCCCCAGCTCGGGCCCGCCGGGCCGGCAGCCCAGCCGCACAGCAAGGCTGGGCGCACTTTCCCAGCTTGGCATCGCTCGGGCGTGTGCACTGTTTATCGGCGGGGATTATCTAATCGCTTCGCTCCTTCCGCGGGCTCTGGAGCGCTATTTGGGGCCTCTTGTGGCCGTCTTGGGGGCGGGGCCTCTTGGGGGCTTCTTGGGAGCGTCTTGGGGCTCCTTGGCGGCGTATTAGGCTCCCCTGGGGCCTCTTGGGGGGCCGCCCCGCGCGCGCGAACTAGAACTATTGTTAAGAAGTTACCCGAGATCTTAGCACGCCTCTGGCCCGTTGGGCCGGCGAATTCAGGAGCATCCTGGATCATCCTGCGAAAAAACCACGCACGAAGCCAAAAAAGCACAGGGAATGCACGTCCGAGCGACGGGGGGCCAGGGGTAGGGCCTCAAGACCCAAGGCCCTTGCATCCTCCCCGCGCACCCATTCGATACGGTCGGAGGTTGATTGACCTCCTACCTTGACACGTCGATTAAGGAATCGGCCGTTCTCGGTTCGCGAGCGGGAATCGCGGCCGTCATATTTGAGCGTCCAGGTCCGTCGGTTTCGGTCCCAGGCCGTTTTCACTAAGGGGAGGTTTGCTAAAGGGAGGTTTGTCCACCGCCGATACGGGTTGACTGCACTCAAGCACTACCAAACTATGTTCTAAGAACCTTTTGTGGTTTCCACGAAATGTTCTTAGAGCATTTCTGGCTGGGGCTGTCTTGTTTTATCACATCGGGTTTATGTTCTAAGAGCATTATCTTTGTTATTCGAACGTTTTTGGATTCTAAGGGCATCTCGTGGTAGGACTCTAGGAATGCGGGGACGCTCGGTCCCTGCTCAATGCAGTCCTCCTTCCGCCGCCGCCGCCGCCTGCGCGGAGGACATCGACGCCACCCTGTCTGCGGCAGGGATTCGCGAGGAGGACCCCGGACGCCCCAGGTCTTGCCTCTGTCGCCGCCCATGTCGCCGCCCATCCTCCTCCTCCTCCTCCTCCTCCTCCTCCTCCTCCTCCTCCTCCTCCTCCTCCTCCTCCTCCTCCTCCTCCTCCCTCTCCTCCTCCTCCTCCCTCTCCTCCTCCTCCTCCTCCTCCTCCTCCTCCTCCTCCTCCTCCTCCTCCTCCTCCTCTGGTGGAGAAGAGGGAGGACGGGAGGGGTTCCCGAAGCGGGGGGGCGAAGCAGGAGTCTGGGCGGCTTCTGAGGCGTGCAGGCGCTCGTCTGGGTGCCAGCCGCTTCCTGGCCACCCGGCAGGGGCCGCACGTGTGGCCCCAGTCTCCATGTCACCATGGAGCCCCTCGAGGCCGGCTCCGGTGCCGTCCTGGGGCCAGCGAGTTCCTTCTGGGCAGGAGCCAGCAGGCTGTGCACGCCCCGAAGGTTGAGCTCCAGGATAGGAAGTCGCGGGCTAGAGTTCCGGGGGGGACTGGAAGTTCCCTGACTTACTGTAGACCGCACAGCGTGGAACATGCAATTTGCATCCTGGTACGATAGTTGTTGATGATCAGGGGTCGGTCATCGATGTGCCACCGATACCTCCAACGTCGGTTTGCGAGCTAGCGCGTAAAGGTGTTTACGGATGGCAGGCCAACATGATATTTGGCCACAATCGTGGTGTAGGTTAAGGCAACGAAGCAGCGTGGCTTCTGATCCTTCACATATCCAAGGCGACGAGCAATCATTCAAGGTTTGCACGCGCGCCCCGCATTCGATGGGCTGGAAAGACACGGACAAGGGATAGACGGCACAAGGCGGGATGCAACATTCGTCTTCGGTGTCCTTGGCGCGGAGACGCTCGCGCAGTTTTCGCGCGCGATGTGCCAGTTTTACCATGATACCACTGACGAGGATCTCCAGTGGGACGGCTGGATCACGTGTGCGAGTAACTGCTTACGCGAAAGAGGTTACCAAGGGCTCGCGGCCCACGACTCGGATCGAATCGGCACGTCGCTCTGTATGCCGCCATGTCCCGGGTTTCCTCCCGAGGGCCCCGCGGAGGGGCTCGAGGTCACACTGCTGGGCGACGGGATTCGGACGATCTGCCTGGTCTCCGTCGGTGTTCACCGAAGGGTCTGGACGGGCCCCGAGAGGGCTGCTGTATCCCTCGAGCATCGCTTGCTGCGTCGGCCATTGCCTCCCTGGCGCAGGAGGGCAATGGGGTGGGGTTGCTTCCATGCCGACGCTCAAGCTCAGTGCGCGGGTTGATGGAGGGGCATGTTCAGTATTGTCTCAGGGCGACAGCCGCCCGATTTTTAGTGGTGCCCAGTTCACAAAGCAGCGGAGGAGTTTGTGGAAGTCTCCCAGTATCCGTGGGAGTAGTACCTCGGACATGCGCGGGCGGACAGATTTTCTAAAATGGGGGCGATTTATCAAGCCTTCGCTCACGCACTTGTCAAATCATATGAAGGGTGTTTGGTCGAATGCGATGTATCAGTCGCAGTTCATATCATGGTGTGCATGCAGTATGACCAATCGAGATGCGTTGAGTGATCGTTTTGAGCGCTTGTATAGTCCAGCCCTTCCTCGGCTTGTGGCTCTCTTGGCACAGTTGACGGTAATCAGGAGCCCCAGCGTATTCCAATGCAAGGAGCGTTTGGTTCTTTCATGGACACTGTATGCCCACGGCCCGACAGAAATTCAGGGCCCAAATTTATGCTAAGTTGCAGGGCGTCCTATCTACGCGCGCTGTGTTGTTATCAGACGTGTCCGCATCTTGCCGCTTCACTTTGTGCTCAGGGTGAGCGGCTTATGAGTTGGCCCGTTCTCCCGTCCTTCGGCTGCACGACTCGGCCAGCCTTTTGGTCCTCCTCCCTCCCCTCTCCCTCCCTCCCTTCCTTCTCCTCCTCCCTCCCCTCATTCTTCCTTCTCGATCCTTCTCCTCCCTCCCTCCTCCTCCTACTCCGCCTCCTCCTCCTCGTCGTCCTCCTCCTCCGCGACCCTCCCTCTTCCTCCTCCCTCGATTCTCCCTCGTCGACGCTTCCCCTCCTCGGTCCTCGATCCTCTTCGAGCGGCTCGGCGGCGCTCGGCGGCCTCTTTCTCCGGCCCCCTTGTGGTTCTTCTGCGGCCTTCGGCGTCGGCGACATAGAAGCGCGAGTCTCTCCGATGAGCGCCGCGCGCGAGAGTGCGGAGTGAGCCGAAGGCCTGCCAGAGCCGCCGAGGTCGGCGTGGGCGAGCAGGCAGGCAGGCGCGGTGAGGTCCCCCCCATAGACGCGTCGAAGCGAGCTCTGGGAGGAGACCCGCGCCGAAGCGAGCCGAATCGAGCCGGCGTCAGCGCGCAGGACCTGGTGGCCGGGGACGAGGGCGGGTGCGAGGCGTTCGACGCGGACCCGAAGCTGCTGCAGAAACACATCGAGGAGCCTCACGCAGTCGTTCCAGGGGAAGGAGGGTTGGGTGCGTCCATTGGGGGTGATGACTATGTGTGTGTGTGTGTCTGTCTGTCTGTCGGTCGGTCGGTCGGTCGGTCGGTCGGTCGGTCCTGTCGGTCAGTTGGTCTGTCTGTCTGTCTGTCTGTCTGTCTGTCTGTCTGTCTGTCTGTCTGTCTGTCTGTCTGTCTGTCTGTCTGTCTGCCTGCGGGTGTCATGGCCCACTATTCCAAGGTGCCCTCTGTTTCTTCCAGCGCCTCCCGCTGCCCCCACTCGCCCTCCTTCGTCCTCCTCCTCCTACCCCCTCCCCTTCTCCCGTCCTGCCCCTCCTTCCGAGGAGAACGTGTACCAGGTCGAGCAGCCAGGCCGCCGCCGCCTGTGCCGGCCCGGCCCCGAGTGCCGCCGCTCTCTTTGAGTCCCGCATCTCCCGTCTCCTCGGGATGTTCGGGCCGAACGAAAGGGGGGGATAGGGAAAGGGTTACGAAATCTGCTGCATGCAGCTGGTTTTCCCCGCCGCCGGGCCCATTCCTCGACAAATTGGGCGCGGGAGGCGCCGGGAAGATCAGCTACGTAAGCTAATTCTCAAAACCCCCCTGTGCTATGTCCCCCTTTCGCCCGGCCCGAGATGTGCTTCAACTCGGCGTTCGGTCTGGCTGGCATTCTCGTGATTACGGTGCCTGCTGTGGCATGTTGTCCGAGCCCATCGTCTCCCCACAAGACATCCCCCCCCCGCCCGTTCGAGATGTCCGTTCGGGTTTCCCAATTGGGCCCCCTCTCGAGGCCGTCTTTGGGCCGTCTTGGGCGCCTCTTGGGCCGTCTTGGGGCCCTCTTGGGCCGTCTTGGAGCCCTCTTGGGGGCCTCTGGGGCCGTCTTGGGGCGCTCTTGGCGGCCCCGCGGGCCGTCTTGGAGCGTCGTGAAACCGAAAGGCGCGAACGCTGAAAGATTTGAGAAACCAGTGGGCATCCAATGACTTTGCTTCTTGGGGCTTTCTTGGGTGCTCCTCTTGACATGGGATGAGAGATCGTGCCGAACAGACGTGGAACCGCTGCATGCGGGTGGGAGCGGCCAAGCCAGGCCTTGGCGCAGGGGTGCATTCGAGTTCCTCGTGGGAGAACGAGCCTCAGGCGTACAGCCCGCTCCGGCATTGCTTGGTCCTGTTCCAGCGCCGCGTTTTTGTTGCTTTTGTTCCGGCTTGGCTCTGGTTCCATTCCAGAGCAGGTTCTCTGTCTGGGCGAACCGGTTCTTTGCTTTCCCGCTTTCAGGACCAAGGTTCTTGGAAACAGTGAAAAGACGGCCCTGCCGTTTCCACAAACAACGAATCATGAGGCGGCCACTGGTGCCGACCGCGCGAAATCTAGGAACCCTTTTATACATTTTTCTTGTCGGAGCGAGAGCCTCTTAGTGCAAGCGTTTTTTGATGAGTCAGTGCGCGCGGCAAGGGGTCGAACGCAGAAGACGATCTGGCCTGCGGCTCGTTGTTCTCGAGACAACAGTGTTTGGATTCCACGACTTGGGGGGCCGAAGCCCCGCAAGCACCCAGTGGGTCCTGACCGCATGTTGTAATAACCTATTTGGTTCAATACCACCGAATATTCCTGTGAAGCCCACAACAGTAGCGTTTCGTTGTTGATTGCTCTTGTCAGGGCTGTGGCACATCTGTCTTTGGCGACCTAGAAGCCATGAGCAAGAGCTGCTGCAGCTGCTGGCCAAGGCCCGCTGTTCGTCCAAAGCGGAACGATGTCATCGGCGAGGTTGTAACACAAGAGCAGTTGCAGCACGTACTCAGGCGCTTTGCAAAAGCAGGGAAAGATGCCTTGCATCGCTCAGCAGCAGCCGCAACAGGGCGGCGGCAAGAAACGTTAGATGCTGCGTGCAAGCTTGTGGAGGCTTTGCTGGCTGGAGTGCAGGCCCATCTTCCTGAAATTGTGAGCAGCGTATGCCTTGTGACAGGCGATGGTTGCTCAAACGTGTGTGACCGTTTCCATTGTCTAGATGTCATAGCGGCAGTGGTTGTAAGATTTCACGTGCGGGAGGTCAAAGGCGAGATTGCTACACGCTCTCGCATTGGTGCGTATATAAGGTTGAACCAAGAGGTGTGCTTTGGATTGGTTCGGCCGACAGCAGATGTCACCATGGAACCCCTCAGATTGGTAGTGTCTGGTTGGGAAATGCCAGCTCTACCCGAGACAGGCGACATCCGGAGGCGCTTGAAACAACTCTTTGGCGACAGATTCTGCAAACAGGAATGCTGGAAGTGGTGGCTTAAACATCGGAACAGAGAATATCCTTTGGAGAAGTCGAAGATGCGCAGGATCCATGGATCTGGTTTCGAAGGGCCTCCCATGTCTGTGCCTCCGGCGTGGGCAGCTGAGATTGCACTGTGGGGGTATTTGCACTCGCCATCTATTGTGTACGAGAGTTTTGATTTCTACGATGAGGGAAAGGCCGGAATCAGAGTCACAGCTCGCGTTGTGCCCTCAGATGACCCAGACGAGATCCGGTGCCGCGAAGTCATAGACGAGGCGCAGCGGGAAGCCATGCCACATAGAAGCATGACGGAGAAGTTCCTTCGATCTTCCATCAATATGGGAGCCCTCACGCATGGCCGCAAAACAAATTCCTTCGGGGCAGATCCAGCTGCGATTGCTAAGCTATCCGTAAGGGCTTCTCCCTCTGCCGCCCGCCCCCTCTCTATCATAATGGGGTGTGTCAGAGCTTTGCTGGGACGTGCCGGCGCTGTTTTGAAGACTTTTGGGAACAGCATGCGAGGAAGATTGGATTTCGCAAGCATCGTGAGATGTCGGAGTTGTTGCTGAACATTGTGTTTCCTTGCCTCTAGGCCTCCCAGATGTGGTCCGAGCAGATGGGGTCGAAGGATTGCGCCGCATCGCCGATGCATCGGAGATGTGGCTCGATGCGGAGCCCGACTTGCTCCGCGCCGACGTCGCCGATGTCGCCGACGTCGACGAAGCATCGCCGGTGCTTTGCCGATGCATCGCCGATGCATCGCCGATGTATCGGCGATGCGGTGCGATCCTCCGACCCCACCTACTCCGACCCCATCTAGGAGGCCTCTATTGTCAGAGCGAGACGCTGGCGTGATTTGCGAGCGAAGCTGACCTCGGGTGCGCGAAGCTGGCGCAGCTCCGGGCTGGACCTGAACGGTGTCTCTCAACGGCATTGTAACGGGTACTTACTAACGGGCACTTTGAAATGTTGCCGAAAGTTGCCACTCTAGGGCCTTTTTCTGGCATTGCAGCGTTGCCCACATCGGGAATGGTTGGGTTCGCGGGGTCGCTGGCCAAAGTACCCGTTAGTGGAGTCCCCGTTAGAGGGGCGCTGGAGATCTCGTGGGCCGTCTTCGTTTCGGCTCCCTTTTTGCGGTGAAGGCTGGTTCGAGACAAAAGCGAGGGAAAACGACACGAAAACGAGGAGCACTGCTCAGGTTCGGCCCTGGCGTAGCTTACGGGAAGGATTTTCCTGGCCGCGGGAGCGCGCCTGCCCTGGGGGGCTCCGGCCTCGGGAGCGCGAGCTTGTGGCCCAAGCTGCCATGGCCTCTGGCGTCGGGAGCGCGAGTCTGGTGTTGAGTCGGGCAGTCGGGCATGTCCCCCTACAGGAGGAGTAATCAAAGATAGTCAAAAGAAAGATAGCTTGGGAACGATACTTTCTGTAGGTATCTGTTTTGATCATCTGTCCCCCGTCAGAGCTCACCTCTGTAGGGGTCCTGGCGGATTGCTTCCCCAGTCGGAGCTTGCCTCTGTAGGGGTCCTAGCAGATCCACTCCCCAATCCGAGCTTGCCTCTGCATATGTCCTAGCGGATGCAGATGGTGAGGTGGGTTTTGCCGCCGATTTCCGCAGCCAGCACGGGTGCCCAGGTGCCCGGGTGCCCCGGTGCTGTGGTGCCCAGGTGCTCGGGTGCCCGGGTGCCCGGGTGCCTTATAGCCCTATAGCCCTGTATCCCATAGTTCTATAGCCTTTTAGCCCTGTAGCCCTATAGCCTTATAGCCCTATAGCCCCATAGCCCAATAGCCATAGCTTTATAGCCCTATAGCCCTATCGCCCTAGAGTCCTACAGCTCTATAGCCCTAAAGCCCTATAGCCCTATAGCCCTATAGTGCTGTAGCCCTACAGCCCAATAGCCCTATAGCCCCATAACCCTGTAGCCCTATAGCCCTATAGTTCAATACCCCAGGCGCCCTATAGCCCTATAGCCCAATATCCCTATAGCCCTATTGCCCTATAGCCTTATAGCCTCACACCCTATAGCCCTATAGCCCGATAGCTCTCAATGCCTATAGCCCTACAGCCCTATGGCCATATAGCCCTATATCCCTATATCCCTATATCCCCATAACCCCATGGTCCTATAGCCCTATAGCCCCATAGTCCTATAGACTCACAGCCCTGTGGCACTTTAGCCCTATAGCCCAATAGCCCCATAGCCCCATTGCCCCATTGCCCCATTGCCCTATAGCCTATGACCCTATTGCCCTATAGCCCTGTAGACCTACAGCCATATGGCCCTATAACCCTATAGCCCTATAGCCCCATAGCCCCATCGCCCTACGGCGGAATAGCCCCATAGCCCAATACCCAGAAAAAGTCTTTGATATGGTTTTTCTCTGGTATCATATGGTTAGGTGAGGTTTACCGCCGATTTCCGCAGCCCGCCCGGGTGCCCAGGTGCCCGGGTGCCCGGGTGCCCGGGTGCTTTACAGCCTTATAGCCCCGTTGCCCCATAGCCCTATAGCCTTATAGCCCTACAGCTTTCTAGCCCATAGCCCAATAGCCCAATTGTCCTCTATCTTTATAGCCCAATAGCCCTATAGCCTTATAGCCCTATCGCCCTAGAGTCTTACAGCTCTATAGCCCCATAGCCCTAAAGCCCTATAGCCCTAAAGCCCTGTAGCGCTGTAGCCCTATAGCCCAATAGCCCTAGAGCCCCATAGCCCTGTAGCCCTATATCCTTATAGTCCAATAACCCAATAGCCCTATAGCCCTATAGCCCTAATTCCGAACCTTTTTTGACGATGTTCGAGCATGCTCTGAGTATTTCTTCATTTTCGCCCACAGCCCGCCTGTAGATGGACATGCCCGACCTAAAATTGGAACCTTCGTGCAGGGTGCAGGGGACCTTGGCCGCGAAGCCTGGCTGCCCAGCAAGGGGCCCGGCGGGTTCTCTGCGGCAAGGGCCTGGGGGCCCGGCAAGAGAGGTTGGCAGGTCGTGGATGACACGTGGCTGTGCACGGACATCAAGAATCCTATGTCGAGAGAGACAAATCTGCATAAACATAGCATTTTGACACTCCGCGCGGATTTCTTGGATCCGCGCTGGGCCCCCCCCCCCCGGGTGGGGGGTCCAGCGCAGATCCAAGAAATCCGCGCGGAGCGCCCAAAGTCCATGTTTTGTTGCCTTTGTTTCGTCCCTTTACCATGGGCAGGGTCGTGGAGGAGCAAGGCCGCCTGATCTGGATCACGCCAGGAGAGGAGAAGGTGCCGCGGACCCCAGGCGAGCGGAGACGGTGGCCACAGGGCTCAAGCGAGGCAGACACAGTGCGTTCCGTTCAGTATTCAGGTGTGCTGGAGTCTGGCGACGCCAGAGCTTCCCCGAGCGCGTGTTTCGGATCTACGTCAGGTGCGATGCCCTGCGTTCTCAGTCCAGTCTCATCGGACATCATGGAGTCTTCAGGCATTCCGGCAAGAGGGAGACGCCGCTATGCGACTGAGGTTCGTTGCCTAGCATTGCTTCTACTTTTCATGGCCATGCTTTTTGCACGCCTGGCCTATATCCAAGTACGCAAGTCCGTGGACAAAGCAAAGTCGGGGGCAGTCTGGGCCACTCAACAGCAGGATGTAGCGAGATTCCAGGCCATCGTGGAGCTGGGCAAGCGCATGCCGCTGCGCCAGGAATGTGGCCTCAACGCTGAGTCTGGCAGCGGTTGCGATGAAGATGTTTCAGCATCGTGCGCCGATGGTGAGTCTGCAAAGGCCGCTCGCGAGAAGAGTACCGAGCAGTTCCAGCAACCGGCTACCCACTGTGACGAGAATTCTTTTAACGACAGAGGGCCAGAGGTCAAGCGAGGCCGAAGACGCAGAAGGCGCAGAAGGCGCAGAAGCGAAGGCGAAGCCCCGAAGACCCAGACCGAAGTCAGCGAAAGCCCAGAAGTCAGGCCACACCCAGGCAGAAGTCAGCCGTACCCAGACCGAGGGCAGCGGAAGAGTACGAGGCCCTTGTGAAGCAGGGGCGGGGGCATCGGGTTGAGCGGGCCATATGGGGCGTGGACATAGTTACCAGAAGCGTGAACTTGGCACGGTGTATTTCTGAGGGGCTTCGCCTGTGCCGCCAGCCCCCGCCGCCCTTCGGACTGCCTGCGTGGCGGGGCCGATTGGGTTGTCTGATTGATTGATTGATTGATTCTAGACGAATCGCGTAACCCCACCAGGGATGTGGAGTATAATGCAGTGGAAGAAATGATTAGGTAAGACGTCGTACGCTGAGAGGGGGAGGGTGGAGGAGGAATCAGAAGAGGAGCAAAAGGAGGAGATGAGGAGGACATGAGGAGGAGAAGGAGGACGAGGGAGAGTGGGTGAGGGGGAGGAGGGACGAGGAGGGTGGAGGAAAAGGAGGAGGAGGAGGAGGACGAGGAGGAGGAGAACACGAAGGAGGAACGCGAGCAGAAAGTGAGGAGGTCTCTTGGATCCCTCTCGGAGTCTCTTCGGATTTCGTTCGAAAGTTATCGGAGTCCTCTTGGGGTGTCTTGGGGGTGTCTTGACAGATCTGGAGTCCTCTTGATGCGTCTTGGGTGCCTCTGGTGGGCCTCCTGGAGCCCCTTGGGGGTCTCTTGGGAGCCTCTTGGAGACATCTTGGGGGCCTCTTGGAACTCTATGGGCCTCCTGGGCACCTCGTGGGGCCCTCTTGGGGCACCCGTGGGAGCTTTGGGAGTCACATTTGGGGCCATCTTAGGAGAGATCGATCAATGTGGGGGGCTCCTGACTTGTGGCTCCCTCCCCCCAGGAGGCAAACATGTTGCCAAAACCTTCGAACATCAGTGATTCCTCTCGCTTCGCGGGGTGCACGTCCGGAGCACGTACAGTCACGTCGTCGCGGGGCCTCTTGGGAGCCTCTTGGGGGCCTCCTGGAGGCCTCCTGGGAGCTTCTTTGGGGCCTTTCCCCTTTCCTTTTCATACACCCTCCCCATCTTCCCTTCCAGCGCCGGCTCTAATCATGGGCGCCGCAGTGACCAACTTCCACCTGGCTGGCGCTGCGCCGCAGTTCGCCCAGAGGGGGGAAAATGACTTTACACTCCAATCGCTGTGTGGCCTTTGGGGGGCTTGTTTAGGGGCCTTTTGGAGGCTTCTCGGGGGCTTCTTGGAGGGCCTCTTCGGGGCGTCTTCGGCCGTCTTGGCGCTTTTGCGCCGCTTCGCCCCCTCGGAGGCTGTCCTGGAGCCTCTCGCGGCCGCATTGGAGTCCTCTTGGGGTCCTCTAGGGCCGTCTTCGCGGCCTCTTGGACCGTCTTGGGGCCCTCCGGGGCCGTCTTGGAGCCCTCTTGGGGGCTTTTTGGTTTGTTGTGGGACGATTCTGGAAGCTGCTTGGGCCGTCATGGATTTGTGAAAGTCGAAAAAGACGAGAACGCTAAACTATAGCAAAAACCGTCGGACAATCAATGATTTCGGCCTCTGGAGGCGCAGTCGTGGGCGCTCTTGGGGCCCTCTTGGGCCGTCCTTGGAGCTTTTGGGGCCGTCTTGGGGGCCTCATGGGCCCCCGTTGGGAATGTCTTGGGCCGTCTTGGGCCCGTCTTGGGCCGTCTTGGGGTCATCTTGGGCCATTTTGAGGCCCTCTTGGAGCCCCAAGAGGCCCAAGAGGTCGAATTTGTTGATTTGTCATATGTTTTTGTCGGCTGCTATGGCCCTGGAAAACGGGTGGGGGCATCTTGGTCCGTTCATGTGGCGCGACCGCAGGGGGGGGTTAGGGGGGAGACATAATAATGTAACACAATACAGTATGTGGGAATCATGCAAACATTGGACACATCGGACCCACTGCATTACAGCATCCGCGGAAAACGCTGCCGCTCAGCACGTCACTTCCGGACGTGGATTCACCAGCTGACGCCGCACCGCCGACCCCTTCGGGCGCCAGTAAGAGTGAAAAACGGAGTTTGCGGAACGCGCGCGATTTCTGGGGAATCGTGGGGTTTCAGTTTCTTGGGATGTCGTCAGGGGCGGTTGGCGGATCGCGGCTCTCTTTTTTGGCTTCTTTGGGTGGCAGCACTTATGATGCCTCTTGGGAGCCGTGTTGAAGCCTCTAGAGGCCTCTTTTGGGCCTCTCGTGGGCCTCGTGGGGGCCTCTTGGGGGCCTCGTGGCGCCTCCTCCGTTTTTTTCGGGGCCGAGTGCTCGAAATGTACATTCGGGTTTCCGCTCTGGGCCTCCTCTTGGAGCCATCCTGGGGCCCTCCTGGGCAGTTTTGGGTGCTTCTGGGGCCCTCTTGGGGCCGTCTTGGGGCCCCGTTGGGCCGTCTTCGGGCCCTCTTGAGCCGTCTTGGGGCCCTCTTGGGGGCCTCTTGAGCTATCTTGGTTCGATTTTGAAGGTTTGTTGGGCCGTTGTGGGTCTCGTGAAAGCCCAAGGGGCGAATGTGCTAAACATATGCATTTTCCTTAGGGGATGGGGCGATTTTTGCTTCTGGAGGGCCTCTTGTGGCGCCTCTTGATGGTTTCTTGGGGCGTCTTGGGGGCTTCTGGGGCCGTGTGGAGCGATCTTCAGGCGACTCGTAGCCCTCTGCACTGTCCGGGGGGGCCTTTTGGGGCCCTCTTGGCCCGTTCTGTGGCCTTCTGAGGCTCCGAGGGTGCGCCCGGCACTTCTGCCCCCCACCCCCCCCGCTTCCAAACCGGCTGGACCGGGTTCCCCGGGGAGTGGTCTTCGGAAGGGGAACCATTTCACACGCCGTGACCCCAAGGGGTCGGCGGATGATTGGAAGCGCCTCCGGCGTGGACCGCTTGTTGGTGGTAAGAGATTACCTATGGGGTACGGATTGCACAGGGAAGCTCACTGGCGGAGGACGGGAAGCGCGCTAAGATTCGAAGGGTCGCGCGATGGACGTTGGTTTCGGCCCGGAGGGACAATATTTTTCAACTGGGGAGGTGCAGGACGGGCAGGCCTCAGGGTTGCTCCGTGGTTCCGACCCTTGCATCTCCGCGTCGAACGTAAAGGCGTCGACGTCGACGGGGAGACGGGCCGCGTCGCCGTTCCCTTGGCTAAGACGCTGGGAGCAGTTGCGCTGCGCTTGGCCTCCTTCGGGGCTCGAGGCCGCCCCGTGGCGTCTCGCGATGACGACCCTCGGCCGCTTCGCCAGGATCTTCGAGTTTTTCGCCGGCCTCTGTTCAGCGTGCTCGACGAGGTCAGGAGGCTGAGCTCGCGGCGCTCCGATGTCCGCTACTCGGCGGCCATGCCGGAGGAGCTGCACGTGGCCACGACCTCGCTCCGAGCCAAGGTCGAGGGCATGGCGACAGTCTCGGACGCGCCCGAGTTCGGCGTCGGCGTCTGCGCGTCTGTCGGGCTCAGGCAGGAGGCGTTAGCGCGCCTCGGGGGGGCCTCCACGCTGGACGAGCAGGTGAGCGCGGGGGCGCGGCTATTGCAGCTGCCCGACTCCTCCGAGCCCCAGGCGGCCAGCAACCCCCTCACCCCTCGCGGGGTGGTGCTGGGGGCCCCAAGAGTGCTCCTCATCGGCCTGTTCGACGGCATAGGTGGCCTTGCTGTAACCTTTTCGCGTCTGCCTGTCCTGTCGGCAAGGCGCGCTGGGCTGTGCGCTGGCGGTGGCCGAGCGCTATCGACTGTGGCGACGTGATCCGCTCGCCGGCTTCCGTGGTGAACGACTGGCGGGGCGCCTACTACGACGAGGTCGACCTCTGCGCGGCTGCCGCGGGGGGCCCCTGCCAGGATTTGGCCAGTCTGAACGCGTCGGGCGCAGGCTTGCGCGGCGCGAAGTCTGGCTTGTTCCACGAGGTGCCGCGGCTGTTGGGGCTCCTCCAGGCGGCGCCCAGGGGGGGCTGCAGCGGTTCGTCGAGAACGCGGCGAGCACGGCGGCGGACAACGAGGCCCGCGTCAGCAAGGCCGTCGGCGTCGAGCCCTCCCTCTTGTGCTCGTCTATGCTGGCGCCCCGCCGCCGGCCGAGGCCGTGCTGGATGATCTAGGGGCCGCGCGTCGCGGACCCCCTGGTCGTCGCGGGCGCGGGCGGGCGCCGTGATCTGCTCCCCGCAGGGTCTCTGCAGCAGCCGCGCCTTGGAGGGCGTCGGCGCGCGCTGGCTGGGCGCCCCCGGGATTTTCCCGACCCCTGGCGCGCTGCAGGCCGCTGCCCAGGTTCCCTTCGGCGCCGCGAGGTTCGCGGCAGGCTTCTGCGCCGCGCGCGCGGGGGGGGGGGGGATTCTTTGAGGTGTCGCGCCCCCCTGTGCGAGCGGAAAACGTGCTGCTCGATTGCGCCGCGGGGTCGCCCCCTCGCCTGCCTGCCGCCCTGCTCGGAGAAAGAGAAAGAGAGAGAGAGAGAGAGAGAGAGAGAGAGAGAGAGAGAGAGAGAGAGAGAGAGACAAACAGACAGAGAGAGAGGGAGAGAGGGATAGAGAGAGAGAGGGAGAGAGAGAGAAAAAAAAAAAACAACAAATAAGAAAAGAGAGGATGTTCGGCTTCGACGCGAAGTGCACCTCCGTAGCCACGAAGGGCTCGAAGTTGACCGACAGCTCCGAGGCGCGGGCCTTCTTGCTCGGCAGCACTTTCAGCATCCGTGCCGTTGCGTGGCTGGCGCAGGGCTTGCTGCTGGACGCTGGGGCGCTGGCCAGGCCTCTCGCATCGCGGGGGCTGACGCACTCTGGCCGGCGCCAGCCGTCGCGGGGCGACATCGGGCGGCGCGGGGGCCAGCCGGGCAACCCGAAGACGCTGGGGGCGCGGCGCCTGGTTCTGCATTACTTGTAGCGCGCAGAGGAGCGGCGGCGACTTGCGATTGGCCGCGCGGCTGGCCGCGGTCGAGCCTCGACGCGCGCGCGCGGCGCTGGCGCGCGGCCCTCAGCACGGCGTGGCCGAGGGGGAAGAGCGCTCGCATAAGTGTCCGAGAGCTGCAGGCGGCTCGCGCAGCTTTTCGGCGACGGGCCTGCAAGGCGCATCGGCGCTGCAGCAGATGGCCCCGCCTTGTCGACGGTCAGGCGGTCGCGGCCGTCGTCGCGAAGGGGGGGGGGGGGGGGGCAACGGCCGACGCCTGCAGCGCGCTCTGCCCAGGTTGGCCGCGGCCGCGGTCGCGGCCGACGCGCGCCCGACCATCGGCTGCGTGGCGCCAGAAGACAACCCTGCCGACGGGCCGTCGCGGGCGTTGCGGCGGATGGCGCGGGGCGCCCTGCGCGGCCAGACGCCGGCCTCGCTCCGCGCGGGCGCTGCAGCGAGGCATAGGTGCATCGTCGCGGTCAGCCGCCTGCTGGAACACTACGGCGTCGCGGCCGCTGGGGCCGGGGCGCTCGGCGAGGAGGGCGAGGGCGCTGGTGGCCTCGTCGCGGGGTGCCTCGAGAGCCTCTGGGCTGCCGGCGCGGGCGTCGCGTCGACCAGCGGCAGGGTGGCCGCGCCTCGGGCGCCGCCTGGGCGTGAGCTGGGCGCTGCTGAAGACGCGGCGGAAGCGGGGGCCTGCGTCTCGGGCGCCCCCCTTCTTGCCCGATGTCGTCGGGGCCCTGGCAGTCCTCGCGCTGGTGGTGGGATGCATCGACGTCGCTCTGGCCTTTGAGGGCCCTCTGCGCGGCGGTGAGGCCTTTGCATTGCGACGAGGCGACGCGGCCTTTCGAGGTCGCTGCGCCGCCCTCCGCATCGCCTCGCCCAAGGGCGCAGCAGGCCGTGACGCGGCCGAGGCGGTGGTGATCCGAGCGCCCATCTGCTTGCACCTGCTTGAATCTGCTGCCGCTGGCGGCTCGCGGGCGCGCTGATGACCGGCGCCTGGCGGCGCGGGCGCCGCGCCAGCTGCAGGCGGCCCTCGCGGCATTGGTGGAGGGTTTGTGCTCCGGCTGCCCCCTCAGCTGGCGCAGTGGCCGACGCGGGGGGGGCGACGGAGTTCTTCCTGCGGACCAGCAGCGCGGAGGCTACTCTGGTCCGCGGGCGTTGGTCCAGCAGCCTCGCGGCCCGCGGCTACCTCGAAGACGCCGTCGCGGATCTCGTGAGGGTCCAGCGCGGCGGCCTGCGGGCCGAGCGCGTCCGCCACGGGCTGAAGGCACTGCGCATCTCATGTGACTTGCCATGATGCAGTATCTGTTTTTCTCTTTCTGACACATTGAAATGTGTTGCCTCCGCCACTGCAGTATCCAAATTTATCGCATCTTCCCTTTTCAGTATTCTCGCAGTTGTCTTGTCTGGCCTTAGGTTACAGGGGTGTGTTTGGGTAGATGGGAGGAACTGAGACAGGGAGCCCTATGGGCCACGAGTGGTGTTAATGGGTGGCTTAGTGTCCACCTCATGATGGCCCGAAGGCGCATCGCGGCACACCCGCGCACCGAAACCAAAATTGAAGCGCACAGAACCAAAAAAGGGCCACCCTGCAGGTTGGGTCGACAACGCATCTGTGAGCTGTGCTGCAGCCCCCCTTGAGCACAGGCCCCCCCCCCCGCAGAGAGCATCAGCCAGACACGTCGGGTCTGCGCCCTCGTGCCTTGCTGGGTTTCGGGGGCACGTTTCGGCAGTGCTACTGCCGCCGTCGCTCTCGTCAGGGCCACCGACTCGGGCGGCGGCGGCAGCGACGCTGGAGGTGGTCGACGCGTCCAAGCCTGGCTGCGTACACAGCCAGATTGCGAGGAGTTCGGTATCCTTTTATCCAGACGGGGGGGAGCAAACAGACAAGACGGGAGGGAGGCAAGACAGACGGGGAGAGCAAACAAACCAAGACAGAGCAAACGGGAACACCCGTGGCAGCGGACAATCCGTCTTTGGTGAGCTGACCCGACGGCGCTTCACGGTGCACCCGCGGTTGAAGCCGACGTTTACACTGAAGCGCACAAGCAATTGGCAAGGGCCCACCCTGCAGGTTTGATCGGCAGCACATCGTTAAACGATGCTGCGGCTCCCGTTGAACACACGCCCCTACCCCAGAGCATCAGCCAGAACAATAGGGTTTGTACCCCCATGCCTTGCTGGACTCAGGGCGCGTTTCGGCGCTGCCACTGCCGCCGTCGCCCCGTCGTCAGTTTCACCGACTCAGGTGACGGCGACAGCGACAATGGCGGTGGTCGACGCGGCCAAGCCTGGCGGCGTGCAAGACCGCACTGCGAGGAGTCCGAATTATTCTGAGCCGGGCGGGGGGAGGAACAACAACAATAGGGAGGGAAGGCAAGACTGACAGCGAGAGCAAGACACGACAGGGCAAAACAAGACAGAAGGGATCACCCGCGCGAGCAGGAACTCCGATGTGGACGAGGTGGCCCGAAGGCGTTTGAAACCAGGCTGCGAGGATTTCGATTTCCTCCTGATACGGACGGGGGGGCAACAACAGCAAGGAGGGGAGGCACGACCGACAGCAACAGCAAAAGAAAACGATACAAAATTATCCCGGCAAAGCAACCTAACAGCGATGTGTAGGAGCATATCTGGAAGCATTCCCCTTAGGATTCACATGAGAATCCAGTTGTAGAATTCTGCTGTTCTCGCAGTCGCAGTCGCATTCGCGATGAAAGTCGCAGTGGCAACGGCAGTCGCAGTCACAGCCTCAGCCTCAGCCTGCCTCAGCCTCAGCCTCAGCCTGCCTCAGCCTCAGCCTCAGCCTGCTTCAGCCTCAGCCTCAGTCTGCCTTCAGCCTCGGCCTCAGCCTCAGCCTGCCTCAGCCTCAGCCTGCATCAGCCTCAGCCTCAGCCTCAGCCTGCCTCAGCATCAGCCTGCCTCAGCCTCAGCCTCAGCCTGCCTCAGCCTCAGCCTCAGCCTGCTTCAGCCTCAGCCTCAGTCTGCCTTCAGCCTCGGCCTCAGCCTCAGCCTGCCTCAGCCTGCATCAGCCTCAGCCTCCTCAGCCTGCAGCCTCAGCCTCAGCCTCAGCCTCAGCCTCAGCCTCCTCAGCATCAGCCTGCCTCAGCCTCAGCCTCCTCTGCCTCAGCCTCAGCCTGCCTTCAGCCTCAGCCTCAGTCTGCCTTCAGCCTCGGCCTCAGCCTCAGCCTGCCTCAGCCTCAGCCTGCATCAGCCTCAGCCTCAGCCTCAGCCTGCCTCAGCATCAGCCTGCAGCCTCAGCCTCAGCCTGCAGCCTCAGCCTCAGCCTCAGCCTCAGCCTCAGCCTCAGCCTCAGCCTCAGCCTCAGCCTGCCTCAGCCTCAGCCTCA
Source organism: Prorocentrum cordatum (assembly GCA_963575745.1). NCBI lineage: Eukaryota > Dinophyceae > Prorocentrales > Prorocentraceae > Prorocentrum > Prorocentrum cordatum. The sequence continues at coordinate 249,567 of CAUYUJ010016397.1, read as the reverse complement.
GCCTGCTTCAGCCTCAGCCTCAGCCTCGGCCTCAGCCTCAGCCTGCAGCCTGCCTGCATCAGCCTGAGCCTCAGCCTCAGCCTGCCTCAGCATCAGCCTGCCTCAGCCTCAGCCTCAGCCTCAGCCTCAGCCTGTTTCAGCCTGAGCCTCAGTCTGCCTTCAGCCTCGGCCTCAGCCTCAGCCTGCCTCAGCCTCAGCCTGCCTCAGCCTCAGCCTGCCTCAGCCTCAGCCTCAGCCTGCCTCAGCATTCAAAATGTGGCCCGGGAATGGAGTTCTGGGAACTCGAAGAACACGAAGTGGCCTGCAGTTGGCTCTGGGCATTCAAAATCATGCCCAGGAGTGGAGTTTTGGGAACTCGAAGAGCACGAAGTGGCCCACAGTTGGCTCCGGGCATTCAAAATCATGCCCAGGAATGGAGTTTTGGGAACTCGAAGAGCACGAAGTGGCCCAGAGTTGGCTCCGGGCATTCAAAATGTGGCCCAGGAATGGAGTTCTGGGATCTCGAAGACCACGAAGTAGCCTACAGTTGGCTCCGGGCATTAAGAATGTGGCCCCGGGAATGAGTTCTGGGAGCTCGAAGACCACGAAGTGGCCTACAGTTGGCTCCGGGCATTCAACATGTGGCCCGGGAATGGAGTTCTGGGAACTCGAAGAGCACGAAGTGGCTTACAGTTGGCTCTGGGCATCCAAAATGTGGCCGGGGAATGGAGTTCTGGGAAGTCGAAGAGCACGAAGTGGCCTACAATTGACTCCGGGCATTCAAAATGTGGCCCGGGAATGGAGTTCTGGGAGGTCGAAGAGCACGAAGTGTGTGACTGTTTGCTTAAAACGAGCCCGGTTCTCGCCTGTCCGGCTCCCGCCCAGACCCCCCTGGGAGTCATCAGATGCTCTCTTTTGACCCCATTAGAAACGTATCAGTCTTCGCTGTTAGGTAACAAAAGGGAACACCTGTGCCAACGGAAAACCCGAAGGCGTTTCATGGTGCACCCGCATAAAAGCCGAAGTCAAAACTGAGGTGCACAGGATTATGCAAACCCCCCAAGTTGCAGGTTCGGTGGCCAGCGCAGCGTTGAGCGGTGCTCCCGCCCCCTTGAGCACAGGCCCCCCCTCAGAGCATCAGCTAGACACTTCGGGTTTGCAGCCTCACGCCTTCCTGGAGTCGGGGCGCGTTTCGGCACTGCCACTGCCGCCGTCACCCCGTCGTCAGGACCGCCGATTCAGGTGACGTCGACATCGACTGTGGAGGACTAGTGGTTAAAAGAGAGAAAGATATTGGGAAGAGGAGGGAGGAGAGGGGAACATGAAGCGGAGGAGGAGGAGGAGGGAAAGGAGGTATGTCGACGTGGAAGGAAGATTGATCACCCAGGACAGGCTTGAAGCTGCACAGACAAGGAGGAACGAAACAATGTGAAGCGAAGGAACAATGAAACCATGTAGGGAATGTGTCATGAGGGCGCGGCGGCGGCGAAGGAGGACAAATGGTGCGAGGAAGAAGCAGTGAGCCGGAAATGGGAGGAAGGAAAGGCGAGGAGTACGGGACGAGAAGCAAGGGGTGGTGAGGAGTGGGCACTGGGGTTTGAGGATGGAGGGGGGCGGGAAAAGGAGGTGGGGCACGAAAGAAGACAGGAGTATGGCGAGGAGGGGGAAGATATGTAAACACTAAGGGGGCCTGGTGGCGGAGGCTGATAAACAAGAAATGCTGAGGGCGTGGCGGGAAGGTGGATCGGCTGGTGCCGGAGGTGTCCCTGGCCCAAGTTGTCGGGAGCCTTGAGACGGGGGTCAATGCAAACGGGGGTCAGCTAGAGCGCTGGATTTTGCAGGATTCTGCAAAGCCAGGTTAAATTGACCCTGGCTAGCGTGCAGGACTCTGCAGGATCTTGCAGGATTTTGCAGGATCCTGCAAAGCCTGACTGACCCGGGTTTGGATTGACCCTGGTCAGTAGATCCCCGAACATGTCCACTGGATTTTCTTGGAGGCCCAGATGAGCGACGCAGAACAGTGGGGTCGTCCACTGACATTGGCGCGTAAGCTGCCCGCGTCAGCTCGCGCGTGAGCGCCTTCGTCTCCAATGTAGCGTGCCGTGCCGGCGGCCCGCGTAAGTCGCAGCGTTAGGTCGGTACGTATGTCATCTCGCGTGAGACCCGTTTCTTTTCGTCGCTCGGATGGTCTCCAGAGCACCCCTCTCGGGGGCCTCCAGACGGTGTGGTGACCACACCGTGTGCCCTATGGTGAGTCAGCGGGGGTTCGGGGTGACTCCATGGTTTGGGGCCTTGAGTCGCTCTCCGAGGGCGTAACGGGCGATTGGGACCTCAGGTCTCAACACAATGCGATTACGGACCGTGCGGTGAGGTCGATTTGGGATTCCGATGTCACCGAACAGTGTGTCACCGCACCGTTCTGGGACCTCCATCCCTCACGAGGCTCAGATAAAGTCAATACGCTGAAAATGAAGGCCCAGGTTGGGTTCGGAAGGGGCTCGATATTCCTCAGGTCCTTCCATGGCTGTTCCTTTAGCCCTCCTCGTGCACGCAGGCGCTTTCGGGTCCAAAGAGGGGCATCGTTCCTAGGAGGAGGAGGAGGAGGAGGAGGAGGAGGAGGAGGAGAGGGAGGAGGAGGAGGAGGAGAGGAGGAGGAGGAGGAGGAGGAGGGGGAGGAGGAGGGAGGAGGAGGAGGAGGAGGAGGAGGAGGAGGAGGAGGAGGAGGAGGAGGAGGAGGAGGAGGAGGGAGGAGGAGGAGGAGGAGGAGGAGGAGGAGGAGGAGGAGGAGGAGGAGGAGGAGGAGGAGGAGGAGGAGGAGGAGGAGGAGGAGCACGAGGACGAGCAGGAGGAGGAGGGAGGAGGACGAGCAGGAGGGACTGAGGCTGACTGATGCTGCGGCCAGGAGGAGGAGGAGGAGGAGGAGGAGGAGGAGGAGGAGGAGAGAGCACCAGGAGGAGGAGGACGAGCAAGACGAGGAGGACGAGAACGAGGACGAGCAGGAGAAGAGGAGGAGGAGGAGGAGGAGGAGGAGGAGGAGGAGGAGGAGGAGGAGGAGGAGGAGGAGGAGGAGGAGGAGGAGGAGGGAGGAGGGAGGAGGGAGGAGGGAGGAGGGAGGAGGAGGGAGGAGGCGGATGAGGAGGTCGCCCCTCGCTTCCGCAAAACCCGCCGGCAGCCCCCGCGCTCGGGGACCCCCTCGGGCCGGGGACGCCTCCAGGGCAGCGCCCCGCAGGGCGGCAACGAGCCCGCCGGGTCCGCCTCCGCGCCGACGCGGCGGCGGCCGCGTCGGCGGCCTGGAGGCGGTTGGCATCGGAGGCTCCGCGCCAGCTCGGAGAGCCACGGTCGCCCTCCGGGCGAGCGCGGCCCCTGCGCGGCGGGCCGGAGACCAGCTCGCGGGCCGTCGCCATGGGCACGGGCCCGCCGCCCCGCCGCCTCCTCCTTCTCCGCCTCCTCCTCCGCCTTCTCCTCCTCCTCCGCCTCCTGCCCCTCCTCCTCTTCCTCCTCCTCCTCCTCCTCCCGACCCTCCTCCTCTTCCTCTTCCTCCTCCTCGCCGTTAGCGTGCCACGATTCAATGCTCGGCATCAGGGTGGGGCTGCGGGGGCTGCGGGGAGGGGGGTGGAGGAGTGCAGCCTCTTGGAGCACGGGGGTCAGGATCTCGGAGGGATTCGACGTATACACCATGGCGTTTGGTCGGCGACGGAACCAACACGAGTTCATCGAAGGAATTCGGTGTATAGACGCTCCATCGTCCCGCAGTTTTGGAAGCTGGGGCGTCTATACACCGAGCCTTCTGGCCGACCAGACGATGTGGTGTATACATCTAACCCCTCAGGACCGGGCCGAAAGAGAGAGGGGGGATAGGGAAAGGCAAGGGGGGACTACGACATCTGCTGCATGCAGCTGTGTTCGGCCCCGCCGCCAGGCCCATTCCTCGATACACGGGCGCCTCCCGGCGCCGGGAGGCGCTAGGAAGACCAGCTACGTGAGCTGATCATTTACCCTACCCTTTGCTATCCTAACCTTTCGTTCCCCCCGACAAGAGCAGCCCTGGGCGTGGAGAGGGGCACCCTTGGCGAAGGCCTCTCGCTCCGTAGGTCTCCGTGTGGCCCTGGGGGAGAGCACGCTTCGGTGCACGGCGTGCATGCCAACGAGACGCGTGAGTGATGAGGCTATGACGCCTCCATCGCGTCTGAGCCAGCTGTGATGCCCGCCCGTGCCCACCCCGCCCCGTCTTCACGGGCTCCGCATCCCCCTACGATTGTGGGATCGCCACGGCGGCGAAATCGGAACCCTGCCCTCGCCGATCGCGACGATGCAGACAACTCCATGGGCGGCGGGGACAGGGCTCGGAATGCGCCGAGCACGCGGCGAACTCCGAAGCGTACCACGGCCTCCTCCTCCTCCTCCTCCTCCTCCTCCTCCTCCTCCTCCTCCTCCTCCACCTCTCCTCCTCCTTCTCCTCCTCCTCCTCGTCCTCCTCCTCCTCCTCTCCTCCTCCTCCTCCTCCTCCTCCTCCTCCTCCTCCTCCTCCTCCTCCTCCTCCTCCTCCCATCGATCCAGATAAATCGAAGGTTGGCGGGGGCAAGCAGTTCGGACGGCGCCACCTGCAGACGGGCCGCCACCCCCGGCACTGCACGTGCGGCACCAGGCTCGTGGGGCACTGGTTCGACCCCCGTCGGCGGCAGCGGGGGGGCGCGCGGGGGCGGCCGCGTGAGCAGGCTGGCTGCGGAGGAAGGCCGCCGACCTCCTCGCCGTCGCCGGCTACGAGGGCCTGCTGGACCGGGCGGCCTCTGGCGGCCCCTGCCTCGTCCCAGGCAAGCAGGGGGGACACATCGACCCGGAATCGCCCACTGATCGCCCGATTGGGGGCTCGGGAGCCCCACCCCGGCGGCGACCCCGTTGCCGGCGCTGGCGACCCACACTCGGTCCATGTTTAACGATCTGTCTTAAAATATCCGATCGTTCAAGGTTGAACGATCCCCGCTGCGTTAGAAACCACAGCCGAATTCTGCACGGCACGATCCTGCCATAGGCTTTTATGGACCTTTTTGGCGCCACTCTGTGCACGAGCGTCAGATGTGCTCACACATATGTACGCCTGTACGCGTACATGTTCGCGGCCGACGGCTTGTTTTTGCTAGCCTTCGCGCGCCCATTCATGGGACTCTCCGTTGTGCTTCAAGATCATTGCGCCGCCCATCGTGTCTTAAGTCGGGCATGTCCTTCTACAGAAGAAGTATTCAAAACTAGTCAAACATATTTTGGGGACGAATCTTCCACTATTTTTGACTATGTTTGCCTTTTGGATGTAGTTTTTTCGTTCAAAACCCACCTGCGTGGCGAAGCCTGTCGAAGTCAGCTGAATTTGGACATGGCTTCGCTAGATCTTGCGACCGAAGCCAAGGGCGGCCGCATGCCCGAATGAGCGGTGGAAGCTGCCAGGACGACGGCTCCTGCGGTGCCGCCGCTGGAGAGGTCCAAAAAGCGATGGCGTTTCTTCTTTTTCTACTGTAGGCCCTCACCTGCTCAGCATGTGCCCCGATACAGCCACCTGTCAGGAGGGGAAAGAACACACAGACACAATTAATCGCCGATACCCCCAAAAATATACGAAAATATGGGACGTGGGGGGGAAGACAAAAACCCAGAAAATATTTGAGAATATGGGGAATCCTGTTATTTGTGTGTGTATTTATTTGTGTGTCCCAGGGACCCTTCTACCTGTATACACCCATCCCGGGCGGGCGTGCACCGTGGGCAGTACTCCCTGTGCGACCGACTCGCAGGCTGCTCCCGGTGCCGTCCGCCTGTGCTTGCGAAGCTCGACCTTCGATCCCTGCTCCTCGATCCCGGATCTCCGATCCTCGATCCTCGACTGAGTCGGGCCTGTTCCTCTACAGGGGGACTATTCAAAAATAGTCAAAAACATAGTCTGGGGACGATTGTTTGAGCACTTTTGCTGACCATTTGGGGGCATTTTTAAAGTAGGGGGACAGGCCCGACTTAGTCCTCGACCCCCGAGGTTCGAAGCCTGATCCTCGACCTTCGATTCGGCGCGGCAGCTCCGCCCCGCTCCCGCTCGCCGCTCGCCGGCCTCGCGGCCGCCCTGGGGTTCCCCCGGTCGGGCGCTCCGCGGCCCGGCGCCCCGCGCGGCCAGGAGGAGGGCCGCCAAGGCCGCCCGCCCCCCCGCGCCGCCGCCGCCGCAAGGTCGGGCGTGTCCTCCTACAGGCGGGTTTTGGACGAAACATTGAGCACATCCAACAAGCATCCCAAAAGATATGTGCCAACATACTCAAAAGATCCTCCCGGGACTATGCCTTTGACCGTTTCTGAACATCCCCGTCAGGGCCGAAAGCGGCCTTCGAAAGCTCTACGATTACTGTTCGAGAGCTGCCCATGACTTCTTCCTCCTCCGACTTACCGACCGGCCACCTCGTGCCCCACCTCGATGCAAAGCCCATGCATCGCCGATGCATCGTCGATGCGTCGGCAACGTCGGCAGCGCATCGGCGACGTGGGCACCGAGAAAATCGGAGATGCGGCGCGATCCTCCGATCACCGTCGTGCAGAGAAGAAATTCGAATCAGAAAAGAGTCGCATAATAAAAGACAACGACGTGGAGGACGGAGGCTGCGACCTCGACGACGAGGTGGAGGAGGACGACGAGGTCGTCGAGGAGTGCGACTGGAAAAGGGGAACTACGTAAACATGAGCTTTCGCAACTCTGCGCGTGTTTCTTGCATTTCCGCCGGGCACTCCTGGCGATGCCTGCGGTGCCGCCCCTTGCGCGCTCCGCGCGCCAATGAGGGGGTTCCAGCGCCGATCCAAGAAATCCGTGCGGACCTCTTGAAGGTTTTGCTAATGCAGTTTCGGGGGAGGCCAAGCGCACCCCAGAACAGACGTGCCCTGGAGAGGGGGCCTCAGTGCTAATCTCGGAATGCTCGGAGGCCATGCTTTGGCGCACACTGTCGTGGAAACCTGCTGTTCTGTTGTCGTCGCTGATGCTACTGCTGTGCGCCCTCTCTTGCGTGTCTTTCCTGTGGCTGTTCCGCTTTGCCTTTGTCGCTGCTGATGGCGGTGGTTGGGCTGCCCTTCGCCGTGGCTTCAAGACTTGCGGCCTCGATCTGCTCAGAAGGGCGATGGCGCCGAACAATGACGACCGTCTCTGAGTTGGCGGCCCCCTTTGCCGCCTCGCCCCCTGCCCCGCCCCCCGCCCCCCGCCCTCCCTCCTCCGCTGCCGCCGCCGACGGCGGTGCCCGAATCGGACGTCCTTGTCGGCCGTGCCTCTGTCGCCTTCTCCTGCCTGCGCGAGAGTGAGGTCCTTTCTTTCGGCGGCCCGCCGCCGCCTTCGCCCCACCACCCGTTCAAGTACCAGGGCTGGACCTAAACGCTGTTTTGCTGGACTTCGGCTGTGTTTTGTTTTTCTTTCGGGGGGGAGGTACAGCAAAACAGGTAGAGCAAAACGAGAAACAAAACGAAAACAACACCAAAAACAACATGTAGGTCCAGCCCGTTCAAGTACACTGGCGGGGCGCCGCTGCCGCTCTTGTCATCTGGGGGCGGTCGCAGGGTTCTGTCGGACCTGCCGCGGGGGCAGCTCCGGGCCCATCGTCGGTCTGCGCACGCGACGCGGGCCTGCCACCTCCACGGCAGCCCAGCTGATGGGATACACTTGTGTCTTTGCATTTCAGCTCACCGTTCTTGTTCCTCTGCCCCGCCCGCGCGCGGGTCCTTTTTTTTTTTTTTTTATTTTTTTCTCTCTCTCTCTCTCTCTCTCTATGTATAACACATATATATATATATATATATATATATATATATATATATCTTTCTCTCTACCTCTCTTTCTCGACCAGCGGTTTTCCGACGGAGTTGGGTGGCGAGTCTCGTTTGTAGCCCGATCGTGCCCGATCTTGTTTGTAAATTTGTCCCCCCCTGCTCTGCTTGTTGCGTTGCCGCGGCGCCCATCCAGCATTTATTGAGATGGTGTGGTCTCGCTTGCGCCCGAATGCTTGACATGTGCTCCACCGACTGTTGCTGTTAAGTCTCATGCACCGCATTGTGCTAGTGGACTATCATCGATTGTCATATTTTCACTCCCTTCGGTTCTGTGGCGAAACAGAACATTACGATTCGCACCACCAGCGCTGCCCTCATCATCACGAACACTGTACACTACACCGGTATAGCCAGCATGATCGCGAACGCCAATCGCGATCCCAGTATACAATCAGACGCATGTAACAGGTGAGTGGATCGATTGGGCAATGTTCTCTGTTGCGGCGAGCCTGTCAGCTGAGAAGGCTTGCCCGCGCTCGCTTGCGCCCGCCTCAGCCGAGGTTCGCGACATCAGCTTGGACCCACAAGCGCAGGGGCAAGCATTCCAAGCCTTCGTGCGTCCATGTGGAAACACTGTCCTGCTCGAACAGTTATGTCAGGCACCACGTCGGCTAAAACCGATGCACTTTGAATGGCCAGCGTCGAAGGGGTGCGGGAAAGGGGATCTTGCGCCGACATAAGAATTCGAGGACCTCCGAAAAACGATGTCGATGGCGCATTGTGTTCTCACGTCAGATCTCATTTCGTCCTTGCCTTGGGGTCGTCCCCCGACGGTTGGCCAAGGCCAGACACCACGGGTGCGCGCCAGTTGAAACCTCGCGGTCCAAAGTCAAACATCTATCCCCATCGCTACCCCTCGAGATCCAGAATCCACGCAGAACATTGCGAAACGACGTCCACTGCCCGCTCGCGCGTGGGGCGGTGTCGGCGCTCGTCTTGTCCTGTCTTGCCGTTGCCCTTCGAGGGGCCGCACCGCCGCTGCGCCGCACCCATGCGCCATGCAGGGCTTGGGGCTGTGGAGGAGGAGGAGGAGGAGGGCGATGGTAGTTTCGGTTTCTGTTTGCCCTGCCGGGGTACCCGCTTCGCCAGCCAGGGGTACTTCGCTCTTACCGCAGCGTTACGCCGGTCTGCACTCATGCACGCTCCAGGCTGCCGCCTCTAGTTGGTGTAACGTCAACAGGGAAGAGGACCAGGGCGATGGGGAGGAGGAGAGAGAGGAGGGCCAGTATGATCCGTGTCCGCCGCCAGGCAGGCCGCTCTTCTCTGGACCTCGGGGGACGGTGGATGTGGACATGTTCGGGCACTCCTGGGTCCAAGAGTATTCGTGTCAATCGCTCTCCAGGGTCGCAGGATATCGGTTTCGCAGGTGGTGGCTATGGATAAATCTTAGGTTCTCGAGCTCGTTCGAGTTTCGATCCTTCGTTTCCCAGGCCCACAAAGTCTCGAGTCGCGATTCTCGACCCTCGAGCCCGACTCCAGGACTGGCCCTCATTCCGAGTATACAGTCGGGGTCCTGAAGAAGGAACCCTTTTCGTTGGAGAGGGGCTCCGTGTTCCTTAAGAGTTTCACAGCTTGCCTCAGGCTGTCCTTAGGTATTCGATAGCGGAATCGAAGGTTAAATTATGGGAAAAAGGGGCCTCGTTCCTCATTTGGGGTTCCTTAGGTCAAGGCCCCGACGGTATACATCAGGGACCAGCTGCCCGCACCTGCCACCGAGCACCTCCCGGTGCCGGGGGCCGCACCCGGGGCGGTGGCACGCACTGGAGCTTCCCACCCAGCACCGGGCGACGCCCAGGCGCGCCACCGCCCAGGCGCGGGCCCCCCCTCTCCGGACGCCCAAAGTGGGTACGGAAAGAATGGGTACAATGCCCAACAGCAATTCCTGCTCATTTTGAACAGGATTCGCTGTCCACGCCGCCGCGGCCTGTGCCCACTTGAGACAGAAGGCCGCCTGCCCAACAGCGGCCGCTGTTGGTTCGGGACAACACTTGTTGTTGGGCATTGTGCCCATTGTTTCCGTGCCCATTTCGGGCGTCCCAACCCTCTGCCGATGGCTCCTCGGTCGGCAGAGGGCTTCTCGGTGGCGGTGAAGCCCCGGCGCGCCAGTCCACCTGACCGCCAACGCCGCGTTCGAGCCCGCCGCCCTGATGACCACGGAGGCGGGCGACCCCACGGCAAGCCCCTGGTGCGCTGGCGGCCGGTGTCAGCGGCGCCCCCTGCTCGGTCCGCGTCGTCCTCCTCCCTCCTCGTCGTCCTCCTCCTCGCCTTGCTGGCCTTCCGCGGCGGCCGCTGCGAGACCGACCTGCCTCGAGCCGTTTCTGCGAATCCGTGGGAGCGGGACTGCTACGTGCAGGGGAGCGAGGGGAGCGGTCCTCCCTCTTCTTTCTCCTCCCTCATCCTCCCGTCTCTTCCTCCTCCTCCTCTTTTCCCTGCGTCCTCCACCGTCCTCCTCCTCCTCCTCCTCCTCCCGCGTCCACGATGGCTCAGCGCGTGGCTTGTTTGTTGGGCCCGAAACTCCTTAGGTTTTCTTGATGGAGCTGGATTGCGTAGGATGCGATCCGGCGATGCGGCTCGATGTGGACCCCGATCTTCTCCACGCCGATGCATCGCCGACGTCGCCGATGGATCGACGATGTGGCGCGATCCTCCGACCCCATCTATTCAGACCCCATTTGGGAGGCCTTTAGAAACGCGTTCGCCCCCAGCCATGGGCGTTGCCAGCTGCCCATGAAAGCTTCGATAGTCGCTGTGCCTGAACGGTTTCTAGTCCTGGGCAGTTTGGAGTTCGTGGACTGGTGGCACAGGAGTTGACCATGTCCGCTGAGCCTCCACGCCGTCGCAGGCCAGGGGGGGGGAGGAGGAGGAGGAGGAGGGGGAGGAGGAGGAGGAAGGGGAGGAGGAGGAGGAGGGGGAGGAGAGGAGGAGGAGGAGGAGGAGGAGGAGGAGAGAAGAGAGGAGGAGGAGGAGAGAAGGAGGAGGAGGAGGGAGGAGCAGGAGGAGGAGGGGGGGGGGAAGGCGAGGGGCACGGCATGCCGGAAAAAAACGCATGGCAAACGTCACGGAGACGGCGCGCGGCGTCGGCGGCGCGTCCCGGCGTCTCCGCGGCAGCCGCCCCATCGCAGGCCGCTGGGGAAGGCAGCGGAGCAGCTGGGTCGGGGGCGGAAGAGAGGGGGGTGATGACTAGGGGGGGGGGGATATCATGGCGTGGGCCATTCTATTTCCCCAGATTTCATGGCGCCCCTTCTTATCTCATTACGTCCCTGCCCCCCCCGCTAGGCCGCGCACATGCCGCCGGTCATGATTTACACCCCCCCCCCTCGGACCCCCCCCCTCCTGGCCGCCCCCGAAGTTGGGGGGGGCTTCGGCCCAGCACTCCGACGACTGCTCACACGCAGTTTCGATGTACTCGGGCTCCCGTGGCCCGTGTCGGGGCCTCCCTGGGGCCCCAGGGCCCCCGGAGGGGATTCGCGCTTGGGGTGCTCCGGAAACGGAAGGGGGGGGCGGGCAAGCCGCCCCCTGAGGCCCTCGTGGGACACTCGCTCGGCATCGCTCGGACGTGTGCATGTTTCCTTCGGCGAGGGCCAGCGAGGAGCATCCCTGATCATTCGGCGAAAAGAAAAGACATGCACGAAGCCGAAGCAAGCACAGGGAGTGGACGTCCGAGCGATGGCGAGCTCGTGGGACGCTCTGGTGCGCTCTTGGGGCCGCCTTGGGGCCCCCCTGGGGCCCCCTTGGGGCGCTCTCGGGGCCCTCCTCCTCGGGGTCCCCGCAGGGCGCCGATCCATGGGAGGGGGGTCCTCGCTGTAATTACCTCTCCCCGTCGATCTACCTCTCTCCCTCGATGTACCTCTCTGCCTCGATCCACGGAGGAGGGGTCCTCGACTTGCCTCTCCCCCCTGGGCCATCAGCGTCCCAGTTTCGGTCCCTCTCATGGCGCTCTCGGGCCGTTCTCGGGAGCCTCTCTTCGGGCAGTCTGGGGGGCCTCCCTTGGGCCCTCTTGGCGTGAAGTCGGGCCTGTCCCCCTACAGGGGGATTTGCGACGAAAAATAAAATATTCCCCCAACATAGTCAAAAAATAGTCCAAAAATAGTCTGGGGACTTTTCGTCGAAAATCCCTCTGTAGGGGACAGGCCCGACTTAATCTTGGCGCCGTCCTGAGGCCCCCGAAGCGCATCGAAAGCGAAACAGCGAGAAGACGTGCATCATGGATTTTTCCATGTTGTCGGATGTTGACTTCCTTCTTGGGGTCCTGAAGGGGCTCCGGAAGCACTCGGGACCGTCTTGTGGCTCTCGTTGGGCCCCTCGGAGGCCTGTGGGAGGCTATCTTTGACCATCTCCTGCTGGTTTGACCCGCCTTGGAGGCCACCTCGGAGCAGCGGGGGTCCTCTTGGGCCGTTCTGGGCGTCCTGACCGATCGCGGCCTGCCAAACAAAAAGCCTTGGTGATGGGGAGGGGGCCCTGTGCCCCTACGGCAGGTTCGCGTCGTGTCGACCGTCGGCGACCCCGCCCGCGGCGTTTAACGTTGAACGCCGCCGGCGACCCAGAATCGGTCGATGTTGAAAGAATGGACGTTGCGGGAACGGCCGATCGTTTAAGGTTGAACGATCCACGCGGTGTCAGAAACCAACGCCAGGGTCGTCACGACGCGAACCTCCCCTCCCCGAAGGGATGAGGGGCTTCGGAAGAGGAAAGGAAGAACTCGTTAAGACCACTGAATTACTCATCCCAGAGGGCTGGTGGAATCTCTGAAGAGCTCTTTCCGTTCCCTTGCCGGCCCAGGTTCTAATGCGCCCGCTCCGTCCACGCTGGGCGACGACGACGACGATTGCGACGGCGACGCCCAACCCGATGACGACGAAACCGAAGACGATGTCGACGATGACGACGATGACGGACGACGGACGGCATGCGACCGAGGACGGACGACGGACGACTTTCAATGACAACGACGACGACCGCCGGCCGACGGACGTCGATAACGACGACAACGACGACCAAAAAGCGCCGAGTGCCGAACGACGACAACGACAACGACAACGACAACGACAACGGACGGACGGACGACCGATGACCGACGACGAGGATGACCGACGACGACGACGAAGATCGTCGGGCGACCGGCGATCGCCACGGACGACGGCGATGATCATGGCGGACGATGATGACGACGGGCAACGGAAGACAGACGACGGACGGCGGCAACGACGACGGACGGACGGACGCACGGACGGACGGACGGACGGACGGACGACGACGGACGGCGTCGGCGACGGGCAACGGACGACAGACGAAAACGGACGACGACAACGACGAGGACGATCGACCCACGACAGCGACGACGGCGGCGACGACGACGACGACGGACGACAATGACGACGACGATTACCAGAAGGACTACGTAAGGACGACGACCGACGGCCGACGTCGATGTTGATACGGACGACGATGAAGACGAACGACGACGACGACGACGGACGACGGACGACGGACGACAGACGACAGACGTCGACGTCGACGACGACGACGACCCCAATGACGACGACGACCACGACGACGACCGACGGCCGACGTTGGCGTGGACGATGACGATAAACGGCGACGACGTGGACGAACGGCGACGACGGACGACAGGCGACAGACGACAACGATCACAACGACGACGGGGACGAGCGACGACGACACGACGACGACGACGACGTCGGGGACGACCGACGACGAAGACGGCGACGACGACGACTTTCATGTCTTGCCCGCCCGCCCCGACCCGCCCGTGAGGGTCCACTCTCGTCAGCCCAGCCCGCCCGCCAGGGCTCTCTTGCATGCCCGAAATTTTCCCGCAGCCGACCCGCCCGCCAAGAGCCGCCCGCGCGACCCGACCCGCCCGCCAAGAGCCCCCGTGGGCTGGCTGCACCGCGCAGCCCACCCGCTGCCCGGCCCGCCCGACCCGACCCGCCCGTGGGTGTGCGCCGGGCGGCCCGATCTTGCGGGCCAGTTCTTCACCACCCACCAAACCACCCCAACCCAACCCGAAGGCTCAGATTTACCCTCGATTTCCAGTGGGGGGGGGTCGGGAAACATCGAAAAATCTCGTGTGGAACCCTTACCCCCCCCAACCCGAAATTCGGGTCTTCGGGTCTGGTAGGTAGTCAGTTCTTCGTGCGCACCACTGTTATCACACGCCCGCACGACCCGGCCCGCCCCGCGGGGCCCGCGCCTGCCCGACCGAACCCGCCCGCCCGGGTTTCTCCGTGCCAACACCGGCGCGCCTCATGACGGAGTGTCCTGCACGCCCCGCCCGACCCGCCCAAGGTCCGCCTTCCCGGCCCGACCCGCGCGACAGGGTTTGAAGTTCGCGCTTCCCAGCCGCCCACCCGCCCGGGTCCGCCCGCCCGACGTTACCCGCCGATTGGTGTCCGCCCGCTCATTCGACCCACTCGCCCGCGTCGTCGCCCCCGTGGTCGTATTCGTCGTCGCCCGTTCCCGTCGTCGACGTCGTCGTCTTCGCCGTCGTCCGTCTTCGGCGTCGACGTCGTCGTCGTCATCGTCGCCGTTGTTGTCGTCGTCCTCGTCGTTGCCGTCGTCCGTCTTCGGCGTCGACGTTGTCGTCGTTCGTCGTCGTTCGTCGTCTTCGTCGTCTTTCCCGTAGTCGTCATTGCCGACCACGTCGTCACCGTCCTCGTCGCCGTCGTCCTCGTCGTCGTCTTCGTCAGTCGTTCGTCGTCGTATTGGTTGTCCTCGTCCTCGTCGTCGCCGTCGTCGTCGTCGACGTCACCGTCGTCCGTCGGCTGTTGTCACCGTCGTCCGTCGTCCGTCGTTGTCGTCGTTGTTGTTGTTGTTGTTGTTGTTGTTGTTGTTGTTGTTGTTGTTGTTGTTGTTGTTGTTGTTGTTGTTGTTTGTTGTTGTTGCTGTTGCTGTTGCTGTTGCTGTTGCTGTTGTTGTTGTGGTTGTTGTTGTCGTTATTGTTGTTTTGGTTGTGGTTGTTGTCGTCGTCTTCGTCGTCGTCGTCATCGTCGTCGTCGTCGTGGTCGTCGTCGTCGCCATCGTTCGTCGTTTGTCTTCTGTCGTCCGCCGTCGTCGTCCATCGTCCGTCGTTGTCGCTCATCCTCCGTCGCACGTCCTCCGACCGTCGTCGTCGTTCGTTGTCCGTCGTGCGTCGTCGTCTGTCGTCGTCGTGCGTCGTTCGATGTCATCGTCGCCGCCCATCATCCGTCGTCGTCGTCGTCGTCCGTTTTTCGTTGGCGTCGTCGGTCGTCATTTATCGTTCGGTCGCGTCGTCGTTGTCGTTCGTCGTCGTCGACGCCGTCGTCCGTCGTCGGTCGTCGTCGTCGATCGTCGATCGTCGTCCGTCTCGTCGCCGGTCCTTGTCCGTCGCCGTTGTCCTCGTCCTTGTCGTGGTCCTCGTCGTCGTCGTCGTCGTCGTCGTCGTCCGTCGTCCGTCGTCCGTCGTCCGTCGTCGTCGGCATCGTCTCCGTCGTCGTCGTCGTCGTTGTCCGTCTCGTCGTCCGTCCTCGTCCGTCGCCGTGGTCCTCGTCTTCGTCGTTGTCCTCGTCCGTCGTTGTCGGTCGTCGTCGGTCGTCGTCGGAAGCTGCAGCGGGCCCGGGCGCTGGGCGGCGGCGGGCGGGGTTTGAGCGCCGGCCCGAGAAGCGCCGATATACCGACCTCGCGGTCGTCGCGGCGCCCCCGAGCAGCGGAGCCTAGAGGTACCCGCCCCCGGGGGTATAAAACAGGGCTAGGATCGGGATAAATCGCTCCAGAGCGTTCCGGAGCGCTCTCAGAGCGTTCCGGAACGCTCTGGAGCGGCCGCGGCGCCCAGTACATCCTCCAAACCCGCCGATTCTCAAAGATTTCGAGTTATCCCGATCCGATTTTGTCCCGATCTTCGTGTCGTTTTAGGGTATGTGGCCGATGTTTGGTGGCTTGGGCGTTAGGCAGCGGTTGTCCTCGGGGGGCCCCCAGCCAGGCTGCGCGCGCACGGACGGACCCTCCTCCTGAGCCCTCCTCCTCCTCCTCCTCCTCCTCCTCCTCCTCCCCTCCTCCTCCTCCTCCTCCTCCTCCTCCTGGGCCCTCCTCCTCCTGCCAGTCTGCCTGTCTGGGCCCTCCTCCTCCTCCCCCGCCAGTCTGCCTGTCTGTCGGTCTGTCTGTCTGTCTGTCTGTCTGTCTGTCGTTTGTCGTTCGTCGTTGGTCGTCGTCGTTGTTGTCGTCCGTCGTCGTCATCCTTCGTCGTCGTCGTCGTTGGTTGTTGGCTGTCCATCGGCCGTCGTTCTCATCTTCCGTCGTCCACGTCTGCTGTCGTCGTCCGTCGTCTTCGTCGTTATCGTCGTCGCTGTCGTCGTCGCGCGTCGTCGTCTGTCGTTCGTCGTTCGTGATCCGTCGTTCGTCTTCGTCGTCGTTTGGCGGTGATTGTCGTCGTTGTCGCCGTCGTTGGTTGCCAGCAGCGGTCGGGGGTCGGGGGGCCGGGGAGGTCCCAACCCCCCCCGCCCCTGGAAGGGACCCCTTGCTCTTGGGGGGGATAGGGGTCCCGCTCTCCATGCTCACAGGGGTGGGGGGTGGGGCTGGGGATGGTTGAGGAGGGGGGGGTGGTTTTGGGGTGGCCCCGCGGGGTTGATTTTTTTGCTGGGGGGGGAGAGGTGGGGGTCTGTTTCTGGGATCAGTTCAAACATGGTTTTCAGGATTTGCGTCGCGGGAGGCGCGGTATCCCTTCCTCTGTGTTAATTCCTGTCTGTTGTTCTGTCTTTCGTTCTCTCTCTCTCTGTTTCTCTCTCTCTCTCTCCCTCTTTCTCTTTACGGTGTTGGTTGCTCTTTGTTTTTGTTATCTCTCTCTCTCTCCCACTCTTTCTCTCTCTCTCTCTCTTTCCCTTAGTGTTTGTTGTCTCTCTCTCTCTCTCTTGTTTCTCTCTCTCTCTCTGTATAATGGTCATGTTATCCCCTTTTTATTCGAGTTCATATTCATTTATCTCCCCCATTAGAGCAAGAGAGCGAGAGATGTCAAATGGGAGAGAAGGGACGACACAAACGAGGATATATCTATATAGCTATATAAATCAACAAATAACAAAACAAACAACGAGAAAGAGATAGAGAGATAGACGAAGAGAGAGCGAGAGAGAGAGAGTCAGAGAGAGAACACACAAACAACACGCAACACAACCACATAACGAGAGAGAGAGAGACATATAAAGAGAGAAAGAAACAACGAAGAGAGAGAGAGAGAGAGAGAGAAATGGAGAGATATAATGGCATAACGTGCAGGAGTTGGCCAGCGAACTGTAAGTTCATGGAAGGATATCGAAAGAGCGTGATAGCTGGAACCAATCAGTTGGGAGCTGGAGAAACCGAGAAACACAGAAAGATAAGGAACCATGTGGGGAGAGAGAGAGAGAGAGAGAGAGAGAACAAAACAAAGAGCGAGAGAGAAAGAGAAAGAGAGAGTGAATTAATGGGGGAGGGAGGGAGAGAGAGAGAGAGAGCGGATACATAAATGGCATAAGTCGATGCAGAGAGGCACATATGGAGAAAGAGAGATGAGGCGAAATATATCTATAGAGAGAGAGAGAGAGAAAAAGAGAGAGAGAGAGAGAAAGAGAATGAGAGAGAGAGAGAAAGAGAGAGAGAGAGAGCGAGACATAAAGAACGATAGCGCAACACGCGCACACACGTGCACACAAAGACAGGTGCGGTGAGCCAGCTTGTGGACAGTAGCGTTGGCCGGCGATCAGGAGTACATGCAGATTCGTTTCGCGCCGCTCCTGAAGCACTACACCAGGCGCCACCTCCTTGCGGCTGCGGCCCGTGCAAGTCCGGGACTGCTGGCACAGTGCTGTGGCAACCGCACTCTGACCAGCAGCAGGGGGCCAGCGCAAGGAAAAGGCGCAGAGGAGCACAGTCCACGCGTTGGGACAGGTCCGCCTCGGTTTCGGAAGCGGCTACGGGGTCCTGAGGCTCGGGTCGGACGAGAGGGGGGGGATAGGGAAAGGGGGGGGACGAAATTCGCTGCACGCAGCTGGTTTCGGCCCCACCGAGGGGCCCATTCCTCGATACGTAGCCGCCTCCGGCGCTCGGAGGCGCCTGGAAGATCAGCTACGTGAGCTGATTCTCAAACCCCCCCTCTTGGCTATCCCCCCCCTTTCGCCCGACCCGAGAGGCCTCGGGCCCTTCCGTGGGGCCTCCGCTGGCGCTCCTCGTGCAGCAGCGGGGCGCTCTCGGAGCACTTCTTGTGGCCGCCGTGGCCGTCTTGTTGGCCTCCTGTTGTTCTCCTTGGGCTCTTCTGGGGCCCTCGTCGCTTATGCCATCCTGGAGGCAATCTTGGATGCAATTTTGGGCAATCTGGGGACACTACGGGCGCCCGGAGTGGTCGCGGCACTCTGGCCGCAACCCCAGGGCAGGGGGTAGGGGGGGGGAGGGGTGATTCAGCCCCTCCCCGGAGGTGCAGCAGGGAGTTGGAACAGAGGTCGCTTCAAACCATCTGAGCCCAGAGGGCCGGTGGGAGTTGCTCTGCCCATTTTATATATTTTGTGTGCCATTCGACGTTTCACATGTTGTTCCGGTGGCCTGCGCCCTTCTGCCGATCTTCGAACGGGTTGCAGCGGTTCCGTTTCCCAAGGGTCCTGGGCCTTTGGCGTTGCTTGCATCAGGTCGGCGTCCCGAGAGGCATTTTGTGAGCATGCCGAATGCCTTCGTGGCTATGGTTGTCGTAAGTATTCAAGACCCGCCTTTCCGGCAAAAGGATAACGCTTCCCGCACCAGGAAGCGTTATTTCCGCACCGGAAGGATGATGTGGCTCTCGCCTTAGCGCCGCGTACATTCGTTTCAAACTTTTTTGCAAGAGTTTCACGGATTGAGGGCGGTTTGTGGCTCTCGCCACAGAGCCGCGCACATTCGTTTTAATTTTTCAGAATTTCGCGGGTTGAGGGCAGCTCGTTTTCAACATATGGTTATTGCCCGTGCGCCAGGGACATTCGTTTCAAACATGTGCAAGAGCTTCGCGGATGGAGGGCGGGTAGTTTTCAAAATGATGCACTCCCATCAGCGCCGCGCGCATTCGTCTGGAAAATGTTGCAACAGTTTAACGGATTGAGGGCGGCTCGTTTTCAACATGTGGTTTTCGCCTTAGTGCAGACATTCGTTTCAAACACTTCCAAGAGTTTCACAGATTGAGGTCGGTTAGTTTTCAGCATGTGGCTCTCGCCTTTGCGCCGCGCACATTCGTTTCAACCAATTGCACGGTTTTCAAGTCTTCAGCGGCAGTATCATTTGATTCCGATTACTACTACTACGTCTTAGTACGACTATTATTAGTGAGTTTTACCAGGTACGAGCACAGAATTTACGACTACTACTACTGCCACTATTTTTACGATTCGTGTTACTAGTGCTACTACTACTACTACTACTACTATTACTACTACTACTACTACTACTACTACTTCTACGACTACTGCTACTACTACTATTGATACGACGTTTACTACTACGACGACTAGTACCGATACTACTACAACCACTACTACTAGTACTACTACAGTTGCTACTATGCATTTGTAAGTCTTATTGTATATTATCACTACGACTACAACTGCTGAGTATACGCACTCGTGCTACTACACCGCAGCACTAGCAGTATTACCCAGTGCTTCTATAGTTCGACTTAGTAATAATACGAATACTGCTGCCACTCAGTGCTGCCACTACTCCTACTACTACCACTACTACTATTACTACCACTACCACTACTACTACTGATACTACTACTACTACTACTACTACTACTACTACTACTACTACTACTACTACTACTACTACTACTATTACGAGTACTACGACTATTACTACTACGACTACTACTACCTACTACTATTTCTACTTATACTTTTGCTACACCAGCAACAACTACTCCTACTACTATTTTCCATTTGAGTATTACTACAGCCGTTACTAATGCTTTCGAATTTTTACCACGACGACTACTACTACCATTGCCCTTACTATAGTCATTGCTAGTCCGAGTGGTAGTTTTTTAATATTCACCACTACTACTACTACCACTTGTGCTACTACAGCTTCACTGTTACTACTACTACGATTACGACGACTACTACGACGACTATTGCTGGTACTACCACGACTACTATTATTACTATTTCTACTACTACTAGCACTACTGCTACTACTATTACCACTACTACTACTCCTACTGCTTCCACTTGCTATTATTACCACTACCGCTGTTACTTCTATTACATTTGATGCTGCTACTACTACTACTACTACTATGACTACAACTGCGACTACGAGTATTGTCATTACTATCGCTACTACTACTACTACTGCTTCTACTTCTACTACTGCTAGTGCGACTACGTTGACGACGAGGACGACGACTACTACTACTACTACTACTACTACTATTTCTACCACGACTACTTCGACGACGACGATTACTACTACTACTACTACTACTACTACTTCTACTACTATTACTACTACTACTACTACTACTACTACTACTACTATTACTACTATTACTACTACTACTACCACTACTACTAGTACTGTCACTACTACTCCTACTACTACTACTACTACTACTACTACTACTACTACTACTACGACTACGACTACTACTACTACTACTACTACTACTACTTCTACTACTACTACTACTACTACGACAACTACTACTTATAATTACTTACTACTACTTATTACTACTTACTACTACGACTACTACTACTACTATTACTACTACTACTACTACTACTACTACTACGACTACTACGACTACTACTACTACTACTACTACTACTACTACTACTACTACTACTACGACTATTACTACCACTACTACCACTCGCGGGCGGGATATTTTTTAAGCCTTCCGCGGTTCGAAGATAACGCTCCACGCGGGGCGGGGACGATACCCAGGGGTGCCCCCCCCCAGGACAGCCGACGGACATCAATTTCTCGCCAAGGGTTACAATAGGAATCGCATGAGGCAGGGGCGGTGGGCAGAACGAGAAGGGAAATTTTTGATTCGAGCCCCTTCGAAATGTTACAGTTCGTGCGGCGCTTCGTTCGTGCGACGTGTCGTTCGTGCAACGTGTCTGTCGCGGGGAGTAGAGCGGCGACGGTGTGGGGGAACGGAACAAAGAAGGCTGAAACCCGCCCGGAAGTAGTACTATCATCACAAAGTATTAGCACTAGACGATGACTACGATGATTTTCTTATTCTTACTACGACCATTACGCTGTGTTACTACATGTTACTACCAATCCTAATCAGTAGTAATACGATACTGCGACAACGATCGCTGTTAGTACTAGTACGCGTTCGCACTCTTACTGGTACTATGCCGTCGCAACTGGCCCAATATGTGGCCAGATGCATACAGTCGCTCCACAGACGCATCACCGCTACTGCGACTAGTCGCGGGCGGGGCATATTCAGTGTTGCCGTGCGGGCCGGCGGGCGGTGCTCTTCTAACGCTCCGTGCGGGGCGGGGGCGGTACCCGTGAGTGCCCCCCCCTCGGGACAGCCGACGGTCATCCATTTCGCGTCAAGGATCACAACAGGCATCGCATAGGGCGGCGGCGGTGGGGAGAAGCCAGATCAGTGTTGCTGCACGATTTCACGACTTCTCCTGTTAATCCTATTGTCACTACGGCTATTCTTATGACGGCTGCTACAGTTGGGGCCATGAAGAAGGAACCCTTTTCGTTGGGGAGGGGCTCGGTGTTCTACAGTTTGCCTTCTGTTTTCCTGAGGTTTTCCATGGGAAATCGAAGTTCAACTTATGGGAGAAAGGGGCCCCGTTCCTTATTTAGGGTTGCTTAGGTCAACGCCCCGACTGTATGGTTACTATTACGATCGCAGCACGCGCGCGCTGAGCGGCGAGGCCAAGTCGCAGCGAACTCAGTGCAGCTGGCGGGGCCACAGGCCGGCGCACTGCGAGCATGCCATTTGACATCGAGCCGACCTCCATACTTTTTTCCGCAGCTAGAGGCGAGCGCGCCAAGAGCGTCAGAAGAGTACAGCCGGGGCCCTGGAGAAGGAACCCTTCTCGTTGGGGAGGGGCTCAGTGTTCCTTAATTGTTGTGCTGCTTGCCTTTGGTTTTCCTTAGGTTTTCGATTGGAAATCAAAGTTAAACTCATGGAGAAAGGGGGCTTCGTTCCTTATTTAGGGTTCCTTAGGTCAACGCCCCGACTGTAGAGGCGAGCGCGCCAAAAGCGTCAGAAGAGTAACGCGGGCCGCGAGCACCCTAATTGCCGGCGCGCGCGCGGAGCAAGCAGACAAAGCTTACCGCCGAGGGGAATTGCGCCGGGGCTGGGCTGCGCCGAGGGGTGGAAGCTGCCAGCTGCGGAGGCGGCTGGAGAATTGCAACGTGCGAGTACCATGGGAGCGAGATCGCCAGGCACGGGAATTACCTTGTCGCCACCGGGCGCCAGAGGGACGGGATGCAGACCGCCAGGGGCCACGCCAGACTGGGCAAGAAGGCTCAGCCACTCCTGCGAGCACCAGCATCCCAGGGGCCAGCGGGGGCCAGCGGTGGACCAGAGCCAGGGAAATGCATGCACTGCCAGAGCTGGTCAGAACGCGCGGACCTGACTGCCAGAACATTCGAAGCCACGGGACGGACAGAGTTCACGGCCAGGTGACGGGCGTTTCCACCACTGTAGATGAGGACGAAACGCAGTGACGAAACCCGACCTAAATGCGTGAAGCCCGTGCAAATTCTAATAACGAATGCGCGCGGCGCTAAGGCGAGATTTACATTTTGAAACCGAGCCGCCTTCAATCCGTGGAGCCCGCGTACATGTTTATTCAATCGCTTCCCTCATTCCGCCGGCCCACACTGCCTCGCCGCTGTCGTTTGTCGGGGTGTTGTTGTCAATGCGGTACGTTTGGGCGGCTGCCATTTTTCTGAGGCGGTGGGAAGCGGGTCAGGGGCCTTACGGAGGTTGGTTGGGCTCTCGTGGTTGGCCTGTCAGGGGCCTTTCGGAGGCAGTTTTGAAGCCTCTTGGGAGCCGTGTTGGGGCCTCTTGGGGGCCTCTTGGGGCATCTTGGGGTGCCTCTTGGGGGCGCTTGGGGGCCTCTTGGGTGCCTCTTGGGGCCTACTGGGGGCCTCTTGGGGCTTTGGGCCCCTCTTGGGGCCGTTTGTGAGCTCTCTTGGGCCGTCTTGGGCGCCTTTTGGCTTGTTTTGGGGTCATCTTCGGCCGTCGTGGGGCCCTCTTGGAGGCTTCGTGGGCCGTCATGGGTCGGTCTTGGAAGCCTCTTGGGCCGTCTTGGAGCGCCGATAAGCCAATAAGGCGATAAGGCCAAAAACCGTCAGAAATTAGAAGGAAATCGCAGATTTCTGCATCTGTGGGCCCTCTTGAGAGGTCTCTTGGAAGCCTCTTGGGGCGTTTTGAAAGCGCTTGGGGCTGTCTGGAGGCAGTCCCTGGCGTCTTGGATCGCTCTTGGACCTTGTTGAGCTCTGTTGGAGGCCACTTGACGCGCCCCTGGAGCAGCGCTCTTGGGACCTGGCCGGGACCTGCCCGGGACTTGCCCGGGATTTTGCCGGGACCTTTGCCAGGACTTGCAGGGGTATTTTTCGTCCGGGGACCCCCAGGGGCGGCCCTGCGCGCGCGAATTAGAAATATTGTGAACCAGTTGGTGGTCCATTGGTCACCACCCACCAAACCACCCCAACCCAACCCGAAGGCGTCAATTTGCCCTCCATTTCCAATGTGGGGGGTCGGGGAACATGGAAAACAACACATGGAACCCGTACCACCCCCACCCTAAATTCGTGTCTTCGGGTTGTGTTGGGGTGGTCTGGTAGGCAGTCGGTTGGGCCGGCAAATTGCGAGTGCGGACAACGCTAAGGCGAGAGCTAGATTTTGTAAAAAAACAAACCGATTACAATATTTGCAAGTCGTTCAATTTTTCGTATATTAACAAATGCGCACGGCACTAAGGCGAGAGCTAAAGTATGAAACCGAACCGCCTTCAATCCGTGAGTGCCGTGCCTGTTTTTTTTTTGTATAGCGCATGCGCGCGGCGCTTAGGCGAGAGGAAATATAAAAAGTGAGCCGCCCTTCAATTCTTGAAACCCGTGTACAATTGTTTATATACGTATACACATACTATACAAGTTTGCAACACAAAACAAACCAACAACATACAATGTGCCCGCCGCTAAGGCGAGAACTACATTTTGAAACCGAGCCGCCCTCAATCCGTGAATCTCGTGCACATCTTTTTAGCGAGTGTGCGCGGCTCTGAGGCGAGAGCTACATTCAGAAAAAAACGAGCCGCCGTCAATCCGTGAAACTCCGTCTGTAGTTTGGAACAAAACCCAATCTACGCGGCACTAGGGCGAGATCCGCATTTTGGAAGCGAGCCTCATTCAATCCGTGAAACTCGCGCAAATCTTGAAACGAATGTGCTGGGCGCTGAGGCGAGAGTTACATTTTGAAAGCACGCCTGGGGGCGATGCCCCTTGCTGTTTGGCACGGAGCTAATGTTGTCGTTTGGCTAACATCGCCCCCTTGAAATTATATGTTGTGCGGTGCTCAGATAACGTGGGGTGGGCGGCCGATCTTAATTACTTCTCAAAAAGTTATATGGGGGAGGCACCGAGTGTCAACTTGCAAATCGTTCTCTGGGGCCGTCCTTGAGCTGTGTGTTTGTTGGAGCGTGTGGGCCGCCTTGGTACGAGGTCGGGAGCGTCTTGGGCTGCTTTGCAAGAAAGGAGCGCAACACACATATATGTAAATGTGTATGTGTACTTACAATTATATGTATATGCATATGCGTGTGGCTGTAAGAGAGACGTATACATACACGCGTACATATACAAACATACATATATATATATATACATACATATCTATACACAGACATATACACATGCATACATATATATATACATACATACATACATACATACATACATACATACATACCAGGGGACGTGGCCGGGGGGGCCCGCCCAGGCACCTCGGCAGGGCATGGGGGCCCCGTGGCCTTCCTTTCCCTGTGTTTTTACAAAAGGTTTCGGCCACCTGGAGCCACCGTGAAAAACGGCGTCTAAATAATTTAGACGCGCGGCGTGTCTAAGGCGTTCTCGCTGCAGCGGGGGCTTCTTTTCAGCGAATCGGGCTTGATTTAGACACCCGCGTGTCTACCGCATTCTCGTGCAGGCCCAGTGCCCGAGTGTCTAAATAGTGTCTAAATACAACCCGTGTCTAAAAAGTTTATCCGTGTCTAACCGAAAGTGTCTAAATCGTGTCTAAATCGTGTATAAATGTGTGCAACACCATGTCTAAATCAGTGAACACCGTGTCTAAATTATGTACAACGTCGTGTCTACATTACACACAATTTCTAAACATACGCTTCGCGTATCACCACCAGCCCATCCAGAAAACGACGTCCAGGCGAATTGAGGTCACCAGGGAAGTGCGGGAGCAAAGAGGGGGACAGCCGAACCGTGCGAAGGAGGGAGGAGGAGAAGGAGGATGCTGGATGGACGGATGAGGGAGGGAGGAGAAGGAATATGAATGAGACGAGGGGGAGGAAGATGAATGGGATGAGGGGGAGGCACAAGGGCCAGAGGTCTCTTGGATGCCCCTCGGAACCCCTTGGGATAACTCTTGGGCGCTTCTTGGAGGCCTCTTGGGGCGTTTTGGGGGTCTATTGGCGGTCCTGGGGGGCTCTTGGGCGTCTTGGGTGCCTCGGAAGGGGCCGCTTGGGGTCCTCTTGGAGGCCTCCTGGGGGCCTCTTGAAGGCTTCTCGGGGCAATATTCGGGCCTCCTGGGCGCCTCTTGGGGCCATCTTGGAGGACATCGATCAATAAAAACAAAGAGGGGTTCTTTAATTCCCCTCCCGTGGGGCGCTCTCGGAGCGCTCTTGGGCCTCCTCTATATCCTTGCCCAATTCAAAGCTATATGCTTCCCCTTATCCCCGCCGCGCGCGATGCTATTGCGCTCGCTTCGATCGCACTCGTCGTCAGCGCGCGCATCGACGCCACAATTTCTAGCGCGCGCGGTCGACAAAGTGAAGCAGCACATTCATGCAGCAATGGAGAAGCCGTCAGACTTGTGTTGAAATTCTAGGGCGCGCCGTGTCTAACGAGGTGTCTAAATTCAGCGGGCCAGTTTTGCTTCGACGCAGGACATGTCTAAATAGTGTCTAAACCGTGTCTAAATCAGAGCCGTGTTTAAATTCGTGTCTAAATATACCAGAACGTGTCTAAATCGTGTGTAAATAATTTGCATTCGTGTCTAAATTCATGAAAAATGTCTAAATGCACACTTCGTGTCTAAATTTGCTAACAAACGCGTTCAGAAAAAATGTAAGTTACATCATATCGTGGCTTAGATTTAGACGCAGGCTTCAAGAACTTAGACTCGCAGAATGTGTAGGACCTCCCGCACGGGAGCGCCGACAATTTAGACACCAAAAGGTTTCGGCCAACCGGAACCACCAGAGCCCCGGGGGACGTGGCCGAGGGGGCCCCGCCCAGGGACCTCGGCGGCGCATGGGGGGCCCAGGGCTTTATTTTCTTTGTTTTTGCATCGTTTCGCCGGCCCGGAGCCACCAGAGCCCCAAGAGGTTGCAGGGAACTCCAGGCCTGCTCCCGCCTGGCGCCCCAGGTCTCCCACAGGCCTCCCAGAGGCCTCCAGGACAGTTCCCCGAAGCTTACACACTTGGTTTTCCCATTGTTTTTTTCCCACGTTTCTCTCCAGGCTGCCTGTTCTGCATCCCCACGCTGCGCGGCAGCCCCAGAGGACGCCCACACCGTCCCGGTTTGGCCCCGGACGCTCCCAACCGTGTCCCAGATGGCTCCATGAGAGGATCGGCGCGCCCCAGTAGGGTCACAGAGCGGCCAGGGGCGCTCCAAGATCCCTGCGACGCCGACGATCACCCGAAGACAGCCCCCCGAGCGACTTCGTCGACACGTCATGCTTCCAAGAGGCCTCCCCGGAGGGCTCTCTGGGGCCTTACTTATTGTTTTTTTTTCTAATGTTTTTGCACGCTTTCACTCATTCAGTTTGTTGTGCATCCCCACGCTTTACGGCAGCCCAAGCGGGCGTCCAGACCGATGTGGTTCGGGCCCTAGGGGCTCCCAACCGCGATCCAACACGGTTCCGCGTGGGAGGACCAGCGCCCCAAAGTAGGCTCCACGAGCCGCCAGAGTCTCTTCCAGGCCTGCACGACGCCGACGATCGCAGACCCCCCCCGAGCGATTTCGTCGACACGGCATGCTTCCAAGGGGCTTTCCCGGAGGGCCCTTTGAGGCTTTGCTCTTTGTTTTTGCAAATGTTTTTGTGACACGCTTTCACTCATCCAGCTTGTTCTGCATCCCCGCGCTGCACGGCGGCCCAAGAGGGCGCCCAGACCGATGTGGTTCGGGCCCTTGGGGCCCCCAACCGCGTTCCAACGCGGCTCCGCATGGGAGGACTAGCGCCCCCAAGTAGGCTCCACGAGCCGCCGGAGTCGCTCCCAGGCCTGCGCGACGCCGACGATCGCCCCATGACAGCTCCCCAGGCCACCTCGTCAGCAAAATTTGTTTCCTAGAGACTTCCCACAAGGGCCCCCAGAGGCGGCTCAACCCTTTAGATATTCCAATGGGTTCTCCGGGGTTTCTGGCCACCCAGCCTGTTATGTTTCTCGACGGCGCAAGCTCGTCCTCTATGTCCCCAGCCGTGCCCCATGACGGCACCAGAGGCCGCCCTGACGGCTAAAACGGCGCCAACGAGGAACCCCGAACACCCCGACGCGGCCGATTGCGGCTACAAGAGAGACCTGGGGGCTTTTGTGGTCGCCAGGGACGATCTCGACACTGCTGATTGCGTTTCGACGTCCCACGACCGAGCCATAGACCTGTCACAGAGCTCATAGGACGGGGAGGAAAAGGAGGACGAGGACAAAGAGGAGGGGAACGACGAGGACGAGGAGGAGGAGGAGGAGGAGGAGGTTGAGGACGAGGGGGAGGATGAGGAGAAGGAGGAGGAAAAAAAGGACGAGGACGAGGACGAGGACGAGGACGAGGAGGAGAGGGCGGAGGAGGAGGCGGAAGATGGGGAGGAGGAGGAGGAGGAGGAGGAGGAGGAGGAGGAGGGGAGGAGGAGGGGGAATAGGCACGAGGGTGAAGGGGTGGGGGTGGGGGTGCCTCCTCCTCTGCGTCGTCGTCGTCGTCGTCGCCCTCCTCCTCCTCCTCCTCCTCCTCCTCCTCCTCCTCCTCTCCTCCTCCTCTTCTCCTCCTCCTCCTCCTGCTCCTCCGCATTTTTTCCTTGATCCTCCTGCACCTGCTGCTGCTGCTGCCGCTCCTCCTCCTGCTCCTCCTCCTGCTACTCATCCGCCTGCTCTCCCCCCCTCGCCCTCCCCCATAGCCCCCCGTCTTCCTCCTTCTCCCCATCCTGCTCTTGCTCTTCCTGTTGCTCCTACTCCTGCACCTCCTCCTTTGATGTTGCTCTTCCTCTCCTGCCCCTCCTCCTCCTCCTCCTCCTCCTCCTCCTCCTCCTCCTCCTCCTCCCCCTCCTGCTGCTCCTCCTCGTGCTCTTCCTGCTCCTGGACGCGGGGTCCTGGGGCCGCACTCTCGTGGCCGAGGAGGGGTCCAGGGATCGTGGAGGATTCCAGGGGCCGAGGATGGGTCCACAGGCGTCGACGCGGGTCCCCGGAGCCAGGGGTCCAAAGCCCAGGGTCCAGAATCCACCAGGTGCGGACGAGAAGGAGGAGGACGACGAGGAGGAAGAGGGGGAAGAGGCCAGGGAGGAGACGAAGGCGAACGAGGACGAGGCCGAGCACGAAGACAAAGGGCGAGGAGGAGGGGGAGGAGGAGGAGGCCGACAACGATGACGAGCGGGAGGGGAGTCCGGGCAGTTCTCTGCTGGGCCTCGGGTTTCGTTTCCCACTCACTGGGGTGGACTTACCGTTCATGTTCGGTTTGTATCGATCTGATTCGGCCCCAGTCGGTCCACAAACGATCTTGGTTCGGTTCGGTTCGGGTCTCTACCGCGACCATTCCGGTTCTGTTCGATTCGTCTTGGGGGGGACGCTGGTTCGCGGCCGTTCGATTCAGCCTGGTTCAGTCCAGGCAGTTTTGGAACCTTACTGCAATAAACATTGCGACGGAGTTGCGCCAGGAAGGGGGCAACACAGTACGAGATTTCCAATGCTCCAGGAGGGTCGGTCGTCATGACCCTTTAAAGCGAGATCCGGTGTCGATGGCACTGCTTGCCGTGGCATCTTTTGGCGCCATGATGCCGTGACAAAAAAGAAACTACGCGCGCGTAGCGCGCGCGTGGTTCTAATGTATGTATATATATATGTGTATATATTTATATATGTATATACAACGGCATGGCCATGAATAAACCATAGCCATAGGGTGGGGCAAAGGGAGGGGAAGGAAGGGAGGGAGAAACGGCGTCGTGGACAGTTGAGGCCGTCATTGGTGAAGGTGGGGTCTGTTGACATGGGGATAGAAGAAAAACGTCACGAGGAGGAGGCGGAGGAGGAGGAGGAGAAAGAGGAGGAGGATGAGGAGGAGGAGGAGGGGAAGGAAGACTGGGGGGGGAGGAGGAGGAGGAGGACGAGGAGGAGGAGGAGGAGGAGGACGATGAGGAGAAGCTCAACGGCGACGAAGCCTGTGGGAAGCCTCTTGGGGTCTGTTACGGGTATCTTGGAGGCATGTTTCGGACGAGGTTTTTGGGAAGTCGTTTGGGGTCAGTTGACAGTGCCTGGGGGCTTCTGAGGACCCTCTGAGAGCTTCGCGAGGGCATGCTCCAGGTCTTGGTGGCAGCTTGTGGTGGAGGGTTCCCTGAGCCCCTTCGAGTTTTCCCTTGGCATCGCTCGGACGTGTGCTTTTTTCCTTTGGCGAGGACCGTCGAGGAGCATCCTGGACCATTTGGCGAAAAAAACACGCACGAAACCGAAAGAAGCACAGGGAATGGACGTCCGAGCAATGGCCAGTTCCCTCGTGTCCCCCCCTTGGGATGCTCTCGGGGGCCTCTTGGCCGTCCGAGGGCTGGGGGCCTCGTGGGCCGTCGTGGGATCCTCTTGGGCCGTCTCCGGGTCCTCTTGGGGACCTCTGGGGCGGTCTGGGGAGCTCTTTTGGCCGTTTTTTGGCTTTGAAGTCCGGAGATCCGCGAATGCGGAAATTATTACAGAGGAAAACCCCAGTTTGTTGCTTTGGGAGGCCTTCTTGGAGACCCGCTTGAAGTCTCTGTGGAGCGTGGTGGGAGTCTCGTCTCTCGGGCCATGTTGAGGCAATGTTGGCTGTCTTTGAAGCTTCTCTGGCGTGTCTGTAGCCCTTTTCGAGCCGTTCTCCAAAGGAATTCGGACATCCTGGAGGCCACAGTGTGTGGTTCTAGAATCTCCGATAGCCCGCGGGATGTGCATTGGCGAGCTCTGCCCCCCCCCCGAGGACGGAAATTTAGACCCCAGGGGAGAGGGAAAGTGGGAAGGGGACAGTCACGCGAATTTTCACCCCTGGCAAGCTGGGGTCGGCGGATTTGTTCCCTCCCTCCTTGCCCTTCCTTCCGTTTCTCTTCCCTTCTCTTCCCCTTTCTTGAACCTTGCTTGGATTCCATCTTCTCATCATGCCTCCCATCATCGTCCTCGTACGCTTCTTGTATCCCCCCGCTGCTCCTGCTCATCCTGCTCACCATCCTGCCTCGGCCGAGGGGCCTCCGCAGCCAGCTCGGCTAACGTCTCCTACGATCTTACCTGCGCTCTCCTTCAGGACGCGCGACGCTCCAGTCCCCCGGCCGCCCTCAGCCTATATTCGTGGAAAGTTATAAACATAAACGTTTGGCCATCGGCACGGATTTCTTGGATCCGCGATGGGCCCCCCTGGCGGCGCCTCTGGCGCGCTCCGCGCGCCCGGGAGAGGGGTCCGGCGCGGGTCCAAGAAGTCCGCGCGGAGCGCCAAGAGTCTATGTTTATGCCGTTCCTTCTTCTTCTAAATATATACGAGAGCTCAGAGTCGGCTGCGAAGCTGCACATCCGCCGACCGTTCGAGCTCTGCACCGGGATGGCGCCGGCCATCGCCAGCGTGGCCCCCTCGGGCGATCGCCCGCCTCCGGCGGCGGGCTGCGGCGCGGAGCTCGGCGGCCCGGGCCGCGGCGGCCTCCGGCGCGTGCAGTCGGCGCCGGTGCTGTCCCCGGGGCCCGCCACGCCGTGCCACGCCGTCTGCCCCGCCCTCGCGTGGGCGGACATGCTGGAGCTCGACGCCCTGCGCCCCCACGGCTCGTGCGAGCCCTCGGGCGAGGACGGCCTCTCGGCCGCCCTGGCCTGGCTCGGTGCCGGCAGGCCCTCCCCGGCAGGATCGCGGAAGGACTCGCCGGTTGCGGCATGCGTGCCGCTCGGGTCAGCCCTGGAGGCGCCATGCGACACGCTGCCGCTCAAGGCGCTGGCAACCTCCGATCGGGCGGTCATTTGCACCCGCTCGCGTCTCAGCACCAAGGCAAGGCCGTTCGTCGCTGCCGGTGCCGCTGCGGCCGAGACCTCGTTGCAGCGGAGCCCTTGCACCTGGGCTTTCGGTCGCGAGGGCGAGTGGCCACTGAACACGTGGCAGAAGAACGACGCATGCATCGAGCCAGAGGTGCGCACAACCGTGATGATGCGGAACGTGCCCTACATGTGGACGCGCCAGAAGCTGCTTGCGTTGCTGGACTCGAAGGGCTTCGCGAGAAAGTACGACTTTGTGTATTTGAAGGGTCTGCGCCCTCTGCCTCCGGTCCCCCGTGCCGATCCATCTCAGTATTGTCTGGAGTCCACCTTGGTGGTTTCTTGTGGCTTTGTTGAGCCATCTATGGGAGCCTCGCGGCGGCGTCTTGGGGCGCAGGGAAGCACGTCGGACCATTCCAGGGTTATGATGGGGCCTCTGGGGCCATCTTGGGGACTTTTGGGGGGGCGCCTCGGGGCCGATTGGACCATCCTGCACGATGCTGGTTGCTTATTGGATCCTCTGCATGCTGCCACCTTGGGTTCAGCTCGGACAACAGTGGAGCTATGCTGGGGCAGGAATCGTCGTAAAGCCATCGTCCGATATTTTCGGGTCTGAGCTCGCCAAGCCAAGAGGCCCTGAACAGCATCTGCAACTTGCGCCATAGGCTTGTATCGATCTTCCCCAAACAGTGCTTGCACTCAGGGGTCCTTACTTCTTTTCTAAGGAACTAATTCGGCCTGATTGTCGGCATGTCGGCTATATTGTCGCCGTCGCCGTCTCGTCGCCGCCCGTCGTCTGAGTCCGATTGTCAGGCTTGCGGCTATGTTGTCGCCGTCGCCGCGGAAATTGCACAGCGTAGATGGCACCGCATACATTCTCTTCTCTGGGAGAGATACAGACTCTCCCCCCCTCCTCTCCCGGACTTAACGGGATCCTTCACGTGCTGCATGTTCATACTTATTCTGCACATACGACTGTCCTAAATCTGAATTCATGGTGTCCCAGCTAGACCGCAATCGCCCCCCACCTCAGCCTTTGCAGAACATACTATGTGCGACATTCGTTCATCAAAAAACTTCATATCTTCAAATCCCGTGCAAAACATGGGACGCAGTGCACATGCGCGCGTCGTCGCGCGCGCATGCAACAACAAAAACCTTTGGTGCCGTAAGGACTTCAACATCGAGTGTCCCGAACAACCTACCAAAAAGCATGCGCTCGCGCTCCTACGCATTCGCAAGAAAACCATAGGTGTTTCAACATTTCCATCGCATGCTATCAAACGTGACTCTCGCACGCGCATTTCGAAATCGCTTGCATGCCCTTGCGCGCATGCTGTCGCAAGAAGCCCTTGCAAAACAAGGGACGAAGACCACAAGCGCGCGTCGTCGCGCGCTTGCGGAAATTCCTCAACAACTCGAGGTGTCGTAGGGATTTTCAAATCGAGTGAAATAGTATATAAAAACTATATAAATACACACGGTTGTGCAACATCAGTTTTCAAACATGCCTGCGCGTTCGCTCCTGCAAGTTCGTACAATAGAACCATCCACATTTTCCACGATTTTCATCAAACTCGGCCAAGCGGGCCCCCCCGCGCCGAATTTAGAAATCATTCGAACGCCCTTGCGCGCGTACTGGAGGGGGGGCGCGATCCGTGCCAAATAGTGCCATGCGGGCCACTCGCGCGCCGGCCGCGCGCGCATGTCAAATTCATTTCAAATGTTCACCACCGACGCGAGGAGGCCGTCATTGTCGTCGGCGTGGTCAGCATCGGCGCCGTCACTGGCCTTGCCGTCGTCGCTGTCATCATCGCCACCAGCATCGCTATTACAATTTTCGTGTCCACCGTTTTCGACGTTGCCGTGATACCGCGCCCGCCCAAGTCGCCGACTCGCACTGAAGTGCCCGCTGGGAAGTGCCCAGCGGTCAGCGCCACCGCGGCCGCGCCGGCTGCGCCAAACTAGCTGGCCGTTTCGCGCACGAGCATGCGCGGAGTAACGCGGCCGCAGGGATGCACCAAGCAACGCCAAGCACTCATCGAAATCGCCGCCGCATGGGTGTCGCAAGCCAAGATGCGGGTAGGTGGGTGATATGGTTGCGCGAGCAGTAGACTCCCCCCCCCCCCTCGAGGCCTTAACGGTACCCCTTTGCGTATTGCGTTTTCATATATGTTTGTACGCTCGCCCATCTTAAGTATGCATCCATCCTACCCCAGCTAGACAGCCACCGCCCTCATCAGCTTTTGCAGGAGTCAATATGGGCGCGCGATCGTTTGTCAAATGTCGCCAGTTTAAAAAGGAGGCCCTTGCAAAACACACAACAAACGAAGCGAAGTGCACGCTCGCGTCGTCGCGCGCGCATGCTGGGATCGCTCAGCAGCCTTTGGTTGCGTGAGGATTGCAAAAATCGAGTGACCCGACAGCATGTAAACACACATTTGGCATTGCAGCAAGATTTGGTACAACAAAAACACACATGCGTTCGCGTCCTTGCATATTCTTACGACAGGCATAAGTTTTAAACAGTTTCACCAAATGCTACCAAACGTGGCTCGCGCGCGCATGTCGAAATCGCTCGACCGCTTTTGCGCGCGTGCCCTCGCAAAGAACCCCTTGCAACAAATGGGCCAACGTGCGCACGCGCGCGCGTTGTCGCGCGCGCGCGCTGGAATTCCTCCACAACCCAAAGGTTCATAGGGATTTCACAACCGAGCGCCCCGAATTATACATATATGTTATATATATATATATATGTCTATACATACATACATATATATATATATATATATATATATACAAACGCAGGGTTTTGCAATCTCTATTTTCAAATATGCCTGCGCTCGCGCTCCTGCCAAAAAAAGGGAACCATTGGTGGTTCAACATGTTCATCACGTGCTACCACGCGGACCTTTTCGCGCCGCATGTCGAAATTATTCGAACGCCCTTGCGCGTGTGTTGGGGGGGGCGCGACCCGTGCCAAATAGTGACGTGCGGGCTAGTTTCGCGCGTCGGCCGCGCGCGCATGTTGAATTCCGTTCAGCACGTTCACCACCGACGCGAGGACGCGTCATCGTCGTCGGCATGATCAGCATCGGTGCCAGCCGTCGCTGGCCTTGCCGTCGTCGTTGCCATGATCGTCGCAATCACCGTCATTACCGAATGATCGTCAGTTCAACGCCCCCCTCAATATCGTTTGTCACGCGGGCCCCCCCCCCGGCACGGTAATGATCGTACGGCGGGCGGCGGCTCGAACCCTGAACCACCGTGCGCGCGGCTGTCACGGTGTACACATCGGCGGCGCACACCGTACACAGGCGCTGCTGTGCACGCAGGCGTTGTGGTGTACATTGGCGATGTGTTGCACGCGGCTGTTGTGCTGTGCGCAGGCGATGTGGTGCGCGCGGAGTACTTTTGCATTTGTGACAACAGAACATGATATTGCTCTCTCGCTCATGTTTCTCTCTTCGCAGGCCAGCAACGGCTGCGGCGACGACGACGAACGACGACGTCCTGGCGAGTCCAGACGTCCTGGGGCCCCCAGAGGACCCAGGACGTCGTCAATGGTCGCCGTGTGGCTCAATGGCTTTCTTGGCTCAAGCATCTTGGCCTCCTGCTGCTGCTCCTCTTGCTCTTCCTGCGAATTTTCCTTATGCTGACGCCGTTTTGTGCGCCCCCGGGCCGCGTGGTTTTCAAGGGCGCAGTGGTGCATGCAGATGATGTCGCATAATTTGCAGCGGTCCCAAAGATTATGCTGTTCGCAGGCGCGGAGGTGCACAGAGGCAGCGCGGTGTACACAGGCAGTGTTGGCCAAACACCGGGAGACTGCGTGCCGCACCAATCAAAGCAATTCTAATTAATTATTGACGTATTGATTTTGATACGTTCGGCCCCCCGGCGGTGGCATGGTGTACGCGTGACTGCTGCGCACGCGGCACTTTGGTGCACGCGGGCGCTGATAGCGGGCTACGCAGGCGCTGCGGTGCATGCGCACGGCTACAGCGGTACAGACAGCAACAGTTTTGTGATGCACGCGGCTGTTGTGGCTTGCGCGTGCCACGTGGTGTACACAGGCGCTGTGGTGCACGCGGGCCCTGCGTCGCAGGCACTCAGACTTTCCATTCAGGTGCACGCAGGAGCTGTGGAGCACGCAGGCACTGTGGTGTACACCAGCGCTGTGTTGCACACGGCTGCTTAGGTTTACGCAGGCGCAGTAGTGCACACAGGCACTGCGGGGTGTACAGGCGCTGTGGTGTACACGGTTGCTCTGGTGTACGCGAGCATGCGCGCGCCAGCGCGGTCGCAAGGACGCGCCAGCCAGCACCAAGAAGTCATCGCAATCGCCGCCGAAGTGGTTCTGCAAATCAAGTTGCGGGTGTGTGGGTGGGTGGGACACTTGCACGGGCGTGGGAGTTTGGCGATTTTGTGGAGTTGACAACTCATTGGTGACAACTGAATTGCACCACGTATATTGCACAATTTGGATTGCATCCACCACGCCAATGACACCGCGTGAATTACGTACCACATGGATGACACAACATACATTCTCTTTTTCTAACAACAGAATAGACTCTACCCCCCCACCCCCCCCCGGCGTTATCGGTCCCCCTTTCGGGTCTGTAAATCGTATACGATTCTGACCACATGTCCATCCTAACTATGAATTTACACTATCCCAGGGGGGCCGGGTTCCCCCCCCCTGAGGTTCCCTTGTCAAAAACACTATGCGGTGACATTTTTTGTTCTAACATAACACTTCTTCACGAATCCCTTGCAAAAAATATGACGAAGTGCGCACCCGCGCGTCGTCGCGCGCGCATGCCGAAATCTTTCAAAAACCTTTGGTGCCGGACGGATTTCGCAATCGAGTTTCCGAAAAAAACATACAAAAACACACGGTTTCGCAACACGGACTTGCTAACAAAAGCTTCCGCGCGAGTTCTTGCGAAATCTTAAGACAACCATAGGTTTTCCAAGATTTTCACAACATGCTATTAAACGGGCTTCGCGCGCGCGCATGTCGAAATCTGTCGAACGCCCTTGCGCGTGTGCCGTCGCGAGAATCCTCTGCAAAACATGGGACGAAGTGCAGGCGCGCGGGTCGTCGCGCGCGTATACCGAATTCCTTCAAAACGCATCGGTTTCTGAGGGATGTCAACACCGTGTGTCCAAGAAACCTACAAAGACACAAGGTTTCGCAACAATGCTTTTCAAGAAATGCGTGCGCGCGCGCTCTTGCGTCGTCGTCGTCGTCGCCGTCCTCCCTCCTCCCGCGTCGTCGTCGTCGTCGTCGTCGCCTACGTCGTCCTGTGACTTTCCTCGTGTTCGTCGTCGTCGTCGTCTTTGGCGTCGTGGTCGTTTCCGTCGTCGTTGTCGCCGTGGTCGTCCTCCTCCTCCTCCCTCGTCGTCGTCGTCGTCCGTCGTCGGCGTCTCGTCGTCGTCCCTCCTATTTCTTCTTCGCCGTCGTCGTCGTCGTCGGTGTCGTCGTCGTCTTCCCTCCTCCCTCGTCGTTGTCGTCGTCGGCGTCGCCGTCCTTCCTCCTTCTTCGTCATTCGCGTCGTCGCCGTCCTCCCTCCTCCCTCGTCGTTGTCGTCGTTGTCGCCGTCGTCGTCCTTCCTCCTCCCTCGTCGTCTTCGTTGGCGTCGTCGTCGTCGTCGGCGGCGTCGGCGTCGTTGTCGTCGTCGAAGTCGTCGGAAACGTCGTCGGTGTCGTCGTAGTCGTTGTCGTCGGTGTCGTCGTAGTCGGTTTCAAGAGGTTTTGCAAACCAAGTTGCGGGTGGGTGTGTGGGATGTTTGCAAGAGCGTGGGATGTGTCAAATCATGGGTAACATTCATTTGCACAACGCAGATTGTTCCACACATATTGCACACCAGGCGTGTGTAGAATCACAATGTTCGTGGTCCACGATATATACACATTTATACGTACGTAAGCAAGTATGTATGAATGTGTACCTGTTATATATATACATATATGCGTGTACCTGTACACGAGTTGCGACAGGCCCCGCAGGCAACCAACAAATCCGTTGCTTGGGCAGGTGCGCCGCCATTACGTTTTGCATCACGTTGCGCCACATATTTCGCGGCGGCCACATTGCCCGTTGCCACATTTGAAATGCTGTTAAACACGTCGAGTAGTCCTCTGGGTTTCTGTTTCGGGGACGTCGTATGGGTTGCGAGGCATAATTTGTAGGCCGCAGGGCGCGCGAGGCCCCATTCGGGCTATCAAATCAATTCTGCCCACGCGTGTCCACATTCCAAAGGCAGCGCCGCAAGCGATGCGTTATATGTTACGCCAGACCCACCACAGGGCCATCAAACCGCGAGTCGCCGGGCCTGTTGTCACTATATGAGTTGAGCCGTAGGTTGCGCGTCATATGTTGCGCCAGACCCCCCATAGTTCAATCCATTCCATAATTTGCGCGCGATGTCCGTGGGCTTTCAAATCGCGATTTCTTCAGCATGTCTACAATCCACAGGTTGCGCGCACCCTCCGCGGGCTACCAAATCACGAGTTCCCCAGCCTGTCTACATTCCATCGGGTGCGCGCCATAGACTTCCCTGCACACCCCGCGGGCCACCAACTCGCCATATCCCCCGTCTCTTTTTTCCCCCAACCATCCTGTGGTGTTGGGTCTTCGCTTTGAAGAGACAGCGCCCCGTTTCACTCCTCTCCTCTCCTCTCTCCTCTCCTCTCCTCTCCTCTCCTCTCCTCTCCTCTCCTCTATCTCCTCTCTCCTCTCCTCTCCTCTCTCCTCCTCTCCTCTCCTCTCCTCTCCTCTCCTCTCCTCTCCTCTCCTCCTCCTCCTCCTCCTCGTCCTTCTCCTGTCCTTCTCCTGCTCCTCTTCCCTCCTCCCATCCGCCTCGTCACCTCCCTGCGTTACACCCACCCAGTACAGCGCTTCGTGGCCCTCCACCGAAGGCTCCACTGGCAAGGTCCGCATGCGTCAACGCCTCCCAGGACAGCGCTTCGCGGTCCCATCGGGACCTCCACCAAAGGCTCCAGAGGCAGGGTCAGCATGCGTCCACGCCACCAAGGACAGCGCTTCGTGGCCCCAGAGGGATCCCCACCGAAAGCTCCAGTGGCAGGGTCCCCACTTGTCAGCGCCACCCAGGACAGCGTTTCGTGGCCCCTTTGAATAAGGAGCTCCACCGAAGGCTCCAGTGGCAGGGCCCGCATGCGTCAACGCCACCCAGGACAGCGCTTCGTGGCCCCACAGGGAGTTTCACCGAAGTTCCAGTGGCTGGGTCCGCATACGCCACCCAGGACAGCGCGTCGTGGCCCCACGGAGCTCCACCGAAGGCTTCAGTGGCAGGGTTCGCATGCGACAACGCCACCCAGGACAGCGTTTCGCGGCCCCATAGGGAGCTCCACCGAAGGCTCCAGTGGCAGGGTCCGCATGCGTCAGCGCCACCCAGGACAACGTTTCGCGGTCCCATCGGGAGCTCCACCGACGGCTCCAGTGGCAGGGTCCGCATGCGTCAACACCACCCAGGACAACGCTTCGCAGCCAGATAGGGAGCTCCACCGAAGGCTCCAGTGGCAGGGTCCGCACGCGTCAGCGCCACCCAGGACAGCGTTTCGCGGCCCCATGGAGAACTCGACCGAAGGCTCCAGTGGCAGGGCCCCCATGCGCCAGCGCCACTCAGGACAGCGCTTCGTGGCCCCATGTGAAGCTCCACCGAAGGCTCCATTGGCAGGGCCCGCATGCGTCAGCGCCACCCAGGACAACGCATCGTGGCCCCATAGGGAGCTCCACCGAAGGCTCCATTGGCAGGGCCCGCATGCGACAGCGCCACCCAGGACAGCGTTTCGCGGCCCCATAGGGAGCTCCACCGAAGGTTCCAGTGGCAGGGTCCGCATGCGTCAACGCCACCCAGGCGCGCTTCGTGGTCCCATAGGGAACTCCACCGAAAGCTCCTTTGGCAGGGCCCACATGCGTCAACGCCACCCAGGACCGCTCTTCGTGGCCCCAGAGGGATCCCCACCGAAAGCTCCAGTGGCAGGGCCCCCATGCGCCAACGCCACCCAGGACAGCGCTTCGCGGCCCCATGGGGAGCTCCACCAGAGTTTCCAGTGGCAGGGCCCGCATGCGTCAGCGCCACCCAGGACAGCGCTCCGTGGCCCCACATGGAGCTCCACCGAAGGCTCCAGTGGCAGGGTCCGCGCGCGTCAACGGCACCCAGGACAGCGTTTCGTGGCCCCAGAGGGATCCCCACCGAAAGCTCCAGTGGCAGGCGTCGCCGCCACCCAGGACAGCGTTCCGCGGCCCCATTGAGAGTTTAGGGTCCGCATGCGTCAGCGCCACACATGTAAGCACACCCCTCACACGGTTCGCGGCCCCACATGGAGCTCCACCGAAGGTCCCAGTGGCAGGGTCCGCATGTGCCATGGCCACCCATGGCCGCATTTCGAAGCGCCAGAGGGGGCTCCACCGAAGGCCCCAGTGGCACCGTTCGCATGCGTCTCCCCCACCCAGGACAGCGTTTCGTGGCCCCATATTGGCCCCATGGGGAGCTCCACCGAGGGCCCCAGAGTCACCGTTCGCATGCGTCGCCCCCGCCCAGGACAGCGCTTCGTGGTCCCATAAGGAGCTCCACCGAAGGCTCCCGTGGCAGGGTCCGCATGCGTCAACGCCACCCAGGGCAGCGGTGCGAAGCCCCATAGGGAACTCCACCGAAGGCCCCAGTAGCACCGTTCGCATCGATCTCCCCCACCCAGGACAGCGTTTGGTGGCCCCATAGGGAACTCCAGCGAAGGTCCCAATGCCGCAGTTCGCATGCGTCTCCCCCCACCCAGGACAACGCTTCGTGGCCCCATAGGGAGCTCCGTCGAAGGCCCAGTGGCGGTGTCCACATGTGTCCGCGCAACCGATTTCGGCGCACCCCTCGCACGCTTCCTGGCCCCATGGGGAGTTCCACCGAAAACGGCACCCACAATGTGGCACTCGCAGCTGCGTATGGTTGGGTCCTTCGTCAGGCTGATTGACCGCTGGTTGCGCCATATGTCTTGCGCCATAGGTTGCACCAGGCCCCCTGGCGGGCCACCAAATCGCGATGTCCCGCGTGCGTCCACAGCCCATCGGTTGCGCCATGTTGCTTGCCATCTGTTGGGCCAGGCGCGGGCCACTATCTCCAGCTGCCTGTGGAAAACCCAGCCCCCCCGCCTGTGCAACAGCGCAGCAGGGAGGAGGGCGCGTGTAGGAACAGCGCAGTCCCGACGAGTAGTGTGCATTGGGGGAGGGCCGTGATCCCGATCTCGTCGTCGTCCGCGCAGTAGGGGGGAGGAGGAGGAGAACATGAGGGTGAGGAGGAAACGACCTCATGGGGCCTTCTTGGAGTTTCCTGGGGGGTTCCTGGGACCTTCCTGAAAGCTTTTGGGGGGCCTCTTGGGGGTCTCGCGGGGCCTCTTGGGGGCCTCTCGGGGCCTCTTTGACACTCTTAGGGGCTTCCCGGCCCGTGTGACACACACACACACACCACACACACACACACGCACGCACACACGCACACACGCACACACGCACACACGCACACACGCACACACGCACACGCACACGCGCACGCGCACACGCACACGCACACGCACACGCACACGCACACGCACACGCACACGCACACGCACACGCACACGCACACGCACACGCACACGCACACGCACACGCACACGCACACGCACACGCACACGCACACGCACACGCACACGCACACGCACACGCACACGCACACGCACACGCACACGCACACGCACACGCACACGCACACGCACACGCACACGCACACGCACACGCACACGCACACGCACACGCACACGCACACGCACACGCACACGCACACGCACACGCACACGCACACGCACACACGCACGCGCACACGCACACGCACACGCACACGCACACGCACACGCACACGCACACGCACACGCACACGCACACGCACACGCACACGCACACGCACACGCACACGCACACGCACACGCACACGCACGCACACGCACACGCACACGCACACGCACACGCACACGCACACGCACACGCACACGCACACGCACACGCACACGCACACGCACACGCACACGCACACGCACACGCACACGCACACGCACACGCACACGCACACGCACACGCACACGCACACGCACACGCACGCCCACTCACACGCACACGCACACGCACACGCACACGCACACGCACACGCACACGCACACGCACACGCACTCGCACGCGCACGCGCACGCGCACGCGCACACGCACACGCACACGCACACGCACACGCACACGCACACGCACACGCACACGCACACGCACACGCGCACGCGCACGCCCACGCGCACGCGCACGCGCACGCGCACGCGCACGCGCACGCGCACGCGCACGCGCACGCGCACGCGCACGCGCACGCGCACGCGCACGCGCACGCTGCACTCCTGCCGCAAAAAAGAGCCCCACACGCGCACCCCAACACGGCCCCACGTGCACGCACGCGCACGCGCACGCGCACGCGCACGCGCACGCGCACGCGCACGCGCACCGCGCACGCGCACGCGCACGCGCACGCGCACGCGCACGCACGCACGCGCACACGCGCACGCGCACACGCACGCGCACGCGCACACGCACACGCACACGCACCACGCGCACGCGCACGCGGCCCGCGCACGCGACGCGCACGGCGCACACGCACACGCACACGCACACGCACACGCACACGCACACGCACACACGCACACGCACACGCACACGCACACGCACACGCACACGCACGCGCACGCGCACACGCACACGCACGCGCACGCGCACGCGCACGCGCACGGGCACGCGCACGCGCACGCGCACGCGCACGCACATGCACACGCACACGCACACGCACACGCACACGCACACGCACACGCACACGCACACGCACACGCACACGCACACGCACACGCACACGCACACGCACACGCACACGCACACGCACACGCACACGCACACGCACACGCACACGCACACGCACACGCACACGCACACGCACACGCACACGCACACGCACACGCACACGCACACGCACACGCACACGCACACGCACACGCACACGCACACGCACACGCACACGCACACGCACACGCACACGCACACGCACACGCGCCCGCGCCCGCGCCCGCGCCCGCGCCCGCGCTCGCGCCCGCGCCCGCGCCCGCGCGCACGCACACGCACACGCACACGCACACGCACACGCACACGCACACGCACACGCACGCGCACACGCACGCTCACGCGCACGCGCGCACGCGCACGCACACACACACAACACACAACACACAACACACACACAACACACAACACACACACAACACTCAACACTCATCACATACGCACAACAAACACAGCACACAACAAACACAGCACACAACACACACAACACACACAACACACAACACACACAACACACACAACACACACAACACACACACAACACACACACACACACGGAGGCCGCCTTCGGTGCCTCCCCAGGCCGCGCTGATGCCCTCTTGGGGCAGTTTGAGGTCGCCCGTAGGCCTTTTCAAGGAGCCCCTTGGGCGATCTTCGGGTCTTCTTGGGCCAACTTGGGGCCCTCTTTGGGGCTCGTGGCTTGTTTTGCAGCTATCGTGGGGGCCTCTCGGAGGCTTCTTGGGCCGTCTTGGGCGGTCGGAAACCCGAACAGGCGAGAACCTCAATCTCCTTTAACGCTTAAGGAACAGCAATGGTGTTGGCCTCCTCGGGCATTCCAGGAGGTCCTTGTGGAGACCTCTTGGGCCGTGTTGCGGGCTTCTTGAGATGTATTAAAGCTGTGTTGGGAGCCTCTTGGGCCGTCTTAGGCCATCTTGGCGTCATCTTGGCTGCCTTGAAAGCCGTCCTGGAGGCCATGAGGCTCCCAAGAAGGCCTCCGATCAGACCAAGATGCCCCCACGACGGCCCAAGAAGGCCCCCAAGAGGCCCTCCAGGGGAACCCCGAGGAGGCCAACACCATAGGTTTTCTTTTGGCATTTGAAGGATTTTGATGTTCTGCTATGGTTTGGTTTTCGACCGGCCAAGTCAGCTCGAGAGGCATCTCAGGGCCGTCTTGTTGCTCTCTTGTCTGCACGAACGAAATGGGTACGGAAAGAATTGGTACAATGCCCAAAAGCAGTTCCTGTTCATTTTGCACAGGACTCGCTGTCCGCGCCGCCGCGGCCCGTATCCATTTGAGACAGAAGGCTGCTTGCCCAACAGCGGCCGCTGTTGGTTTGGGACAACATTTGTTGTTGGGCATTGTACCCATTCTTTCCGTGCCCATTTCGGGCGTCCAAATTTTGGAGCGTTTCAAGGCCGCGTTGGGGTCTTCTTTGGGAAGGGAGCCCATTAGGCGCTATTCGGGTCATCTTGGGCCGACGTGGGGCAATCTTGGGGGCCTCTTGGGCTGCCTTGGAGCTATCTTGGTGGCATCTGGGAGGCCTCTTGGGCCGTCTTAGGTGGTCGGAAAAGCTCTTCAGGCGAGAGCCGCAAACTCCTTCACACACCTAAGGTAAATCAACGGCGTTGACCCCCTCGAGCTCTCCAGGAAGTCCTCGTTGAGCTCCATCGGGCCATCTTGGGGGCCTCTTAGGCAGTCTTGAGGCCCTCTTGGGTTATGTTGAGCCGTGTTGAGGCTCTCTTGAGCGGCTCTTGAGCTGTCGTTGGCCATCTCGAGCTGTTTTGTTTTCGTCGTCGTTGTTGTTGTTGTTGTTGTTGTTGTTGTTGCTGTTGCTGTTGAGGTTGTTATTGCTGTTGTTGTTGATGTTGGTGTTGTTGTGGTTTTTGTTGATGTTGTTGCTGTTGTGGTTGTTGTTGTTGTTGTTGTTGTTGTTGTTGTTGTTGTTGTTGTTGTTGATGTTGTTGTTGTTGTT
Source organism: Prorocentrum cordatum (assembly GCA_963575745.1). Lineage (NCBI taxonomy): Eukaryota > Dinophyceae > Prorocentrales > Prorocentraceae > Prorocentrum > Prorocentrum cordatum. The sequence continues at coordinate 205,423 of CAUYUJ010016397.1, read as the reverse complement.
GTTGTTGTTGTTGTTGTTGTTGTTGTTGTTGTTGTTTTGGAAGCCGCCTTCAGGCAAGTTTGGCCGTCCGAAGGCCGAGCAGACAGCCAGAAAGCAATCTCAGACGGGGCGGTTTTTTAGGCGCGCGTGCTGCGAGGGGGGCCCTTCAAACTATACAGGACCTCCCAGACTCCAGACAAGCATTCTAACACGCCCACGCCGTGCAGGCCCAGTGTCGGATAGGGTGCAGCATTGGTTGCCCGCCCTCTGTTGCGCCAAATCTCTTCCATCGGGCCGCCGAATCACACTTCCCCTTGTCTGTCTAAATTCCATAGGTTCCTAGACTCCCCGCGAGCCAACACATCGCGGTTTCGCCCGTCTGCACCAGACCCCCCATGGGCCACCAAATGGTTTGATTATTTCCGACCATCCTGTGGTGTTGGGTCCTCGTTTTGAGGAGACGGTCACCGCGTTCTCTTTCCTCCTCCCTCCTCCCTCCCCCTCTCCTCCATCGCTCCTGCGTTTCACCCACCCAGTACAGCGCTTCGTGGCCCCATAGGGAGTTCCACCGGCGTCCCAATGGGGCCGCCCGCATGCGTCAGCCACCCCCCATAGCAGCTTTCCCTCCCTTCGCTTCATCCACATACTGCAGCGCTTCGTGGCCCCATAGGGAGCTCCACCGAAGGTCCCAGTGTGACCTCCCGCATGCGTCAACCACCACCCAACTCAGCCCTTCCTCCTTGCATTTCGCCTACCTAGTACAGTATTTCGTGGCCCCGTAGAGAGCTCCACCGAAGGTCACAGTGTGACCTCCCGCATGCGTCAACCACCACCCAACTCAGCCCTTCCTCCTTGCGTTTCACCCACCCAGTACAGCGTTTCGTGGCCCCATAGGGAGCTCCACCGAAGGTCCCAGTGGGACCGCCCGCGTGCGTCAACCACCACCCATCACAGCCCTTCCTCCCTGCGTTTCACCCACCCAGTACAGCGCTTCGTGGCCCCATAGGGAGCTCCATCGAAGGTCCCATTGGGACCGCCCGCGTGCGTCAACCAGCACCCAGCACAGCCCTTCCTCCCTGCGTTTCACCCACCCAGTACAACGCTTCGTGGCCCCATAGGGAGCCCCACCGAAGGTCCGTCCCAGTGGGACCGCCCGCATGCGTCAACAACCACCCAGCACAGCCTTTTCCTCCCTGCGTTTCACCCACATAGTGCAGCGCTTCGTGGCCCCATGGGGAGCACCACCGAAAGTCCAAGTGGGACCGCCCGCCTGCTTCAACCACCGCCCAGCACAGCCCCTCGTCTTTACGTTTCACTCACCCTTCACAGCGCTTCGTGGCCCCATAGGGAGCTCCACCGAAGGTCCCAGTGGGACCGCCCGCATGCGTCAACCACCACCCAGCACAGCCCTTTTCTCCCTGCGTTTCGCCCCACTTTGCACAGCGCTTCGTGGCCCCACCTGGAGTTCTACCGAAGGTCCCAGTGGGACCGCCCGCGTGCGTCAACCACCACCCATCACAGCCCTTCCTCCCTGCGATTCACCTACCAAGTGCAGCGCTTCCTGGCCCCATCGGGAGTTCCACCGAAGGCCCCAGTGGCACCGCCCGCATGCGCCCGCATGCGTCAGCCTCCACCAGGGGCCCCACTGGCACCGCCCGCATGCGCCAGCCGCCACCCAGTACAGCGCTCCGTGGTCCCGTAGGGAGTTCCACCGAAGGTCCCAGTGGGGCCCCCGCATGCGTCAGCCACCACCCAGTACAGCGCTTCGTGGCCCCGTAGGGAGCTCCACCGATGGTCTCAGTGGGACCGCCCGCATGCGTCAGCCACCAGCTAGTACAGCGTTTCGTGGCCCCGTAGGGAGCCCCACAGAAAAACGTCAGTGGCACCGCCCGAATGCGTCAGGCACCACCCAGTATTCCATTTCGCGGCCCCATTGATTGGGAGCTCCACCAAGCCCCAGCGGCACCGCCCGGTACAGCGTTTCGTGGCTCCGTAGGGAGCTCCAGCGGCACCGCCCGCGTGCGACCCCCTACCTTGTGCAGCGCTTCGTGGGCCCATAGGGAGCTCTACCGAAGCCCCCAGTGGCACCGCCCGCATTCGTCGGCCACCACCCAGCACAGCGTTTCGTGGCCCCGTAGGGACCTCCACAGGAAGACCCCAGTGGCACCGCCCGCCTGCGTCTCCCCCAACCAGTACAGCGATTCGTGGGCCCACAGGGAGCTCCACCGAAGGCCCCAGTGGCACCGCCCGCATGTGTCACCCCCTCCCGTGGCCCCATAGGGAGCTCCACCGAAGGTCCCAAGGGCACCGCCCGCATGCGTCGGCCACCACCTAATACAGCGTTTCGTTGCCCGGTAGGAAACTCCACAGAAAAACCCCAGCGGCACCGCCCGCATGCGTTTCCCCAACCGGTGCAGCGCGTTGTGGCCTCATCGGGAGCTCCAGCGAGGGGCACGGCCCGCATGCGTCAGCCACACCCAGTACAGCCTTTCGTGGGTCACAGGGAGCCCCACCGAAGGCCCCAGTGGCACCGCCCGCATGCGCCTCCCCCACCCATTACGGCACGTCCCTCACGCGTTTCGTGGCCATATAAGAGATTCCACCGAAAGCGGCACGCACATTGCGTTATTCACATCTGTACATGGTTGGGTCTTTCGCCTGGATATTTTGTGTATGTTGCGAGCCATCGATTGCGGCAGCCCCCCATGGGTCATCAAGTCGCAATTTCCCGTGTCTGTCTACATTACACCAGTTGCGCCACTTGTTACGCCAAACACCCCGCAGGCCACCAAGTCGGTCGATGCCTTACTATGCGCGCTTGATCAACACGTCAGAAGACCCTGACAGTTGTTGAGGGATTCGTCCGTTCCATGATCTGTTGTACCATGCAGGCACACCGCAATCTATCGAGTCTTATGTTCCAAGTTTTGTTGTATTGCGCCATCTGTTGCGCCATACATTGCGACGGGCACCCCGCAATATGCCAACAGTATGTTACATCATACACGCGAACGCCCCTCACGTTTTTTGTGTGTTGAACCGCCGCCGCAGTATGGTTTCTTGAACGCAGTCGTTTTTTTATGAAAAAATGGCAAGATATGATGACCACGAGTAGACTTTGGGAGGCTTGGTGGAGGAAGAAGAGGGGAGCGTAAATAGCAGACGACGTGAGAGGGGTCCAAGACGGCCGAGCAATCTTCTCAAATTGTACAGGAGAACCTCCCCCCGAAACCGGCCAGAATTGGCACCCAAAGGTGTGGGAAACGGCGGAGCGAAAGAAGTAGGTTGAAAGAGGGAGACGGGGTAATTATCCGGGCGGAGGACCCAACCATATGTAGTTGTGAATAACGCAATGTGCGTGCCGCTTTCGGTTGAGCTCCCAATGGGGCCACGAAACGCGTGAGGGACATGCCGTAATGGGTCGGGGAGGCGCATGCGGGCGGTGCCATTGGGGCCTTCGGTGGGGCTCCCTATGGGCGGGCCACGAAACGCTGTACTGGGTGTGGCTGACGCATGCGGGCGGTGCCCCTCGCTGGAGCTCCCGATGAGGCCACAACGCGCTGCACCGGTTGGGGAAACGCATGCGGGCGGTGCCGCTGGGGTTTTTCTGTGGAGTTTCCTACTGGGCCACGAAGCGCTGTATTGGTGGTGGCCGACGCATGCGGGCGGTGCCCTTGGGACCTTCGGTGGAGCTCCCTATGGGGCCACGGGAGGGGGCGACGCATGCGGGCGGTGTCATTGGGGCCTTCGGTGGAGCTCCCTGTGGGCCCACGAAACGCTGTACCGAGTTGGGGGCATGCATGCGGGCGGTGCATTTGGGGTTTGGTGGAGCGAGATGCAGTACTGGGTAGTGGCCGACGAATGCGGGCGGTGCCACTGGGGTCTTTCTGTGGAGCTCCCTACGGGGCCACGAAACGCTGCACTACGAAGCGCTGTACTGGGTGGTGGCTGACGCATGCGGGCGGTCCCACTGGGACCTTTGGTGGAGTTCCCTATGGGGCCACGAAACGCTGTACTGGGTGGTGGCTGACGCATGCGGGCGGTCCCACTGGGGCCTTTTGTGGAGCCCCCCATGGGGCCACGAAGCGCTGTGCTGGGTGGTGGTTGACGCATGCGGGCGGTCCCACTGAGACCCTCGGTGGAGCCCCCTATGGGGCCACGAAACGTTGTACTTTGTTGGTGAAACGCAGAGAGAAGAGGCTGTGCTGGGTGGTGGTCGACGCATGCGGGCGGTCCCACTGGGACCTTTGGTGGAGCTACCTATGGGGGCACGAAACGATGTATTGGGCGGGCGAAACGTAGGGAGGAAGGGCTGTTCTGGGTTGTGGTTGACGCATGCAGGCGGTCCATTGGGACCTTCGGTGGAGCTCCCTGTGGGTTCACGGAAGGTTGCATTGGGTGGGCGAAACGCAGGGAGTAAGGGCTGTGCTGGGTGGTGGTTGACGAATGTGGGCGGCCCCACTGGGCCACGAAGCGCTGTACTGGGAGGGTGAAACGCATTGAGGAAGGGCTGTGCTGGGTGGTGGTTGACGCATGGAGGCGGTCCCGCTGGGACCTTCGGTGGAGCTCCCTATGGGGCCACGCAGCGCTGTGCGGGGTGAGCGAAACGCAGGGAGGAAGGGCTGTGCTGGGTGGTGGTTGACGCATGCGGGCGGTCCCACTGGGACCTTCGGTGGAGCTCCCTGTGTGACCACGAAACGCTGTGCTGGGTGTGTGAAGCGCAGGGAGGAGGGAGGAAGGAGGCGGGAGGAACGCGGGGACCGTCTCTTCAAACCGAAAGGAATAACATTTCAGTTCGGCCCATTCCGCCAGGGCCTCCAGGGCCCCCTTGGGGGCGTCCAAGATGGCTCAAGAGGGCACCAAGTGGGCGGCCAGAGTGTCCAAGATTACTCTCAGAAACCTTCAGGGCGCTTCAATAGGCTTTTACGATATCCCAAGGTTGCCAGAGAGGCTCCAAGAGTGTCACACGAGGCTTCAAGAGTATTTCACGAGGCGCAAACAGAAGCCCGAGACTGTCAACATCGTCGAACTTCTCTCGGCGATGAGCGAGGGGGGGAAGTGAGAAGGAGAAAGCTTTCTCAGAAGGTTCGGAAGTCCCCAGGCCTTCTGAGAAGTTTTCTAAGCCTTCCCCGGAGACAAAAACTTCTCAGAATGCGCGAGGGCTTCTGAGAAGTCCCGCCGCCTTTGAGAAGGCCTTCTCCTTCTCACTTCCCCCCCTCGCTCGCCGCCAACGATCGGGTGTACGAAGGCTTGTAGCTTCTTCGGGTTTTCGGCTCAGCATGCCTCGAAGAGGGCCTCGGAAGGTTCCGAGACGGCCCGGATGGGCCCAGCAGCGGGCCAAATCCGGACCCGAGGGCAGCAACCCCAGACAGCCCGGGAGACGGCCTCCAGAGGCGTCCCCAAGCGGCTCTGGACGCCCGAGATGGGCACGGAAAGAATGGGTA
>CAUYUJ010016397.1:97500-197500 GCA_963575745.1 Prorocentrum cordatum | reverse complement strand
TGGGGCTCCCTATGGGGACACAGAGTGAAGAGGGAGCAGGGGGAGGAGGAGGAGAGGAGGAGGAGGAGGAGGGACGCGGAGCGCTGTCTCTCCAAAACGAGGACCCAACTCCAAAGGATGGTTCGAAAAAACACTCGGGTATTTTTCTGTGCTGTTGTTTCTCCGTGTTCTAGACGTTCTCCGGCCACCTCCCCCCTCCCGACCCCCCCTTCACTCGTATTCTGCATGTGGTTTTGGGTTTCTTGATGTGTTCATGGTGTTGTGTTCTCTGTGTCTTCTCAAAGATATGCTTGTTTTTCCATGGGGTGACCGGAACCCCCCGAAATCCTCCAAGCCCCCTCCCCCCAGAGGTAGGCCACCTTGGGCTGTCTTGGGCTCTCTTGGGGGCTCCTGGCGGCCTCTTGGGCTGTGTTGGCTGCCCAGTGACGTCCCGAGCCTTTGGGCACCATACGGGCCTGGGGGCGGAACCCCGAGACGGGACCCAGCACGACCCACCCGCCTGTAGACAGCATGCAGGAGACGGCCAGAGAGACCAGAGACAGGAAACAGGACGATGGACAGAAGTCGTGAGGCACCCGTGACACACCAGCCCAGCCCTGTGTTCCACAGCCTGGCGCCCCCAGAAGAGGCTGGCGGCCATCCCGATCGATTTCGAGACCACCCATACCCGCGGCTACTCGTTTGTGAACCTGACCAGCCCAAGTCACGTGAAACATTTCGTCGAGACGTTCCAGGGCTTCTGCGACTGGCAGTGTGAGGCTTGCAAGAAACAGTGCCAAGTGTGCTGGAGCGACACACAAACCTTACAGTCCAACATCATCCGCTACAGGGACAGCGCTGTAATGGACCCATCGGTACCCGATGATTACAAGCCGATCATGCTGGAGGATGGTGTGCGCATCCCGTTTCCGCAGCCCACCCGTGAGTGCCGTTGGTTTGGCCAGAGTTCTGGAACGAGACAGGCTTTGCGAAAAACGCCGAAATCTGCCATCCTTGCAACGAGAGGCCGTTGCATGTGAGCGCAGTCGCCATCTCCATCCCAAACTTCCCGTCCCATTCTGCTTCACTCGCCCTCTCATCGGCGTCAGGTTTTTTCCTTGTCCTCATTTTCCGATTGCTGCACGTCCTCGAAATTTGGATCAGCCGGCGCTGCGGGAGCAAGCCACTCATTCGGCTTGGACGGCGCCGCGCTCCCCTCGGCCACGACAGCATCACCACAACGGCTTCTCAATGTAGCCATCGCGATTTGATTCGACAACAGGTAGTTGCAGTGATGAGTTGACCTCGACCGAGTTTTTGTTTTCCGTTTTTTTGTTATGAAAGCGAACCGTGGTTTGCTTGATTGGACTCGTTGGATCAGATAGTGGCAAATCGTCACGGGCTACAGCCAGGCGTTTTGCTACTTGCGCTTCCAAAGGGCATGGCGTTGGAATCCAGCTGTCCAGAGCTGGCAACCTGACGCCAAGAAGCCACAGTCCGCGGATCGGATCTGCATGCCATTACCAGTTCTGGACAGCGCATAGATGCACCAAGGCCTTCGCACTGCGTTGCGATGTTTGGTCGCGGCGTGGATGTCGCAGGCATATCGCAGGTGCTAGGTGCTATACCTGTTTGCTGTGGGCCTCTTGCGATGTCTTGCGGTCCTCTTTGGCTTGGGCGCCTCCTGAGCACATCTTGCAGCCTTTTGCCAGCCTCTTCGGAGCCTTGACTTGATGAGTTTTCGGTGCCAGGTCGGGTTAAGAAAGTCCTGGGCACCTGGCCTGGCGCGCCCTCCTCGAGCGGCATGACACCTTGCAGCAAGAGACCCTAAACAGCCCCTCTTCAGGGGCCAGACAGTCCAGCCACTGGCCCATACTATCATTAGCATCAGTAGTTCTAAGGCAATGCGTGGTCTGTCTTCTCGGATTCCGAGGGGCAATCCCACATTTTCCTTGGGACTCTATCGGGATTTCTAATAATCCCAATTTGATCCTTATTCAGTCCGGAGAAGTCCGATGAATCCCTAGGGATCCCTGTGGATCCCCTAAGGACTTTCCAAGGATTCAGAATTCCTCAGGATCCCGGAGGATTCAAAAGAGTGCCTGGGAATTCTTGAGGGCCCCTACAAAGAATTCCTAAGGATCCCGAAGGATTCCCTCAGGATTCCTCGGGAGTCCACTGTGCTCCTGAGGGTCCTGAATATCAAATTCCAGGACTCTCTAGACAGATCTCTGAGAAGATTCCTAAGGATCCCGAATGATTTTCAATGCCTGTAGATCCCTCAGGATCCGCAAGGGCTCAGAGAACTTCTGGATCATGTTCGCAAGACCCACTAGGCTTCCGAAGGTTTCCGACTCAAGAAGTTTCGAGGAATTCCGCAGGGTCTTTGAGGGATCCGAGGAGTCCCTAATGAATCCGACGCTATCTAAAGGCTGCCGCCTCTGCCGCCGACCCCACACGAGCTCGCAGATCCGCAGTCAACGAAACATGATCTGTGTAAGAGAGGGGAGGAAGTTGTTCCAAACGAAAAATGATCTGTGTAAGAAAGGGGAGAAAGGGTTGTTTTTGAAAGCGCGCCAGTGGATGGCCCTGAATCCACAAAAGGGGGTGTGCTCGCAGAACCCCCCCCCCCTTCCCCCCTTCAAAGGGGGGTGAGATTTTCCCCCCCTCCCCCCCCCTCCCCCCTTAGGCGCTGGAAGGGGGGGGGGTCGAACACCCCCCCCCTCCCCCCTTTTGCGCCGAACAGGTGGCTGGGGAGGGGGCCTATCGGGTAGTGAGTAGAGAGTAGAGTGTTTTGAGTAGAGATTGGTGAGTAGTGGGTACTTGATAGTGAGCAGTGAGCAGTGAGTCGTGAGTAGTGAGTAGTTAGTAGTGGGTAATGGGTAGGTGGTAGTAGTGAGTATCACGTAAGGATTAGTGAGTAGTGAGTAGTGGGTAGTGGGTAGTGAGTAGTGGGAAGGAAGTAGGGAGTAAGGAATTATGAGTATTGAGGAGTGAGTAGTGGGTAGTGTGTAGTGCATAGTGGGTACTAAGCAAGGAGTGGGGATGAGGGAGTCGACAGTAGCGATTAGCGAGGAGTGAGTAGTGAGTAGTGAGTCGTGCGCAGTGAGTAGAGAGTAGTGAGTAGTGAGTGATGAGTAGCGAGTAGCGAGTCGCGAGTAGGGGGTAGCGAGTAGAGAGTAGCGAGTAGCGGGTAGTGAGTAGCGAGTAGGGCCGTGTGAGTAGTGAGTCGTGAGGAGGGAGTAGTCAGGAGTCAGTAGTGAGTATTGAGTAGGGAGCAGCGCGTGGCGAGTAGGGAGTAGCGAGTAGCGAGTAGTGAGTAGGGAGTAGGGAGCCGTGAGTAGTGATTAGTGAGTAGTGAGAAGCGAGACGTGGGTATAGAGTAGTTGGTAGTGAGTAGGGAGCTGCGGGTATAAATTAGTGAGTATTGAGTCGTGGGTATTGAGTAGAGAGTAGTGAGTAGCGACTGGCGACTAGTGACTAGTTAATAATGGGGTAGGGAGTAGTGAGTAGCGAGTAGTGCGTAGTTGTTAGTGAATATTTCCACTTGGGTAGCGAGTAGCGGATAGTGAGTAATGAAGTGTGGGCGGTGCGTAGTGAGTAGTGAATTTTGAGTATTCAGTAGTATAGTAGTTAGTGGGTAGTGAGTAGTGCTTAGTGAGTAGTGGGTAGCGGGCAGTAAGCAGTGTTTAGTCAGTAGTGAGTATTGAGTATTGGGTAGTGAGTAGTGCGTCGGGAGTCGTGAGTAGGGAGTAGGAAGTTGTGAGTAGTGAGTAGTGGGGGCGTAGTGAGTAGTGAGTAGTGGGTAGTGAATAGTGCGTATCGGGTAGCGAGTAGGGCGTTGGGATTAGCGAGTAGTGAGTAGTGAAGTGTAGCGAGTAGCGAGTAGCGAGTAGAGGATCGTGAGTAGTGGGTTCTGGGCATTGTGTACTGAGCAGTGAAGTGTGAGTAGTGGGTAGTGAATACTGATTTGTGATTCTTGAGTAGTGGTTTGTGAGTTGTGTTTAGTCAGTAGTGAGTTCTGAGTACTGGATAGTAAGTAGTGAGTAGTTTGTAGTGAGTAGTGAGTAGGGAGTAGGGAGTAGTGAGTAGTGGGTCGTGGGTAGTGAGGCGTGTGTAGTGAGTACTGAGTCGTGAGGAGTGAGTAGTGAGAAGTGAGAAGTGAGTAGTGAATAGCCAGTCGTGAATTGTGGGTAGTGATTAGTGCGTAATGAGTAGTGAGTGCTGTTTGTGGCTAGGGCTTGGGTTTGGGGTTAGGGTTGGGGGTTAGGGTAAGGGTGAGGATTAGTGTTAGGGGTGGTTGGGGTCGGGTTCCGGAAACCGGGGTCGCCGTGGCGAAGGGGGGGGGTCGAATTTGGCGGCCAAAGGGGGGGCGGGAGGGGGGGGCGGGTTCGGAACCCCCTCCCACCCCTTTTGAACGGGGGAAGGGGGGGGGTTCCCCGACGACGGACCGGGAAAGGGAGGAGGGGGGGGGTCCCCGACGAGGGATCGGGAAGGGGGGGGGGGGTCCCCGACGACGGATCGGGGAAAGGGGGGGGGGGTCCCAACCCCCCCTCCCCTTGGGGTCATCCAGCGGCGCGCCCTCGTTCTTTTTTTTTGGATGAATATTTGTGACATTAAGGAGGTGGCTTCGACTCGCTTCTGCCTGGTTGGGGACAACGTTGCGGATCATTGTGTCGCATCCAAGAGGCGAAAGCGAGGAGAGGGTAGCGGCATCGGTAATTATTTGTCCCTCCCCTGGAGTAATCGACCCCATCTGTTTGAAGCATGTTCTGAGCCGCTTCGATGCGTGATGGCCTTGGGGCCCGACGTCCACGTGGCTCGCGTGGGGTGGGGGTGCCGGGACGTGGTGGGGGCGCGGTGGGGCGTGTCGGTCAGTTGGGAGCCGGACTTTGTCGTGTGGGGGATCCCAAGAAAATTGAGGTCGCGTGTGGTGGGGGGTGCGGGGACGTGGTGGGGTCGCCGTGGGGGGTGTCGGTAAATTTCGGGCGAGAAATTGTCATGTGGGGGGTCCCAAGAAGTGCGGAGGTCGATGGAACTCCTACCCAGACGCATCGATTTGTGAATTGGCCGTTTTCGGTGCGCGAAAGGGCGTCACGGCTGTTAGTTTCGCGGGTCCAGGTCCATCGGTTTCGGTCTTGGGCCGTTTTCATTGAAGGTAGTTTACTAAAGGGAGGTTTGTCCACCGCCGAGATGTGAGCTCGCGTGTGTTGGGGGTGCCAGAACGTGGTGGAGGCGCGGTGGGGGGTGTCGGGAAGTTTCGGGCCAGAAACGGTCGTATGGGGGGTCCCAAGAACTGAGATGTCGTGGGGTGGGGGTGCCGGGGCGTGGCGGGGCGCGGTGGGGAATGTCGGTAAGTTTGGGGCCAGAAATTGTCGTGAGGGGGGTGGTCCAAGAATTGAGCTCGCGTGGGGTGGGGGTGCCGGGACGTGGTGGGGGCGCGGTGGGAGATGTCAGTAAGTTTCGGGTCGAAATTGTCGTGTGAAAGGCCCCAAGAAATGAGCTCGCGAGTGGTGGGGGTGCCGGGACGTGGTGGGGGCGCGCGGTTGGGGGGGTCGGCAAGCTCCAGACTAGAAATTGTCGCGTGGGGGGTCCCAAGAACTGAGCTCGCTTGGGGTGGCGATGCCGGGACGTAAGTGGAGCGCGATAGGAGGTTTCGGTAAGTTTGGAGCCGGAAATTGACGCGTGGGGGGTCCCAGAAATTGAGGTCGCGTGGGGTGGGGGTCCCGGGAGTTGGTGGGGGTGGGGGGTGCCAGTAAGTTTCGGGCCTGAAATTATCATGTGGGGGGTCCCGAGAAGTGAGCTCGCGTGGGTTGGGGGAAACGGACGTGGCGGGGGCGCGATGGGGGGTGTCGGTAATATTCGGACCAGAAATTGTCGCGTGGGTGGTCCCAAGAAGTGAGGTCGCGTGGGATGCGGGTGTTACGACGTGGTGGGGGCGCGGTGGGGGGTATCGGTAAGTTTCGGGCCTGAAATTGTCACGTGGGGGGTCCCAAGAATTGAGGTCGAGTGGGGTGTTTGTCTCAGGACGTGGTGGGAACGCGGTGGGGGGTGTCGGTAAGCTTCGGAAAAGATTGTCGTGTGGGGTGCTCGCGTGGGTGGGTGTGCCAGGACGTGGTGGGGGCGCAGCGGGGTGTCTCAGCAAGTGTCAGACCAAAACTTGTCGTGTGAGGGGCCCCTAAGAACTGAGCTCGCGAAGGGTGGGGGTGCTAGGACGTGGTGGGAGAGCGGTGGGGGTGTCGGTAAATTTCGTGCCGGACATTGTCGCGTGGGGGGTCCCAAGAATTGAGCTCGCGTGGGGTGGGGGTGCCGGGACGTGGCGGGGGTGAGGTGGGGGGTGTCGGTAAGTTTGGGGCCAGAAATTGTCGTGGGGGGGGTCTAAGAATTCAGCTCGCGTGGGGTGGGGGTGCCTGGACGTGGTGGGGGCGCGGTGGGGGTATCGGTAAATTTCGGGTCTGAAATTGTCATGTGGGGGGTCCCAAGAATTGAGCTCGCGTGGGACTGGGGTTGCCGTAGCGCGGTGGGGGCGCGGTGGGGGGGGTCGGTAAGTTTCGGGCCAGACATGGTCGCGTGGGTGGTCCTAAAAACTGAGGTGGCGTGGAGTGGGGGTGCCGGCACGTGGTGGGGGCGCGGTAGGGGTGTCGGCAAGTTTCGGGGGAGACATTGTCGCGTGGGGAGTCCCAAGAGTTGAGCTCGCGCGGGGTGGGGGTGGCGGGACGTGGTGGGGGCGCGGTGGGTGGTGTTGGGAAGTTTCGGGCCAGAAATGGTCGCGTGGGTGTTCCCAAGAACTGTGGGGGGGCCGGGACGTGGTGGGGGCGCGGTGGGGTGTGTGGGTGAGTTTCGGGCTTGGAATTGTCATGTGGGGGGTCCCCCGAATTGAGCTCGCGTGGGGTCGGGGTGCCGGGGCGTGGCGGGGGCGCGGTGGGGGAGCTCGCGTGGGGTGGGTGTGCCAGGACGTCGTGGTGGGGGTGCGTTGAGGGGTGTGGGTGAATTGTCACGTGGGGGGTCCCAAGAGCTGATCTCGAGCTCGCGTGGGTTGGGGCTGCCGGAGCGTGGTGGAGACGCGGTATAAAGGGGTCGGTAAATGTGGGACCAAAAATGGTCGTGTGGGAGGCCCCAAGAACTGAGGTTCCGTGAGGTGGGGGTGCCGGGACGCGGTGGGGGCGCGCTGGGGGGTGTCGGTAAGTTTGCGGCCATCCATTGTCGTGTGGGGGGTCCCAAAAATTGAGCCTGCGTGGGGGTGCCAGGACGTGCTGGGGGCGCGGTGGGGGGTGTCGGTAAGTTTGGGGCCACAGATTGTCGCGTGGGCGGTCCCAAGAACCAAGGTCGCGTGGGGTGGGGGTGTTGGGGCGTGGTGGGGGCGCGGTGGGGTGTGTGGGGGGGGGAAGTTTCGGGCCTGAAATTGTTGTGTGGGGTGTCCCAAAAACTGAGCGCGCGTGTGTTGGGGGTGCCGGGACGTGGTGGGGGAGCAGTGGGGGGTGTCGATGAGTTTCGGGCCAGAACAAGGTCGCGTGGGGTGTCCCAAGAACTGAGGTCGCGTGGGGGTGCAGGTCTCGGGACGTGGTGGGAACGCGGTGGGGGTCGGTAAGTTTCGGGAACGAAGTTGTCGCGCGGGGGGTCCCAAGAATTGAGCTCGCGTGGGAGTGGGTGTGCCGGGACGTGGCGGGGGCGCGGTGGGGAGTGTCGACAAGTTCCAAACCAGAAATTATCGCGTGGGGGTCCCAAGAATTGAGCTTGCGTGAGGTGGAGGTGCCGGGACAAAGTGGGACCGCAGAAAGAAAGGTAGGTAAGCTTGGAAACCGAAATTGTCGTGGGGTCCCAAGAATTGAGCTCGCGTGGGGCGGGGGTGCCAGGACGTGGTGTGGGCGCGGTGGGGGGTGTCGATGAGTTTCGGGCCAAACATTGTCGTGTGGGGGGTCCCAAGAATTGAGGTCGCGTGGGGTGGGGGTCCCGGGGCGTGGTGGGAGCGCAGTGGGGGGTGTCGGTAAGTTTCGGGCCAGAAATTGTCGTGTGAGGGGTCCCAAGAACTGATGTCGCGTGGGGTGAGGGTGCCGGGGCGTGGTGGGGGAGGTCGCGTGGGGTGGAAGTGCCGGGACGTGGTGAGGGCGCGGTGGTCGGTGTCGGTAAGGTTCGGGCCCGACATTGTCGGGTGGGGGGTCCCCTGGATTGAGCTCGCGTGGGGTCGGGGTGCCGGGGCGTGGCGGGGGCGCGGTGGGGTACCTCGCGTGGGGTGGGGGTGCCGCGACGTGGTGGGGACGCGGTGGGGGGTGTCGGTCAGTTTGCGGCCATACATTGTCGTGCGGGGGGGTCCAAAAATTGAGCCCGCGTGGGGTGGGGGTGCCGGGACGTGGTGGGGGCGTTGTGGGGGGTGTCGGTAGGTTTGGGGCCCGAAATTGTCGTGTGGGGGGTCCCCCAAATTGAGCTCGCGTGGGGTGGGGGTGCCGGGACGTGGAGAGGGCGTTGCGGGGGGTGTCGGTGAGTTTGGGGCCCGAAATTGTCGCGTGCACCGTCCCAAAAACTTGGCTCGCCTGGGGTGGGTGTGCCGGGACGTAGTGGGGGCGCGGGCTGTTTTTGGCGTTTGTTTCGAGCAGGTGGAGTCTATCCCCCGTAGAACGCATTGCTACACACAATCGCATGAAGCAGAGGTCCAGAGCCAGATGCCCCTCCCCCCCCCGCCAATTGTGGAAATGCCGAACTAGAAAATATGCACTTAGGTCTCTTGAAGCTGTTTTGTGAGTAAGCTTGGGTCCTTTTTGTTGGCGTCTTCCAGGCATCTTTTGGGACCGAGGGCCACGCTGGTATGCTGTCCCTCCCTGTCTTGTGACAGGATTCTGGACCCAGGGCAGGGGGGGGAAAGGGGGAAAGGGACAGCCGAATGTCTCACGCGCCTGCGTCGGTGCATGGATCCGGTCCTGAAGGCCTCTAGAGGCCCATCGAGGCCCTCGGGGACGACGGCGACGAGGACGACGAGGACGACGACGACGACGATGACGACGACGACTGCACCGATTCCTGCAGAGGTCGGCCGATCTCCTGCATCGGTCTCTGGTGCTCTAGGCCGCGCGCGGGCAGTCGCAGACCCGGCCTCTGCCGAGCACCGCGCCTGTGGGGGGCCGTTCGGGAGAATGTGCTTCCGCCGCGCGCGCGCGGGAGCCTCCTGCTCGGGCAGACGAGCGAACGAGTCGGGCGTTGCCAGAGTTAAGTCGGGCATGTCCCTCTACAGGAGGAATGTTCAAACATATTCAATAAGACAGTCGGGGGACGATTCCTCCTCCATGTTTGATTATGTTTGGACTATTTGTTATTTCTCGTCCAGAATCCGCTTCTAGGGGGACACGCCCGACCGAATGCTAGAGGTGTCCCTGGCCCAAGGTGCCCTCGGGATTTCCAGGGAGGCCCCGACGGCCTCGAGGGCCCCAGGGGGGCTCCAAAGTCGAGCGAGAGGCCGGGGGTACTTTTTGGGCCAGGGGCACCTTTATAGCAACCGCCCATCGAGGGGCTTGCAGAATGCATCGCAGACTGGCAAAAGAGGTCCAGGGCTACGATCGAAGAAGTCTCTTCGCGCCCTGAGTTGTTGCCGACGGTATGTTCGTGCTCGCGCATCGGGAAAAAAGGAGTACACTCATCGAGCCCCTGTTCAACGACGCCTTGACGATTCGCGTATCACCACTCGCCTGGACAGAACCCATACCGAGGCGTGTTGCCGGGAGATAGGAGGTACGTTAGCAAATCGTGAATCAAGGGGACCAGGTCTTATGGAGCTCAGGGGGCCATCGGTAGCCATTTCCAACCTCTTTTGGAGCCCTTGGGAGGCCATCCTGGAGGCAGTCGAGGAACAAATGAGGCGGCACTCAGTAGCGTCGCCACGCTCGAGCCTCACAAGTCGCATCTTGGAGCCCTCTTGGGACGCTCTTGTAGCAATTCTGGGGGCCTGTTTGGCCTTCTTGTTGGCCTTCTAGGACTCTCCTGGGGCTCTCTTGGGCGATCTTGGAGCCATCTCGAAGCCTCGGAAGCATATCGGAAACGACAGGACAGGAAATCAATACGCATTGAACGCACATGGCCGTCGCGTTTTTTTGTATGATGTTGGGCTCTCGCGGGCATCGTTGGGAGGCTCCATGGCCACTTGGAGAGTCGTCTTGGGGCTTCTTGGAGGCACTCTGGATGCCGTAACCATCTTAGGCTTATGTGTGCCATCCAGGAGGCAATCTTGGGCTACTTGGAGCCACCTTGAACGCCCTGACCACTCGCGGCACCTTGGTCCCAATCCCACAGTAAGGCGGTAGGGGGAGGGGCGATTCAGTCCCCCCCCCCAAAAGGGGCAGAGGGGAGTTGGGAGAGATGTCGCTCTAAGTCATCTAAGCCTAGAATTCCGCTGGGTGTTGATCTGCCCGGTATGTCTTCTGTGTATGTGCCATTCGACGCTTCACCTCTGAATTGATCCCTCCCTCGGTTTCTCTTCCCTTATGTTATCACCTCTCCTTCTCATCCTTCCTGAACCTTCCTCCGATTCTCTTCCTGCTTCCGTCCCGCCTCCCATCATCCTCCCCGCACGCCTCTTGGGACGCCCAAGAGCCGCGAGGGCATGGAAGGGCAGGGGTCAATTCACGCGCAAGCGAGGGACAGTCGGATGGCCGCCCCCGCGCGCCGCTGGCGCGGTGCCCAGACCCCCGACGTAAAGATTTTTTCATTACGTCGACCCCCAGAGGTCCCGACTCCTTCCCCACGACCGGCTCTGCATCCCGAGCCGTTTTTTTGACGCTCCCGAAGCCCGGTGAGGGCCCCCGGAGGCCGAAAATTAGGAAAAACCTCCCGTCGTGATTTTGTCGTTACTCGAGTCGGGAGACTCTTCATGGGGGGGGATCCCATGGGGGGATAGGATCCCAGGGGGGGATCCCATAGGATCCCCTGGGGATCCCATGGGGGGGAAGGAGGGGATCCCATAGGGGGGATCCCCTCCTGCCCCCCCATGGGATCCCCCCCATGGAGAGTCTCCCGACTCGGGGGGTCCTGGGTGGGCGGGCGCCCCCGCGCGCCCTCGCACGACCTGCCGCTGTGGCGGCCGGTGCGGCCTGGACGCCCCGGGGGGCCCGGCGCGCTCCGGCGGTCGCCGCGCCACCCCAGCGGGCTCGCCGCGCCCCGCCCGCCCCTCCGGGGGGATCTCCGACGCCCCGACCGGCGGGTGGCCCGCGTTCTTCCTCTTCACTCTTTCCTCCTCCTCCTCCTATATCCTCCTCCTCCTCCTCCTCCCTCCTCTTCCTCCTCTCCTCTCCTCCTCATCCTCCTACTCCTCCTCCCCTCAGCCTCCTCATCCTACTCCTCCCTCCCTTTTTTTTTTTTTTTCCTCCTCCTCCTCCTCCTTCCCTCCCCTCCTACCTCCTTCCGCGGGCGCACCAGCGGCGGGTGGTCCGGACTCGGCGGGCGGAAGGGGGGGAATTGGGGAAGGTTACAAGACGCGAAAGGTCGGGACCAAACATCGGTTCGGGATAACGGACAATCTATGAGGGATACGGCGGCGGGTTTGGAGGATGCATTGGGCGCCGCGGCCGCTCCAGAGCGTTCCGGGACGCTCTTGGAGCGCTCCGGACCGCTCTGGAGCGATGTATCCCGATCTTAGCCCTGTTTTGAAAGGGGGGGTTACGACATTTGCTGCATGCAGCTGGTTTCGGCCTCACCGAGGGGCCCATTCCTCGGTACATGGCTGCTTCCGGCGCCGGGCGGCGCTGGGACAATCGGCTACGTGAGCTGATTCTGAACCCCCCCTGTGCTATCCCCCCCTTTCGCCCGACCCGACTGACGGATGGTGCGGGACTGGAAAATGACCACAGCCACTGCTTCTTGTTTGCGCCACCTTCCAGCCGGCCGAAAAAGACTCAGTGGTTGTGGTCGTTTCCCGGGTGCCAAGCTTAACGAAAATGACCACAGCCACTGCTTTGTTTCTGCTGGCTGGAAGGCGGCAACAAAAGAAAAGCAGTGGCTGTGGTCGTTTTCACGCCCCGTAGATGGGGGCCTCGGGAAGGAGCGGGATCCAAGGGTGGATGCACGCTGCTTGAGAGGCACCCCGTCCTCGGGACCCCAGCCTCCAGGACCCCGTCTGCGAGCCACCGGAGATTTACTCCGGCGTCAACCGCGCGGTGGTGGTGCCCTATCGACCGTGCTTCCTGAGGTGGGGCGCCGGCAGGTGGGCACGCCGACGGCATCCACTTGCATGGGCGCGGCGGCGCCCCCAACCCGCGCCCATCTCGCCCCGCCGCGCGCGGTGCGTGTCGAGCTGGGGATGGGTCGGAGACTCGGTTGCACCAGGGTGCGCGCGGCTGCGCCAGACTACATACGGTCGACCCCCATGAGAAGCATGCACGACAAGGATGCAGGGGCCTTGGAAGGCCGCTCCGAAGCTTCTCGAGCGGAGCGCGGCCAGCCAGAGTCGCCAGGGATGGACCGAGGCAAGGCTGCAAGGGGTACCGCTGGGAAGGTTGCCCAGCCTCACTGCGCGGGCTGACTGTACCCTGGCCCGCTTGCGTGGTGGCGCAGTTGGCTTCCACGGCACCCCCGCTGAGGCATCCCATCGCCAGCGCAGACGTAATTACCCTGTCCATCCGCCGACGCCAAACAAGACTGTACCCTGGCCAACGCCCCCGGTCCTTCGAGGGGCCCCTCGGCCTCTCGCGGCGTTAGCGTGTAGATCTGGCTCGCTGGCCCGAGTGCCTCGAGTCCCCCCTCGAGGTTTTTGGGGGGCGACATGTTTGGGACCTTGGCAGCATGCAGCTGTTTCTTGCTTCTGGCGCTGTCTATGCGAAGGCCCCCGGTCGTTTTGCGCGCGTCGCTGTCCGACGCGTCCGCCACCGGCCGCGCGGCGGGCAGGCCGCGCGCCCGCCGCGCCGACATGCGCTCGGCATCGCTCGGACGTGTGCATTTTTCCTTCGGCGAGGGCCATCGAGGAGCACCCCTGATCATCTGGCGAAAAAGCCACGCGCGAAACCAAAAAAAACACGCGGAATGGACGTCCGCGCGATGGCCAGTGCGCGCCCGCCGCGCCGCGAGGGCGCGCAGGTCGGGGCGCGCGGCGCTCGCGCGCGGGGGCCGCGGCGCGCACGGCGGCGGCAGAGGGGCGGGCGCCACCTTTTGTTTTTTTTGGCGGAGCCGACCGTTCGGCTTCCACGTGGATTGACATGACGAGATCTAAAGGCCGCAGAACCAGAAACGAGAGACACTAAGCACGAAGAACAGCAGCAAGACACGCAGACAAGCAGAACACCGCCCCAGGACTACCGGGGCCGACCCACACGCCGACCAGCCGACTCCGGCTGGCGGCTCCGCCCCTCCCCTCTCCTCCTCTCGCCTCCTCTCTCCTCATCCTCCTCATCCTCCCTCCTCCTCCTCCCTCCTCTCCTCCTCCCTCACCTCCTCCCCCACCCTTCCCCCCCCCCTCCCCCTCCCCCTCTCCCCTACACCTCCGCTTCCTCCTCCTCCTCCTCCTTCCTCCTCCCTCTCCCTTCCTCCTCCTCTCGTGCTCTTCCTCCCCCGCCTCTGTCCTACTGCCTCTCCCCTGTTCCTCCTTCCTTCCCTCCTTTCCCCCTACTCCTCCTCCTCCTCCTCCTCTCTCTCCTCTCCCTCCTCCCTCCTCCTCTCCTCCTCCTCCGCCTCCTCCGCCTCCTCCTTCCTTCTCCTCATCCTCCTCAATCCTCCTCCTCCTCCTCCTCCTCCTCCTTTTCCTGCTCCTCCATGTCCCAGTCCTCGCGGCCGCCGCTCTCTTCTCTTCCTCCTTCCTCAGGGGCGACGATAAGGGGGGGATAGGCATAGGGGGGGATGCATCAACCCCCAATCGCCCATGGATCGCCGATAGGGGCCCGATAGCCCCAACCTGCCCAGGAGCGTGCGGATTCACTATGGAGGCCTATCGCCGATCAATCGGCGATGCATTGCCGGTTCCAGGTCGGCGTTTCCCCCTTGATGCCAGTCCCCCCTGATCGTTGCCCCTCATCACCCCCCTTCCCCTCTTGAGCCTGCTGGAATGTCTGTCGCTTCGCGTATCCCCACCAGCTGTTCTTCCTGGTCTACCGCGTCTCCTGAGCCGCAGCGTAGCTCGCCTCCAGTGTGTTCCTTCTTCGCTTCTTCCTCCGCGTTGTTCCTCTTTCCTCGTCAGCCGCGGAATTCGGACGGCGCCCGGCCTCCCGGTGCGCTTGCGATCAAAGATCCCCACAAGCCCATGCAAAACCAGCGCCCAGGCGAGTTGAGACGATCATGAAAGCGTAGGAGCAACATGGGGGAACAGTCGTTATCGTTCGACGGAGGAGGAGGAGGAGGAGGAGGAGGAGGAGGAGGAGGAGGAGGAGGAGGCGGAGGCGGAGGCGGGAGGCGGAGGAGGAGGGATGGAGGCGGAGGCGGAGGAGGAGGAGGAGGAGAAGAAGGAGGAGGAGCAGGAGGAGCGGAGGAGGGGAGGAGGCGGAGGAGGCGGAGGAGGCGGTGAGGCGGAGGAGGCGGGGTGGCGGAGGAGGCGGAGGGGAGGCGGAGGCGGAGGCGGAGGCGGAGGCGGAGGCGGAGGAGGTGGAGGAGGAGGAGGAGGAGAGGAGGAGGAGGAAAAGAGGAAGAGGAAGTGGAAGAGAAGAGGATGAGGAAGAGGAAGGGTCGGGGTGGGTTGGGTGGGTGGGTGGGTGGGTGGGTGGATGGATGGATGGATGGATGGATGGATGGATGGATGGAGGAGAAGGATGATACATTTCCGGGTGAGGAGGAGCAGGAGGAGGAGGACAATGAGGAGGAAGAGGAGGAGGAGGAGCCGGTGCAGTTCTGCGCCCTTGCGGGGGCTCGCAAGCCGCGGACTGCGCATGGCATCGTGTACCCACAGCCCCCACAGCTGCGGTCTCCGTCTCGTATCAAGCTCGCACGGTCGGGACCTGGACAGCGAGAACGCCGCCGAGGACCTTCTCGAGGCGGGTCCAAGCCGTGCTCACTGGGCCGGGCCGCGCCTCCTTGGATGGCCCCGCGCAGCAGTTGAGATCATCGCGGGGGGGACGGGGAGGGAGGGCGTGGGGGCTGGCGCGTGCGCAGGGTGTCAGCACAGTTGTGCGGATTTTTCTGTTACGGGAGCGGGGCGAGAGCAAAGGGAAAACGCCCCCTCCGACACGGGGACGGGGCGGGAGGAACAGGAGCGGAGGGGAGGAATAAGAGGAGGAGGAGGATATTTGAGGAGGAGGAGGAGGAGGAGGAGGAGGGGAGGAGGTAGGAGGAGGTGGAGGAGGAGGAGGAGGAGGGAGAGGGGGGGGGGAGGGGGGGAGGGGGAGGGGTGAGGGGGAGGGGGAGGGGGAGGGGGGGGGGGAGCAGGAGCAGGAGCAGGAGCAGGAGCAGGAGCAGGAGCAGGAGCAGGAGGAGGAGGAGGAGGAGGAGGATAGGAGGGAGGTGAGGAGGAGGGAGGAGGAGGAGGAGGGGGAGGCGGAGGGAGGGAGGGGAGGGAGGAGGGGGAGGGGAGGAGGGGGATGGGGGGGGGGGGGAGGCACGGAGGGGCTGGGGGAGGGGGAGGGGGAGGCACGAGGGGGAGGGGGAGGGGGGAGGGGAGGGAAGTGACAGGGGGGTGGGGAGCGGGAGGGGGAGGAGGCGGTGGAGGAGGAGGATGAGGAGGAGGAGGCGGAGGAGCGGGAGGAGGAGGACGATGACGACCGCGACATGTCCAGGAAACTCATGCCGCATGAGGCAGGCGCCCTCGCGCCCCAGGCGCTCCACCGAGCAGAGCAACCGCGAGCGAGCAACCTCAAACAGCGATTGCCTGGCCCGGTGGCCTGGCGAAGGGGGTCCCGCGCATGCTGGCTGGTGGCTGCAACAGGGGCGGGAAGCCCATGGCAGGGGGTCCCGCCGCCCACGTCGTCGACGAAGTTTTCCGGCGGATCTGCAGCGCACGCCCCTGGGCGATCCGCCTTGCTCGCCTCCGCCTGGGCTGGGCGCGAGGGCGACCGCGCCCACACCTCAGGGGCGACGAGAAGGGGGGGGATAGGCATAGGGGGGGATGCATCGACCCCCAATCGCCCAATGATCGCCGATAGGGGCCCGATAGCCCCAACCTGCCCAGGAAGGTGCGGACTCACTATCAGAGGCCTATCGCCGATCTATCGGCGATGTATCGCCGATTCCAGGTCGATGCATCCCCCCCTGTGCCGGTCCCCCCTATCGTTGCCCCCCAACACCCACAAAAGGCAACACGTGCATAAGCGAGCGGCGGGGACACGTGTGCGTATACGACATTCAGCCACCCCAGGGTCAGGATGGTAGGAGAAGCATGGCACGAAGTGGCCGGGTGAGAACGAGCGGTTCGACTTTTCCCGCCCTTTCCTTCATCTCCCTCTTTGTATTCCCCCTCCGCATCCTCCATCCTGCTCGTCCTCTGAGAAGTCGATTCCCTCCTTCGCCATCGTACCGTACCCTCCTCCTGCCTTCGCTCTCCTCATCGCCCTCCCTCGTCGTCGTCCCACTTCCATCTCTTTCATAACATCCTTTTCCGTGCCATTCTGATAGTTGGCAAGCACGACAGTTGTCCCGCAGCAGCTGTGCATCTGGTTTCTGACGTGGAGGAAGAACATACGGGTGCCCCCCATTCGCAGGCTGATCAAGGCTACTTCGTCGCTTCGGTCCAGGCTGCAGGCCTCGTGGGCAGGGGCACGACAGGATCATGTGCACTGCGAATAGGTGTTCCAGTATCTGGGAGCCCGCGAGCTGCAATGCAAGAGCAACGTACATGGCTCAAGGGGCCCAAGGACACACAAATCAATACACACAAATAACATGATTCCCCATATTTTCCAATATTTTCTGGGTTTTTGTCTTCCCGCCCCATTCCCATATTTCCCCACATTTTCCTGGGAGTCGACGATTAATTGTGTCTGTGTTTTTTTTTTCCTCCTGAATGGCATGCAGGCGCTGCCCAGCATCCACTGCCCAGGACTCTGGACAAGCGTAGGGGGGGGCCCTGACGTCGGGGCTGCGGGGCACGAGCGTCCACGCAGAGTCGCCCGCCGCCGGCGCCCGCAGCGCGCTCTTCTGAGCAGCCGCCAGCCCGCCGCGGGCGCCGATCTGTGTACTGCACAACTAAGGAGGGGAAACAACACACAGACACAATTCATCGGCGATTCTCAAGAAAATATCGGAAAATGTGGGAGGTGGGGGGGAAGACAAGAACCCGGAAAATATGGGGAAATATGGGGGATCTTTTTTTGGTGTGTATTTATTTGTGTGTCCCAGGGCCCCTTCAACAAGGTGGGTCGCGCGGCGGGTCGTCGATTGGTCGCGTTGCCTGAGCGTCAGCGTAGAGAGCCGCGTCGAGTGCGGCGGTGCCTCTGTGAAGCACCATGTGTGGATCCCGGATGCGTCGCGGCCGTGTCGCAGGGAAGCCGCCGGGTGGGGCAACGGGTGGGTTGCGAGGCGGGTCGTTGGTGGGTCATGGGGTGGGTCGCGGGTGGGTCGAGGATGGGTCGCCGGGCGGATCGCGCGGGGGGGGGGGGCGTCCTCTTTCCGAGGCGGGGACTGCGCATAACCACCGCTTGGAGGATCGATCTCTGGGAACCTCGGCGGGCGGTTGACATGGATATGTTTGGGTTATGGGGGAGCCACAGATAGCCTCATCCACCGCCTGCCGAGGTTCCTGAAGAAAGCCCCTCCGGCGGTGGTTATTCGTAGCACTCGCGGAGGCCTCTCGAGGCCGACGTGAACTCTCGGAGCCCTCGTCGATCCATCCCGAAGCTCTCTCGGGGCTTCTCCCCCGGGCAGGCGCCGCCACGCCCGTGGGCGTCTTTGCAGTCGGTGGACCGCCCCGTTCGCTCGACCTTCACGGGGCCCCGAGGACCCGAGTGGACGTACGGTAGGTTTGTGTGTCGTGTCGACGCCGCGGCGGCCCCATCGTGGGCGTTCAAGTCTGTGCGCCGCCGCTTGCCCCGTGGCGAGAGCGGGTGGCAGATCGCGGTGGAAACCGGGAGAGGAAGGAAGCATCTGGGAGGGAGAGGGCGAGGAACACACAGCGGCAGCAGCGCGCCCGAGCTGCGCGTTCGAGACCTGGCGGGAATGGCCCTTGGGCCCCAGGCAGGTGCGCGCACCACACACTACACCTAGCCGCACCCACAAGCTTCTGAAGCTGGGTGCCGCGCCGCATTTTCCACTATTGCTGTCAGGATCCTGGTTCCAGTACCCCCTCGCGCCGTGAAAGAGTCCCCACGGAGAGTGTTTGATCATCTAGGGCCTCTGGGCAGGAGCCCGTTGCCGGGGCCTAGGGCAGGCAGGAAACGGGCCGGGACTCAGCCAGTCCCGAGGAAAGGTTCGAGACTCGGGCGTTGCGTAATGGCGGGGCGATGAGTGGGGGAGTGAAGAAAAAGGGGCTCCTCCTATGCCCTGAAGCGGCCCTGAAGGGCCTCCTCAGGGCCCGAAAGGGGCTCAAAAGGTGCACGTTCATCCCCCTCATTTATTGTCGCTCCCCCCTGGTCGTTGAAAGTCGGTATTGTTGGAGATCCCCGATCCCGATCTAATCTAGTTGCCTTCCTACTTCAATTATCGAGTACTCTTTTTCCTGCCACCTCACGGGGTGGGCGGGAGCCCGATCTACTTCCAACGCCTTCCTTCTTCACATTCTACCCACTTCTTCCGACCGACGGGCAAGTAACGCTCTAGGGACAGTACATGGACAGCATTTACGAACCCTCACACACTTGATGGGGATGTTCATCTCCCCCCTGCCCCCGAAATCAATGTTGATTTTTGCATGGGTGATGATTTAGGGGTTCGAATACCTTGTCCACCCAGGCCCTCTCCAGTGCCAAACCCTCAGTATTAATTTGGGGGATCCGGGGGGGGCATCTTGCAAGGGGCCACGTTGCGAGGGCATCACGACGTCGAGGCCAGGAGCGGCCTCACAGAACTCTGGCAGGCAGGCCCCTCCTGCGGGCGGTCGCGGGCAACGCCGCCTGCCCCACCAAACTCTCATCCCTGGAGCCTGGAGCCCCTCGGAGGACGAACGCCGCTGGCGCGCGAGGGGAAGCGCGCCCGCCCGAGGAGGCGCTGTTAGCCTGTGGGGAGGACGGAGTTTCCTTTCCAAGCCTGCGCCCACTCCCGTCTGCCCGCCCCCCTTGTCAGGGACGAGCTTCGCGGAGGATGGATTTTGTGAGGAGGATGGAGTTTCCTGCCCAAGAGCCTGCGAGGAGGATGGAGTTTCCTGTGAGGATGTGAGTGGGATGGAGCCGTGAGCCTGTGAGGAGGACGGAGTTTCCTGCCCAAGCCTGCGCCCGCTCCCGTCTGCCCGCCCCCCCTCTGTCGGGGACGGGCTTCGCGGTGGCGACCCCTTCCCTTGCGCCAAGACGTGGGCAGGCGACCGGAGGGAGGAGGAGGAGGAGGAGGGGGAGGAGGAGGAGGAGGAGGAGGAGGAGGAGGAGGAGGGTTGATGATGCGGCGTGCGGTTTCGCATTGTGCGTGCTCGTACAGGACACTGACCCAGCGGGTGGCGCTTGGGACCCCACGAGGATTCGCGACTTACGCTACCCCGAGGCTTAGTTGCCGAAAGTAGAAAGGTCTGGTCAGCGCCTCCCCGCGGCGTCGGAAAAGAAGAGGGAGCCCAATAGGGTGCCCCCTGCCGACCAGGGCGCAACCCTGGCATGCTCCTCCCGCGTGCGGGCGCGAGCAGCAGTGCGATTGGCCTGGATGCGGGCTTTCTGGGCCTCGCTCAAAGCCACTGGGGAGAGAGGAGAAGGAGGCACGGACGACGACGACGTCGAGGTCCGAGGAAGGGGGCGCCAAAATGGCCAAGAGAGGCCAGGAAGGCCTCGGCGTCGGCCTGAGCGGCCTCCTGGGAATCGATGTATTGCTGCTCGGCGTCAGCTTCGACCTCGTCAATGATATGAGGCGTGCCTGGAACTTCTGAATAGTCCTGGACAGGGCTATCCTGGTCGAGCTCGGGAAGGAATCGGTGCTTTGGGGGGTCTGACTGCTTGCCCAGTCGATTGGCAGCAACATGCCGGGGAACCCGAAACATACTGCCAGCATCCGAGCCGACGTCCATGGAACATCGATCTCCATGAGCTATTATTTAACGCCCTCACGCTCGCAAACGAAATCCATATCGTCACTGCCCTCGGGAAAGATGACTTTACCGAGGGAAGGACAATGCGAGCATTGGCCTTTCATAGACCTGCAGGATCTACGTCCTTGATGGCTGTCCTGCAAATGCAACGTTCCTTGCCTAAGAGAGTCTTGTGAGCTCCCTTGCCGTGCGGGCATCTGCCTCCTCCTGGGCGCTGGGCAGCAAGGAGGCAAGTTCTGGCATTCTGATGCCTACGATCCTGATTGGCGCGCGTCCTGTGTCCGACACGGCGGGCTTGTTCTCCCAGTGATCGCCCTGATCGAAGTCGGTGGAAGCAGAGGGGGGGGGAGGACACCGGGCCGACGAGCGGGGGCCACCCGAATGATGTGAGGGCCGTGGGAGCCTCGTGCAAAGGAGGACGGAGGGAGGAGGGAGGGAGGGCTCGCTCGGCAAGGAGGGAGGGGGAGGACGGAGGGGGGAGGACGAAGGGAGGAGGGAGGGAGGGGGAGGAGGGAGGAGGACGGAGGGAGGACGGAGGGAGGAGGGCCGTGGGAGCCTCATGCAAGGGAGGTTGCCCACGACTCGCTCGGCTCGATGCGTGCCGATGTCTGCACGTGGCGCCGATGGACTCGGCTTCGAACCCCGCAGGGGCGGCGTCTCTCCGCAGACGGGGTCCGAGTCGGTCGATGCAGCCGCGCGGGCGCTTCCGTTAAGCTGCGGTCAGCTTGGCATCGCTCGGACGTGTGCATTTTTCCTTCGGGGAGGACCATCGAGGAGCATCCTTGATCACTTGGCGAAAAAAACGCACGAACGCGAAAAAAGCACAGGGAATGGACGTCCGAGCGACGGCGAGGTCAAGGGCAGCCTGGGGACGGCCTGGGCCGGCGGAGCAGCAAGGGCAGGAGGGGCCGGAAGAGGAGAGGAGATGCGCCGAGAGGGAGGTGGAGGGAGGAGATGGAAGAGGAGGGGGAGTTATCCTCTCTAAGTCAAACAGTGGCGAAGCGTTCCGGCTCGCCTACAGCCTCACCAAACAATGTCCAAAGAACTTTTTGTGGCTCCCACGACATGTCCTTAGACTATTTCTGGCCGGGGTTGTCTGGTTTGAGCACATCGGGATTCTGTTCTCAGAACATTGTTTTTGTTTTTCGAACATCTTTGGGTTCTAAGAACATCTCGTGGTAGGACTATAGGAATGCCGGGACGGTCGGTCCCTGTTAAAAAGAGGAGGGGGGAGTTATCTTCTCGAAGGGAAAATTATGAACGGGGAGGTGAGAGACCAGAGTGAGGAGGACGCCAGGGACCAGGAGCAGGGTGGGGCGTGGCAGGAGGGGGGATCATAATGGTGAATATGAGAAGGATCATAATGATGATGCTGATGATTATGATGCTGATGCTGCTGCTGATGATGATTATGATGCTGATGATCACGATGCTGATGATGATGCTGATGCTGATGCTGATGCTGCTGATGATGATTATGATGATGATGATGATGATGATGATGGTGATGATGATGGTGGTGGTAGTGATGATGATGATGACGATGATGATGATTATGATGATGCTGATG
The DNA here is from genome assembly GCA_963575745.1 of Prorocentrum cordatum. NCBI lineage: Eukaryota > Dinophyceae > Prorocentrales > Prorocentraceae > Prorocentrum > Prorocentrum cordatum. The sequence continues at coordinate 175,907 of CAUYUJ010016397.1, read as the reverse complement.
ATGATGATGATGATGATGATGATGAGGCGGCTGCTGCTGCTGCTGTTGATGATGATGGTGGTGGTGATGGTGAAAATGATGATGATGATGATGAGGAGGAGGGGGAGACGGATGAGGAGGAGGAGGAGGACCAGTTTAAACCCAACACTCATCAACGATGTTGCAACACACCCTCCAAGTTCCATCTTCACAGGTCTCTACAAGGACTTGTTTTCCTTGCGGGGAGTGCCCCGTTGGAAGACGACCGTTTGAAGATCTTGAGCCATGTCACCGCATCACTCCTTGGACACAAGCGTCGCGAATCAACGTTTCTGTTGCGTCCTGATGATCCTGAACCCTGCCAGAACAAAGCCAATGGAATTTCACCGCGCAAATCCACGTGACTGTCGCGTCCCAGCAACTTGAAATCGTGCCAGAGCACCATTTCTTGGGCGTTGCATGCAAGAATCCGTGCCACTGCTCAGAACCGTTAAGACGATTGTGCGCGGCGCTCAGGCGAGAGCCACATTCTGAAAAGGAACCCGTCTCCATCCGTCGATCCTGCAACATGTCGAGGCGAATGTGCGCGGCCCTGCGGCGAGGGCCGCAGTCTGAACAAAACACCCTTTCATCCGTGAAGCTCTTGCCTGGTTAGCGACGCATGCCCGCGGCGCGAAGGCGCGAGCGCCGCATGTTGAGAGCCACCCGCCCCCCCAGCCGCGCAGCGCCCGCGAGCTTTGAGGACGCGTGCGCGCGGCGCTGCCGAAGCGAGGGCCACGTTCCGGAGGACGGCCCGCCCGCCCTCCGCGAAGCGAAGGATTGCAAAAAAACGAAGGATTGCAAAAAACCCTTGGACGAAGGATTGCAAAAAAACCTTGGACGAAGGATTGCAAAAAACCCCTGTTTTTTTTGCAATCCTTGGTTTTTTTTGCAATCCTTCGTTGCGCACACTCTTTTGCGAGGACGGCACGCGGCGCTCTTAGGCGAGGGCCCACAGTTGGAGAACCACCCGCCCCCCGTCCGTGAAGCTGCTGCCAATGCGAAGCCTCGGGATGAGGATTGCGGAGCGAAGGTCTCGAGCATGAGAGAAGGATTGCTGAGGAAGCCTCAGGATGAGGATTGCTGAGAGAAGGATTGCTGAGGAAGCCTCAGGATGAGGATTGCGGAGAGAAGGTCTCGAGCCAATCGCCCGGCCGCCCTACCGACACGTCTCGGGCTTGCGACCGGGAGGAGTTACTTATAGGGATAAGGGTTATGTCGGGCCTGTCCCCCTCTTCAGGAGGATTTTCGACGAAAAATAAGTAAATACCCCAAAAATACCCCAACAAGGTCAAAACATACCCCAACAAAAACTCCCCAGACTATTTTTGGACTAGGTTTGGATTTTTTGGGGTATTGTTTATTTGTCGTCGAAAATTCCCCCTGTAGGGGGACACGCCCGACTTAAGAAGAGGGATGGAGAGCAGGAGCAGGAGGCGGGGCGGCGAGATCGTGCTGTTCCTGCTTCTCGGGCTGTGCACGTGGCTGGCCGCCCTGGACAAGCCCGTGTGGATCCCGGTCCGGACGCCCCGCGACAAGGGGAAGATGTTGGTTCCCCCCTTCCCCCTTCTTTCCTAAGTCTCTCCTCCTCTTCACTCTTCTTCCTCCCGCCTCGTCCTCCCTCCTCTTCCTCCCCCCCACGCGCGCATCCGCAGTAGGCGGCCGCGGGAGGGGGGCAGGAGGAAGAGGGGAAGGGAGGAGGAAAATAATGAACAGAAGGTACGAGGTGGAGGGGCATGTGTATGCAGGAAAAGGGGGCATTGGGAGGAGGAGTATGAGGACCTGCCAGGGGGCTCGTGAGGTTTTCTGTTTCCTATGGTTTCTTGAGTGCGTACGGATCCGGACCGAAGGATCGCGGCCACTCGCGGAGAAGAAGGAGGAGGTCAACCAATGGAAGGATAGGGAGCGGCGAGCAGGAGGAAGCAACGGGGGAAGGAGGGGCAGATTGAGGAGGACGCCGTGGCCGTGACGGAGGAGGAGGGGTAACGAGGAGGAGAAGACCGTTTGCGGGAAGCTCGTGTCCCCGCACGCGAGGGGGCGGACGGCCTCAGCCCGTTTGGCCGCGCCGCGGCCCAGCGGGCGCCAACAGCCATGATGGAACAGTCGTTTGTTGTTCTTCTCTCTCTCTCTCTCCCTCTCCTCTCTGGCGGGAGGGTCGGCGCGGAGGATGAGGAGGAGGAGGAGGAGGAGGAGGGGGGGGAGGCGGTGAGTAACGAGCGGCGGCTTGCGTCCGCGACGGCGGCCATGGAGAGCCGCGTGAGAGCCCAGCCCACCAGTTCGCGCAGGTCTTCCTCGTGGGGGTCGCGGTGCTTGGCGCGTTGATGCCACCCGCGGAGTCGCTGGCCGCGGCGGGCCCCCCCCTCTCCCCTGACGAACCAACAGCACGCGCGCGCACCCACAGGGCAGGGGATCAAACAATGGCATGAGCACAAACATCTGGAGGTCCGCGCGGACCTTTTCGATCGGCGGTGGGGTTCCCTGGCGGAGCCTCCAGCGCTCCAGCGCCGATCCGATCAGTCATCCGTGCTGAACTGTTTGAATGTTTATGTCCATGTCATGGCTTGTTCCCTTCTTGGGAAGGAGATTGGCTACAGGTATGCGTGCGGGTTGTCGGACCGCGGGGGGGGGGCTCCTTTCGAGCGGGGACCCCGTCTGTCAACGCAACAACGCGCACCCATAGCCCCTATCCGCCCCCTATGAATCTGGGTGTGTGCTGTTCTTCGTTCGTCGCCAGCCGCGCCCGAACGCCCCCATTGCTCGCCGTCGCCGTCGTCGCCGAGTCGGTGGCGACGCTGTCGTCGGCAGGTCGTCGTCGACAGATCGTCATCGTCGTGGCCGGCGCCTCCGTCGTGCGCCTCCTCATTCCCTCTCCGTCGGAGCCTTTTCGCCTCCGTCGAAGTTTTGTCGAAGGGCGCATGGACGGGATGGGGGAGCGGGAGGCGGGGATGAGCTGGGAAGGAAAGAGACGCGAGGCGCAGCGGAGAGACAACAAGTACCTAACACCACAGGAGTGTTTGGGTAGATATATCCAGGCAGCGCCTTCCGGACATGTATTGTTTGCCTCCCCCTCCTCCTCGTCATGTGTGTTTGGTGTTGACCTTCTGCATTCAGTAATTGTGAGGTTTGCGGTTGTGTATAGCTTCTGGCTTCACGTCATACAGTCAGTTCGGCGTACAGCTTCCCTTTTCCATGTAGTTCAACACTCGAGCGCGTTTTCACGAGTGTGTTTTCGCCCAGTGCGTTATTGTTTCGTGGTGTTGTTATACTGGCTCCTGGAGGCCGTGGTGCTCTGTGTGTGTTTGAGGTTCAGACTTCGTCCCATTGTGGCGGTCATGCTCATGCTCTCCTCTCTCCTTCTCCTCCTCCCTCCCCTCCTCCTCCTCCTCCTCCTCCTCCTCCTCCTCCTCCTCCTCCTCCTCCTCCTCCTCTTCCGTGTTGCTAATAGTTTGTGTGCTGTGCAGGTCTATATATATATATATATATCTCTCTCTCTCTCTCTCTCTCCCTCTCTCCCTCTGCATTGAAGTTTCGCAACCCAAAATACACAATGCACGTGTCATCATTCACTCTCCCCCGATACTGTGCTGTGTGGGGGCGCCCTCTTTCCGCATATTTCCACACGAAGGATACCAGACACTGTTTTTGTTTCGGCGCGTGTTCTTTTCCACTGGACCGTTTTCGGCCATTTCCGCTTCGGTGTTGGCCGCATTTCAGGGTCAGCGTTTCACCCTTGTCGTGCAGATTTGCGCTCTCGCCTCACCTCAGCGCGGGCCACATCTCCGGATCCGATTCGCTCCCCGTAGCTGCCGTCCCCCTCCGCTCCCCTCCGTTTTCCCCTGGCCCTCCTGCTGCTGCTGCTGCTCGTTTCTTCGTCCTGTGCGTCCTCCTGCTCATCCGCCACCTCCCCGCCAGACGTGTGAAGCCCACTTCTCTGACTGTGCATCACACGATGGGGCCACCCTTCGTGGGCCCCGGAAACGGCAGGGCCGTTTTTTCACAGTTTCCAAAATTATGCTAACGGAGTTCCCCACATAAAGAGATTAACGGTTTCTTGGGACACATTTTCTTGATGCCCTCCTCGCTCAGGCGGGGCCTCCCTGGAGGTGTGGGAGGGGCACGAAACCATGTAAATAGTATGGTTTTCGGATACCCTCCTCGCTCAGGCGGGGCCTCCCTGGAGGGTGGGAGGGGCACGAAACCATGTAAATAGTATGGTTTCCGATACCCTCCTCGCTCAGGCGGGGCCTCCCTGGAGGTGTGGGAGGGGCACGAAACCATGTAAATAGTATGGTTTTCCGATACCCTCCTCGCTCAGGCGGGGCCTCCCTGGAGGGGTGGGAGGGGCACGAAACCATGTAAATAGTATGGTTTGCCGATACCCTCCTCGCTCAGGCGGGGCCTCCCTGGAGGGTGGGAGGGGCACGAAACCATGTAAATAGTATGGTTTGCCGATACCCTCCTCGCTCAGAGGGGTGGGAGGGGCACGGGGCTCCTCGCTGGAGGGGTGGGAGGGGCACGAAACCATGTAAATAGTATGGTTTGCGATACCCTCCTCGCTCAGGCGGGGCCTCCCTGGAGGGGTGGGAGGCCGAAACCATGTAAATAGTATGGTTTGCCGATACCCTCCTCGCTCAGGCGGGGCCTCCCTGGAGGTGGGGAGGGGCACGAAACCATGTAAATAGTATGGTTTGCCGATACCCTCCTCGCTCAGGCGGGGCCTCCCTGGAGGGGTGGGAGGGGCACGAAACCATGTAAATAGTATGGTTTGCCGATACCCTCCTCGCTCAGGCGGGGCCTCCCTGGAGGGGTGGGAGGGGCACGAAACCATGTAAATAGTATGGTTTGCCGATACCCTCCTCGCTCAGGCGGGGCCTCCCTGGAGGTGTGGGAGGGGCACGAAACCATGTAAATAGTATGGTTTGCCGATACCCTCCTCGCTCAGGCGGGGCCTCCCTGGAGGGGTGGGAGGGGCACGAAACCATGTAAATAGTATGGTATTCCGATACCCTCCTCGCTCAGGCGGGGCCTCCCTGGAGGGTGGGAGGGGCACGAAACCATGTAAATAGTATGGTATTCCGATACCCTCCTCGCTCAGGCGGGGCCTCCCTGGAGGGGTGGGAGGGGCACGAAACCATGTAAATAGTATGGTATTCCGATACCCTCCTCGCTCAGGCGGGGCCTCCCTGGAGGGGTGGGAGGGGCACGAAACCATGTAAATAGTATGGTATTCCGATACCCTCCTCGCTCAGGCGGGGCCTCCCTGGAGGGGTGGGAGGGGCACGAAACCATGTAAATAGTATGGTTTCCGATACCCTCCTCGCTCAGGCGGGGCCTCCCTGGAGGGGTGGGAGGGGCACGAAACCATGTAAATAGTATGGTTTTCCGATACCCTCCTCGCTCAGGCGGGGCCTCCCTGGAGGGGTGGTTGGTAGATACCCTCCTCGGGCGAGGGTGGGAGGGGCACGAAACCATGTAAATAGTATGGTTTTCGGATACCCTCCTCGCTCAGGCGGGGCCTCCCTGGAGGTGTGGGAGGGGCACGAAACCATGTAAATAGTATGGTTTTCGGATACCCTCCTCGCTCAGGCGGGGCCTCCCTGGAGGGTGGGAGGGGCACGAAACCATGTAAATAGTATGGTTTTCCGATACCCTCCTCGCTCAGGCGGGGCCTCCCTGGGGGTGGGAGGGGCACGAAACCATGTAAATAGTATGGTTTTCGGATACCCTCCTCGCTCAGGGCGGGGCCTCCCTGGAGAGTGTGGGAGGGGCACGAAACCATGTAAATAGTATGGTTTTGCCTCCCTGGAGAGGTGGGATGGGGCACGAAACCATGTAAATTGTATGGTTTTCGGATACCCTCCTCGCTCAGGCGGGGCCTCCCTGGAGGGGTGGGAGTGGCACGAAACCATGTAAGTAGTATGGTTTTCGGATACCCTCCTCGCTCAGGCTGGGCCTCCCTGGAGAGGTGGGAGGGGCACGAAACCATGTAAATAGCATGGTTTTCGGATACCCTCCTCGCTCAGGCGGGGCCTCCCTGGAGGCGTGGGAGGGGCATGAAACCATGTGAATAATATTGTTGTCCGATACCCTCCTTGCTCAGGCGGGGCCTCCCTGGAAGGGTGGGAGGGGCACGAAACCATGTAAATAGTATGGTTTTCCGATACCCTCCTCGCTCAGGGGGGGCCTCCCTGGAGGGTGGGAGGGGCACGAAACAATGTAGATAGTATGGTTTTCGGAGACCCTCCTCGCTCGAGAGGTGGGAGGGGCACGAAACCATGTAAATAGTATGGTTTTCGGATACCCTCCTCGCTCAGGCGGGGCCTCCCTGGAGGGGTGGGAGGGGCACGAAACCATGTAAATAGTATGGTTTTCCGATACCCTCCTCGCTCAGGCGGGGCCTCCCTGGAGGGGTGGGAGGGGCACGAAACCATGTAAATAGTATGGTTTTCCGATACCCTCCTCGCTCAGGCGGGGCCTCCCTGGAGGGGTGGGAGGGGCACGAAACCATGTAAGTAGTATGGTTTTCGGATGGACCCTCGGGGTGGGAGGGGCGAAACCATGTATAGTATGGTATTCCGATACCCTCCTCGCTCAGGCGGGGCCTCCCTGGAGGGGTGGGAGGGGCACGAAACCATGTAAGTGATTTTCGGTATGGAGTGGTATGGAATGGTATGGTAGGTATGGTATGGTACGGTATGGTATGATATGGTATGGTATGGTACTGGAGGTATGGTATGGTATGGTACGGTGTGGCATTGGTGTGATATGGTATGGTATGCTATGGTACGCCATGGTATGGTATGGTACGGTATGGTACGTATGGTGTGGTATGGTATGGTATGTGTGGTAGGAACTATGGTATGGTATGGTGTGTGTGGTTGGAATAATATTGTGCTGTATGGAAGATGGAGCGGGAGGTGGGTGGGAAGGAGAGGGTGTTCTGGGAAAACAAGAACTCCACTCAGGATGTGGGGAAAAATGCCCTTTGAAAATGGAAACGGCAAAAAAACGGCGACTGGAAACGGCTAAAAATCGGCTCCAGGACTCGAACTGGAGCCAGAACCGGTCAAAAAACGGCGACGGAACCGGTAAAACAACGGCGTCGGAACCGGCAAAAAAACGGCAAAACGGAACCAGTAACAAAACGGCCCTGTCGTTTCCAGGGCCCACTAGGAGGCCACCCCAGCTGGCGGATACACCAGCTAGCGGACAATGGGGGGCCCAAAGATATACACCACCACCACCTCCCTCACCCCCTCCCTCTCCCAGGCAAGAGGAGAGGAGGAGGAGGCGTGGTGGTGGTGTATACTCTTTGGGCCCCCCAGACAGGACACCCCATCTGGCCGAAGGCAAGCATCCCGAGGAGTGGGAAGGGACAGGCGGGAGGTGGGGAGGGGCAGGGTGTCAGGCACCTGGTGCGAGCGCGCCTAGCTTGTCCTCCCCCCCCTCTCCCTACCCCCCATCTTTGTCTTCGCCCCCCGCCCCTGCCTCCTCCTCCACCTCCTCCTCCTCCTCCTCCTCCTCCTCCTCCTCCTCTTTCAGCCTGCAGGTGACGGCGCTCGCGGGCAGCACCGCGGGAATCGTCTCGCAGGTCCGTCTGGCGATGGGTCCCGGCCCTCAGTGCCCCCGGGAGCCCCATCGGGTGCCTCGAGGGCCCCACGAGGGCCCCCCGAGACGGGCCACGGACGCACCCGCGCTCCGGGGGCCCGCCCAGGGGTCCCCAGCGGCCACAAGCGGGCTCACGTGGGCTCCAGACGGCCAAGACTCGGGCCGGACGAAAGGGGGGGATAGGGAAAGGGGGGTTACGAAATCTGCTGCATGCAGCTGGTTTCGGCCTCACCGAGGGGGCCATTCCTCGATACATAGCCGCCTCCGGCGCCGGGAGGCGCCGGCAAAATCAGCTACGCGAGCTGATTTTTAAACCCCCCTTTTGCTATCCCCCCCTTTCGCCCGACTCGAAAGACGTTTTGCGTTTGGATTCCGTTTTTGCTGGTGCTCGTTTCGGCCAGAACGTGTTTGCGTATTGCCACCATCAGATGGAAGGAAGCCGTACAGACTATGAACGTTCGGCTGCGTGCGCTCAAGGTTGCCCCAAGCGAGCTTCCTTTGGACGAGTCAAAGGATCGTCCCAGGAGCGCCCCGTGCAGGCCCAAGAGCCCAAGAGGGCCCCAGGAGGCCAATTAGAAGGCCTAAGAGGCTTCCGTAGCAAGTTTGGCTCGAGCATCCGGACGGGCTCAGCAATCAATCGTTTTCCAACCGACCAGTTGTTGAAGCCTTCCATTTATCAGATATGCGCCGATCCGTTATTGTCGGTGCAGCCCTTGCTTCTTGCGCCCATGGTGCAACGATTGTCACTGGCGCAACAGGCCGTACTGGATCTCTCATGTACAAGGCTCTGCAGGATGCGAAGGTTGATGTGCGTGCGCTTGTCCACTCTGCGGACAAAGCGAAAGCAGTTCTGGGTTGCGAGAAGTGTGATGAGTCTGAGGGCATCTACCTCGGCGACGTGACTAACAAGAACACCATTCAGGGCGCATTCAACGGCATGGATACAGTAGTGATTGCGGTCGGCGCACATGGAGATGAGCCCGACGATGTGGTGGATGGTACGGTGTCAAGAACCAGGTCGAGACTCTTCTGGCGGGGGGCAAGGATGGCAAGCGCATTGTCTTGTTCTCGTCCATGAGCACCTCGAAGCCTCACAACCACGTGCTGGAGGACAAGGCTAAGGCAGAGAAGTACATCATCGAGCAGGGCGTGCCTTACACCATCGTGAAGCCATGCGGCCTCTCCGAAGACGCTGCGGGCGACCGCGAGCTCCTTATCGGCCATGATGACGTCGCCGATGCGAACGACTGGTTCAACATTGGTTTCTACATGGTTCCGCGTGCGGACGTCGTCTCCGTTGCGTCTGCCGCTCTCCTGAGCCCTCCAGGGGACCAGATGCGCTTCGACATCTGCGCCAAGCTTGTCGGCAGCGGACCAGCCGATGTCAAGGCGGCTGTTCAGGAGGCTGGTAAGCCATGGGCTGGACCAACCCAGATGGTGGTCGTTTGAGCGTAAATCTCAGGAGCTCTGAGTATCTGAGATTCCTGACGACACGCCGGTGGACAAATGGTCCTGCGGCCTGCACACAGTCGCGCGTGAGCTTTCAGTAAGTTGGCGCCGTTGTCTTACACCTGTTCAGTCGCTAGCCTAGAGTTTTTCCCGAGAGCCACTCATGTGCAGTGAAGCGAAGGCTTCGCTTCACTTGATTTTCGGTCTGATCTCTGGGCTCGCCCAGGTCCTTTTGCACATTTGCCAGCGGTTGCGCAACAACATGGAAGGTGCAGTTGGCTTACAAAGGGCACTCCAGAGGAGGGGGACCAGGGGCAGGGGGAGCACCAGGGGGGCGAGCAGTAGGAGGACGAGGATCATGGAAGTCGGAGGAGCATGAGAAGAAGGAGGACGCGGATGAGGGGGAGGAGGAGGGGCATGAGAAGAAGGCGGAGGAGGAGGAGGAGGAGGAGGAGGAGGAGGGGGGGGGAGGAAGAGGTCGAGGTAAGGTTGCGGAGCACCGGGGGAGGAGCACGCGGGGAGGGGGGAAACATGATGAGGAGGATGATCATGAGGATGAGGATGATGAAGTGGAGGATGCGAAGGAGGGGGATGAGGAGTAGGGAAAGGGTGAGGAGGAGGAGGAGGTGGAGGAGGAGGAAGAGCAGGAGGAGGAGGACGAGGAGGAGTAGGAGGAGGACGCGTTGGAGCGGGAGGGGGAGGAAGAGGAAGAGCATGCGGAGGAGGATGAGGAAGAGGAGTTGGGGCAGGAGGAGGTCGATGAGGGCAATGAGCAGGTTGAGGACGATGACGCGATTTTGGGGACCTCTTGGGCCGTCTTGGAGTGTCGGGAAGCAGAAGAGGCGAGAACGCCAGAATCCGTCAAAAACCGGCTGGATATGTTTATGAATTTTGCCTCTTGGGGCCTTATTGAGAGTGCTCCTGGAGGCCTTTTGGGGCGTCTTTCAGGCTTCATGGGCCGTCTGGAGGCCATCAAGGCGTCTTGGACAGATCGTTCGGAGAAGACGACTCAAACGGAATACCCCTCACACGCGCCGACTTGGTCGGCGGATTTAGTTTTTGGCTTGCCCGGCCTTCAGCCGAAGACGCGTCCAAATGCGCTCCCCTCCCAGAGTTAAGTCGGGCCTGTCCCTCTACAGGAGGAATATGTAACAAATCGGCAAAAATAGTCTGGGGACTACTTTTCTGTTATTTTTGACCATTTTGGAAATATTGTTCCCAACCGTCCTGTGGTGTTGGGTCCTCGTTTTGAAGAGACGTCGCCCCGCGTTTTCCTCTCCCCCTCCTCCCCCTCCTTCCCACCGTCCGCGTGCGTCCCGCACACCCAGTACAGCGTTTCGTGGCCCTCCTCCCCCGCCTCCCTGCGTTTCACCCACCCAGTACAGAGTTTCGTGGCCCCGTAGGGAGCCCCACCGAAGGTCCCAGTGCTACCGTCCGCATGCGTCCCGCACACCCAGTACAGCGCTTCGTGGCCCCGTAGGGATCCCCACCGAAGGTCCCAGTGCTACCGTCCGCATGCGTCCCGCACACCCAGTACAGCGCTTCGTGGCCCCATGGGGAACTCCACAAAAGGTCCCAATGCTACCGTCCGCATGCGTCCCGCACACCCAGTACAGCGTTTCGTGGCCCTCCTCCCCCTCTGCCCTGCGTTTCACTCACCCAGTACAGCGTTTCGTGGCCCCGTAGGGAGCCCCAGCGAAGGTCCCAGCGCTACCGTCCGCATGCGTCCCGCACGCACAGTACAGCGCTTCGTGGCCCCACAGGGAGCCCCACCGAAGGTCCCAGCGCTACCGTCCGCATGCGTCCCGCACACCCAGTACAGCGCTTCGTGGCCCCATAGGGAGCTCCACCGAAGGTCCCAGTGCTACCGTCCACATGCGTCCCGCACACCCAGTACAGCGCTTCGTGGCCCCATACGCTTCGCGTGCTTAGTGACACCCGGTCGGTTCGGTTGTTGCGGAGTCCCTGCGTCGTCGCGCCCTCTTCGGTTACTTCGGTTGATTCGGTTTCGCCGCGGGCGCCTCGCTGGCGCCTCGTGCCGGCCCAGGGGATCGAATCGGCCGCCGGTTTCCAGTTCGGTTTCGCTGCCCACGGATTCGCGCCGATCTGATTCCGCTTGGCCTTTCCCTTTGAAGAAAAAGGGAGGAGGAAGAGGAGGAGGAGGTGGAGGAGCAGGAGGAGGAGAGGAGCAGGAGGAGGAGGAGCAGGAGCAGGAGCAAGGAGGTTGGTTGGCTGATTGGCCGGATGCGCGCAGTGGCGCATCGTTGGCCGGATAAATCTTGCCCCGTGGCCAGGCTTCGAAAACGCTTCTTCCACGGGAATTCCGGAGGCTCCCCGGAGGCGCCGAAGGCCCCGCGGGGAGAGAAAACATTTTTTCTGGCCTCGAAAAATGGTTTTTCGGCTCGTGGGGGTTCCGGAGGCTCCATGGAGGCGCCGAAGGCTCCGGGGAGAGAAAAACAATTTTTCAGCCCCCGAAAAATGTTTTTCAGCTTCCGGGGCCTCTGGAGGCCCCCTGGAGGCGCCGAAAGCCCCGGGGGAGAGGAAAACAATTTTTTGGGTCTCGAAAAATGTTTTTATGGTTTTCCGGAGCTCCAGAGGCTCCCTGGAGGCGCCGAAGGCCCTGGGGAGAGAAAAACAATTTTTCTGGCCTCGAAAAATGCTTTCGGGGGCTCTGGAGGCTCCCTGGAGGCGCCGAAGGCCCCGGGGGGGGGAAAACACTTTTTCAAGCCTCGAAACATGTTTTTTCGGTTCCAGGGGGCTCCGGAGGCTCCCTGGAGGCGCCGAAAACCCGGGGAGAGAAAAACAATTTTTCGGGCCCCGACGAATGTTTTTTCGGCTGCCGGGGGCTCCGGAGCTCGAGAAATTGATTTTCGGGTCCTGGGGGTTTGGAAGTCCGCCGAGATTCAGACATCCGCCGCTTCCGCCGCCCGTCTGGCCCGAGCTTCCCTCGAGGGCCCGGCTTCCAGCGCGCTGCTTCTGGGAGCGCCCGACCGATGCCCAGGATGTCCCCCGCGCTCTTGCTCGCGATCCTCGCGGCCGCGCCCCCGGGCGCCAGCGCTTGCTACGCCGCCCGCGCCGCCAGCGTGGACGCCACCGGTGAGTTGCTGCAATGTAGCGCCGGCGAGCCCAAGGACCTGTTCCAGGGCGACGGCGCCGCCGAGGTGCCCGCCAAGCATCTGCAGGCCAACGCTGGGGAGCCCGAGGAGCTGCTCCAGGACGACGACACCGCCGAGGCGCCCGCCGAGCTGACCCAAGGCAACGCCCACGAGCCCGAGGATCCGCAGAGGCCATCTGCGCAGCACCGCCGCGCCTGGCCAGCGTCATCCCGGGCCCCAGGATGGCGTAGAGGCCTTCCTGTTTTCGGCGATGGGGGCGCAATGTACATCATGCCAGGGCCCAGGGCGGCGTTGGCTTGGCGCGGTGGAGGTGTGTCGATGTCTCCTCTTCCTCCTCCTCCTCCTCCTTTTCCTCCTCCTCCCCCTCCTCCTCTTCCTCGTCTTGCTCCTCCTCCCCCTCCTCCTCCCCCCCCTCCTCCTTCCCCTCCTCCTCCTCCTCCTCCTCCTCCTCCCCCTCTTCCAAACAAAACCATGGGGCGGGCAAAAGCAATTTTTGAGGCCTCGAAGAATGTTTTTTTCGGCGCCTGGGGGCTCCGGAAGCGCCCTGGGCCCCAAAAAACCCCGAGTGTCCAGGTCCGCGCACGAAAGCAATTTTTCAGGCCTCGAAAAATGCCTTTTCGGCGCCCGGGAGCTCCGGAGGCGCCCCGGGCTCCAAAAGGCCCCGGGGGCGAGCAGCGACAATTTTTCGGGCTTCAAAAAATGCCTTGTGCCTCTTCCTCCCCCTCCTCCCTCCGTGCGCGAGGAATCCCCTGCCCAGGGGCTGGCCGCCTCCGCTGGCGTCGGCCTCGCCTGTGCGGCGGCGGCCGTTGCAGCCGCAGGGGAGGGCGGCGCGCGGACGCGCGAGCGCGCGGCTCGCGCTGACAGTGCCGAGCATCGGGCGGGCGCCGAGGGGCATGTGCGCGGGCTCAGGCCCAGGCTCTGGCCCGCGCGATCGGCTCGCGCTGGCGCGCCGCCTGCGCCGAGGGGCGGGCGGCCCAGCAGCGGCGGAACACCGCGCGGCGCCAGAGCAGCCGCAGCGCCGCCGCGGCAGCCTCCGACGCCAACGCCTGCTCCGAGAATAAAGAGGGAGCGCGGCAGCGGCGACGCGGCGTCGTCCGCCGGCGGCGGCCCGCCCGACCTCGCCGACGCCGCGGGGCAGGCCGGGGCCGCGGAGCAGGCCAATGCCGCGGAGATGGATCGCAGATTCGCAATCGTCCGCCAGCTGCAGCTGAACGAGGTGACCTTGGTAAAGTCAGAGTCGGACGACGACGTGACAGGCGGCAAGAAGGAGTCTGGCATCTCGGCGGCGTCGCGGTCGGCGTTTGGCAGGGGCAGGCAGGCGGCGAGAGCAGCCGGGCAGCCAGCAGCCGGAGCAGCCGGGCAGCCGGGGCAGCCGGGCAGCTTTCCCGTGCACTTGGCGGGCTCGAAGGGCGGCCGGACGCGCGGAGTCAGCCCCGGGGCTGGAGCAGCCGGGCGGCGCGCCCCCGCTCCCAGGAGGCGGTGCCGCGAGCGAGCTGAGGCCGAGGTGAGGAAGCTGCGGGCTAGCCCGTTGCGCTGTCGCGCGATTCCGCCGCAACTATGGCGGAAAAGTATTTTCGAGGCCTCGAAAATTGTTTTTCGCCCCCCCGATACTTGCTGGCGCCTCCAAGCCCAGAGGGTAGAAGACGTTGGATTTAGCAACCCAGAGGTGGGCCGTTAAAATCTTGCTTGGACGTTGTTTTTAACGTCCGACAGGTGGTTGGTTTTGGCCGTAAGATACAAGCGAGTGCAATATAGATGCGTTCGCTCGGCACTCCTCGGCAACTGGCTACATGTCCAGCCTGTTGTGGGTGGGTCGCATTGTGGTTTCCGTGCTTGGTGTTTTTTTGTCCGTTCCCTTGTGTGCTCGCGCTCATGGCGCGACGTGGCGCAATAGAGCGCAGCGTGTTCGGTTCCAATTCGGCGCCGGCCACCGCCTCGAGCGGCGCGATCCGATCGGCCGCAGGTTTTGGCTGCAGCAAACGCGTTGAAGCATAAAATGGGGGAGGAGGAGAAGAGGAAGAGGAAGAAAACTAGGAGGAGGAGGATGAGCGGAATGAGGAGGAGAAGGAGGAAGGGGGAAAATGGCGGAGGAGGAAGCGCTTGCGCAGGAAAATCGCATGGGCGGAGCATGAGGAGGCCAGTGGAAGAGAAAGGAAGGAGGAGAGGAAAATGATAGGGGAGGGGGGGTGCACGAGGAGGATGACAAGAAGAAAGACAAGTAAAAGGATGAGGAGGAGGAGGAGAAGGACGATGATGAGGAGGAGGAAGAGGAGATAAGGCGAGGAAGGGGATGCGAGGGGAAGGGGGAGGAGAAGGAGGAGGAGGAGGAGGGACAGGAGGAGGAGGAGGAGGAGGAGGAGGAGGAGGAGGAGGAGGAGGAGGAGGAGGGGAGAGCAGGAGGGAGGAGCAGGAGGAAGAGGGGGGAGGGGCGGAAGAAGAGGCTGAGAATGCGGATAAGGAAGAGGAGGGGGGAACCCCAGGCGTTCGCAAGGTGGCAGCCGTATCGACCGACCGTTCCTCGGGTCGACCCTCCAAGATGGCCTCCAAGACGGCTTAGATGGCCCCAAGATGCCTCCAAGACGGCCCAAGGTGCACCCAAGACGCCTTGAGACGGCCTCAAGATGGCGCACAACGGCCGAAGAGGATCCCAAGAGGCCTCCAAGACGGCCCAAGGGGCCTCCAAGAGGTCCTCCAGGAAGGCCCGAAGAGGCCAAAATCATTGATTATCTTTTGTGTTTGACTGATTTTGGTATTGCGCCGTTTCGGCTTTCCGACGGCCCAAGACGGCCCAAGAGGCCCCCAAGGTCGCCCCAAGATCGCCCAAGAGGTCTCCAAGATGACCCCATGACGGCCCAAGAGGCCCCCAAGACGGCCCCAAGAGGGCCCCAAGACGGGCCGAGAGGCCTCCAAGACGCCCAAGATGGCCTCCAAGACGGCCCCGAAGCGCCCCAAGAGGGCCCCAAGTCGGCCCAGAGAGGTTCCCACAATTGTGTGGCCAAGAGCGCACTGGCAGAAAACACTGTGTCACACGCATGTCGTGAGCAATATCTTACATACGCTCACGGAAATATGCAATATACGATTGCGACTCCTCTGAAAAAGGGAGTTGCACCAGAACGAGCAAACTAAACATTGTGCGATGGGTCTGCACCCGACTCACACGAGATCGCTGGCGCTGCACCCGAACTGCAAATTATACATTGTGCTGTGGCCTGCGCAAACTGCGTCGGGCAATGCTCGGGACCTCGGAGAGCTTTGTGGCCATTGAGCCATCCACCTGACATGGTATAATATTTCTGGCACGTCGGAGTTCCTTCCACTGACGCCCCTTTCGGCTTCGAGCGAATCAGAAAGTGGCTGTATTTCTCGGGGCAAGTCAACAACAACTGCGTAGGTTTCGGCATCTCGTGTCCAAACGCTTTCTGGTAAGTGAGAACTGACCGCCCTCGGGTGCTCTTAATTGCAGATGCGCAACATGCATACTTATAGAAATGGTTATTGAGAGGATGTTCAATGATATAATAGCACAAACGTGTCGTCACGTAAAACATGATAGCACTGACCACTTGGTTCGTCTCATTTGCCATATTGACCGAATCCCTATCCCCGTGCCCTTCAACGTGGAGGTAACGGCCAGATACATATGTGTTCATGAACCCCCACGTGGCGCATTCGGGCGTCATCAGAACGGTGCCATTCTTCACGAGGCGAGTGACGAGCCAAAACGCAAACACCATGCCAACGACAGAAGTTATGTCCTCATCATCACATTGCCTGGTGGCTGCGTCGAATTCGTGGGCCGTGCCGCCCAGTGAACGGATCCAATAAGATGTCCCCCCCCCCAACCGCTGAACAATTCCACGGCCGTCAGATCTCTGCTCAAGGTCAGCGTCAAACACCGTGCTATTGTCGCAGAAATGCGGTCGTGGAGCGTGCTGTAGGTTCTCTCTATCTCGGTAGCGAAGGCCTTCGCATAGTCTGGGGGGCCCACGGGAGCAGCCTGAATTTTGAGATGTTCTGGGGACGGATCTCTAGGTTTCGCGTGTGCTGGCTGGAACAATGGTTCGGGTGGCGGTCTTTTGCGCCTGGCCATTCCGCCTGAGAAATCTCGGCCCTGAAATGGCAGCATGGTAGCGGTGCGATAGGAGATGGGATGGATGCCCTACTCTGTTCATGAGCAGGCTTGCCCCGCCATTTCGCAGACTCGTGGTCCTCCTCTCCTCCCTCCCCCCTCCTCCTCCACATTCCTCTCCCCCTCCCCTCCCCCCCGTCTCCAGGAACCAAACTGGGGCGTGCTAGGGGCGGCGGGGGAATTGGCGACGACGACGATGTCGACGTTCATGACGGCAGCGATGGCGGTGAGTAGGAGGAGCAGTTGCCATTGCCATTGTTCGCCATCCTCATGTTTCTGTTGTTCTTTATTTTCTTTGCCCTCAACCCCCCTCTACGTGGTGAATGTTTTCATTGCGAAGGCCCGCGCGAGAGCCCCTCGGACCCTCGGTTGCCGCCACTGCCCCAGGAGGGGGGGGGGGGTAGGAGGAGGGTGAGAAGGAGGAGGTAGCAGAGCTGAGCAGGATGAATGAAAGCCAAAAGGGCGATGAGGACGGAGAAAGATGAGGAGGAGTAAAAGGGCGAGTAGGAATAATATTTCGGCGGAGGCACCGCGTGGGGAAACGAAATTGAGCTCTTGGCGAACGCTGCCCCGATTACTTTTTACCCTTGGGCCTTAGGTCCCAACAACATGCGAACGCTGGTTTTTCTGCAAATCGTCAACGTATTAGCTGAGTCATACTGCAGCGAACCATGAATTATGCACGATGTTGCCGTGGAGACGCAACCGCTGAAAAATCCGCTTCTCCCATGCCCGCCTGTGCGAGTTCTCAGCTACGCTGCGGATGACTTTGTTAAGTGTTTCGTCGTGCCACGTCGAATGATGCCGAGGATTACCGAAAAAAATCATGTGTGCCGTGAGGTGTACAAAGAGATGATGTTTTGGCGTGAACATGCCACCTGCTCTGTCGTATGCTTTCAAATGTTTGACGCACAACGTTAACAACTTCTGATGTGTATGAGGCGGGATCTTTCGACCTGGCGATGTCTTGAGCACGTCCATGTATTCCGCCAAATGCTTGCACGCATTGAATATCTCCACACAACTATCGGCCTGGAAAAACTGCTTGCTGCTGATATGGGCGATAAATTTGAGCAAATACCCTGTCTCCGCTCCCTTGGTGTGCATTTCAGGAGCAAACGCACTGCCGAGCATCCCTGGCGTCAGCCTGCCAATCCTACTAGACAGAGGGATGTTCTCCGATTCATGAAACTCCTGCATCTCATGTCTAAGAGTGCGGCAAGCGTGTTCCACCATGACCTCGCCAGGGCCAGGGTGGTGCCAGGGATTCGCTGTGATCACCGCCCACAACGCGACCGCCGCCGCTCTCGCAGCCACGCCCAGGTGCAGCGTGTGAAGGGTGTCTATGCAGATAGACGTCTGGGGGCTGATCCCCAGCGACGCGTCGAATATTGGATTCCTCCGCGTCACTGGGTCCAGCAGCGCACCACCCGCGCCCGTTCGGCGACGCCAGAACGTGACCCGGAACGGAAGCGCCTGGCGCGTCAGCAAGCCCACGTCAACCAGATCAGAGTTGGGGACGAGACGATCGCCAGCTCTGAGGAGCACCCCTCCCACGCGCACTTCCCTTTGGAAGACTCGGCCAAAGCGCCTGTCATAGCGCAGCCCTCCATCAGCGAACAATGCCTGCCACTTGTCCTGGGTATCCAAGACAAGGTCGATCTCGCAGGCGCTGCACGCATCCTGGTAATCCCACCCGCCCTCTGGGCGTAGGTGGCTTAAAGAGTTTCCTCTTCCTTCTTTCCCTGCGGGGAGGGGTTTACCCCTCCCCCTGCCCCCTCCCCTGGACCTGGACAGGGGTTTCCGCGAGCCGCCCGAGCGCCCAAAACGGCTTTGGCGAGGAAGCCAACATCATTGGTTGTATTAGGGCTATGGCCCCATGTTGGCCTCCTGGGGGGGACTGCAATTAGCACCCCCCCTCCCGTGATCGATCTCACCCAAGATGGCCCAAAGATTGCCCCCCAAACTCCCAAGGGTGCCCCAAGAGGGCCCCAAGAGGTGGCCAGGAAGCCCCAAGATGCCCCCAGGATGCCCCCAAGAGGCTCCCAAAAGACCCTCACGAGTCCCCCAGAGACCCACCAGAGGCACCCAGAATGCTCCAAGAGGCCTCGGCGAGAATGCCAAATCATTGATTGCACGAAGGTTTTCGCAACATGTTGGCCTCTTGGGGGGGCACCGATTAAGAGATGACTCCACAAGCACCTGGGAGAGCCCAAGATGACTTCAAGACGGCTCCAGATATCCCAAAATGTCTCATACTGGCTTCCTCTGCGTGCTGCCCACTTCCCTGATCGAGGCGATGCCTCTGGGCATCGTTTCTGGATGGGCTGGTCGGGATTCGCGAAGCGTCAACAATTCACCGGATCACCCCATGGAAGACCAACCAACGATATGTTGTTGTACTCATGCAAGGTGCATTGCACAGATGAGCACATGTCGCATGGATGGTACACAGAATTCCACGATGCGAATCCGAGCGTGGTTACCCACTCAGCCCAGTCCCCTTTCAGTTGAATCACGCATGCCTTGTAGCCGAGATCAGCTGAACGACTGCCCCAGACCTCAGAAGCCTCCCACTCTTTACCATTGTGTTTTACGGTCGGCCGAACCCCCTCCGCTATGGCTTTGATTGACCATCGGAACATGGTGAATATATGAAATAAAGTATCCCACCCCTTGCATCCACAACCACACAGCGACGATTTTCTCACCGTACAAATGAGATGTCTCCTGCATGTGATAAGATTGTACATCACGAAGCATATCAGGGACTCTTGATGGGCAGATGTTTTCTGTCTAGTGTATGACGCGCCGTCAACGTAAACCGCGAGAGGGACAGGCAGCTTTTCATTGTTGCGCACAGCTTGCTGAACTAAAGGATGGTCCCGATACACAGGTTCCCATTCGTCATAATCGTACGTGGTTTGGACCTTCTCGCTGATGCTGGGGTCAGCGGCTAGCTCATCGTGAAACGCCTCGCGAGGTAAAACGCGAGGCGTTGCGCGTTGAACACGAGACAAACCTATCAGCAGGAGGGGGGAGGAGGAGGAGGGGGGCGGCATGCAAAGGACGGAGGTGGAGGCAGATAAGGCGGGCACGATGAGAGCAATGGCGTGGAGCAAGGGGGCATGAGGGACGGCCAAGGAGGGGCAGGGGAAGCATGGGGCGAAGGAGGAGTACCTTTCCGAACGTTCTGTGGCGCCCAAAGGTTATATAACTCCAGGTTCTCGGGCCTTGTCGGGGGCAACGTGTCGAGGTCTTTTACAAAATTGCCGCTAGAGGACGTCGGACTGCATGCGAAATCACGCACACCACCCACGGCGCCAGCCTTTGATGCGCAATGGGGTATCACACAAACATCTGTTGCGCTCAGGACACATCTGGCATAGAGCTCCAACAGGCATTGAATTAGATTCTCACCAGCTTCTGTTCTCTCATCATCTGAACGAGCGAAATCACCAGGGGGCGATGCGTGTGTGTCTGACGCCTCCTCTTCTTAGCCATGGCGGCTACGGGCGGGAGCTGGGGTCGAACAGAAGTGCGCCGATGGGGGCAAACGGAACATTGCCCCTCGCCAAGCGACGTCGGCCATGCCCCCCGATCCAAGGACCCCCCCCCCTACGTTTGCCTCCAGAGAGCTCGCTTTGCCGAGGCCCGCAGGGTGGTTGGACCGTTCGCATCCCACCTATTCCCATCCACCGCACTCCCCTTTCCCGTACCGAGGCAGTGTCTTGCATTCCCTCCCCAGTCTTTAATAAGCACCTTGGCCTCGGGCCCTGCCCCGTGGACACGTCAGGCCCCCGACAAGAGAACCCCGAGAAGACCCACAGAGCATCTTTAGAGAGCCACTAAAGATGACCCCACATCCTTGGGGGCGCCCAACAACAAAACGGATTAGACGGAGCCCATTGGCGTGCGAGTGTTGTCGCGCGTGCGTGCGTTTGTTTGTTTCGCGTTGGTGGGAGGGGTTCCTCGGGCGCTATCTTGGGCCCCCAAAGTACCCCATACGTATAACACATTTGAAGCAACGGTTAATAGTATATCTGTATCTATATCTATATATATATACATACATACATACATACATACATACACACCGACATACCGCAGGGGCTCAAACTTACATATCGTGGGCTAAGCGTGGAAAAAACGCCGCCTTGCGACGGGCTCCACAGTGGAGGAGGGATGCGGAGGAGGAGGGCGCTCTCGCGGGCAGAGCAGCGCCAATGGCCTTCGCAATGAAGATGTCCAGGCCGTAAGAGAGGCGGCGCAAGCGGGGGGGGGCGACCGCTCGCTCTTAGCTTACCCTCTCCGTCCTCCTCATCCTTCTCCCCTTCCTGATTTTCTTCCCTCCTCCACCTAGTGCCAAGTCGTGTCGGTTCCCTCTACCTCCTCTTCCTCCTCCCTACCAGTCTCCTCCTCCTCCTCCTCTTCGCTTTCCTTGTTCAAGTATATCACGATCCTCCTCCTCCTCCTCCTCCTCCTCCTCCTCCTCCTCCTCCTCCCCCTCATCCTCCTCTCCCCGATGCCCCTCGAATGTTCCCCATGCGTTCAAACCCTCATCCTCATTTTCGGACCGATGATCGTCTCACGCGTGTCCTGCCCGTCCCAAGTCAGTCGAAGTTGTCTTTTTGATTGAACTCCTGATCCTCAGTCTCCACGTGATTCCCCCTCCCGCCTCCTCCTCCTGCTCCTCCTCCTCTACCTCCTACTCCTCCTCCTGACGCGCATCGTTGGTTCCAGAATCCATCGGAGCCATTGAAATTGGAACCGCGCTGCGGGATCTACCTCATCCTCCTCCTCCTCCTCCTCTTCATCCTCCTCCTCCTCATCTTCATCTCCCTCCTCCTCCTCCTTCTCTTCCACCTTCCTCCTCCTCCTCATCGTCATCTTTGTCCTCGACCTTTCTACTTCTCACTCTGTATTGAATATCCGTCTTGAGTAGGCAGCCTCAGCCCCCTGGACACCTTCATCCTCGCCCCCTTCCTGCCAACCCCGTCCTTCATTACCCCATCCTGCCCCTTATCCCACCCCCGCCCTCGGTCTAGTACCCTCCCACTGCCACATTTTTGCTCAATGCGTAGTTCCCCCTAGATAATGAGGGCGATGCGCAGGTCACCCGCCTGCGAACTGGAGCATCTGAGGGCCAGGGGGGGCTCGAGACGGGCGGATGGCTTCAAAGAAGGACGGTTGAACCCTCTTACGCCTATTGTTGGGTGGTTTCGGTGATTTTTGGGCCCTCGAGCCGATGAAACTGCTCTGGGAGCCCCCGGGGCCCAGTGATTTCAGGAAGAAAAAAATCAGCGGAAAATCAGCGGAAAATCAGCGGCACGAAACACTGTAAAAACACAGCTGAAAATGAAACATCAGCGAGAATCAGCGCAAACTCAGCGCAAAATCAGCGCAAAATCAGCGGCCCTTTTTCCGTCCTAGAAACAGCCGGGGTTCCTAAAAACAACCGGGGTTGGCCAAAATCCGGCCTGCAGAACGGGCATTTGTCAGAAAACAAGGTCCGACCCTGAAAAACAACCGGGGCCCGCCGCTGATTAGCCGTTGTCCGTTGAAAAAAAAAAAAAAAAAAAAAAAAAAAAAGAAAGAAAAACCACCCAACATTGGACGTTCTAACCTGCTACGTTTGCCCCCAGGAGAGCCCTCGAGGCAAAGGCAGGGCTCGTCACAGGCGAATGCACAGGCGCACTGGTCGCCAACCCCTGCGGCGACTGCGTTCGACACTTAGTCGAACGCCCGAGAAAAGTAAGACGCGCAGATCACGCGTGCACGATATATTATGATGCGCGCTGCACAAGCTGGCTCTGACAGACCGCATGCACGAGAACTTACAGTGTAAGAGCCTCACCCAATTGCATATCAACTGTCGCCCATTCCAGCCTGTATCTGAATTGAACCTCAGTTAGCGTTTCAATACTCCTTCATCTTCTCATAATGCATCCTCGAGAGCTTGTCCGCCTGTTTCTGCGCCCTGTCGACGAGCTCGCCGAGGTCGCTGGTCAGGGTCGCCAACTGGACATCCATCTGGGCAGGGTCATCGCAGCTCGCCTGAATCTGCTCTACATTCTGGCCGATAAGCATGGTCGCGATGGGATTGGAGAACACATACTTGATCATGTCGTCGCTGGCTTTCGTCATCGGCTCCACCAGCACGCTGTCTTTCAGCCGCGACCAGTCGGGAGAATTTGCAATCTGGGCTGAGATGCAAGCGATCGGGGAGCTCGCCTGGCCATGCGCCACCTTCAGCTGCTGCGCATCCTTGATCTTGGCCCTCAAGTCCTTAGAGGCTGAAGCGTTGGCCTTAGCCTTAGCTTTGCCCTTGCCCTTGCCCTTCGGCGTCGCAGGTGCTGGCTTCGGCGACAGAGCCTGGCCCCTCACAGACTTCCTCGACCTCTTGTTGGGCGGTTCCCTCGCCTCGTCGCCGACGGCGGCCTCCTCCTGGGCCGCGCGCGCCGCGGCGGCTGCGGGCTCAGCTGCGGGCGCAGCTGGACCTGCGGGCGCAGCTGCGGGCGCAGCTGCGGGCGCAGCTGCGGGCTGAGCTGCGGGTGCATCTGCTGATGGAGCTGCGGGCGCAGGTCCGTTGCCGCTGCGCGAGGCAGCGCTGACCGCCGCGCCGCCGCTTGCAGATGACGGCGCTGCACCTGCAGCTGCACGAACTGGTTCGAACGTGGTACGCCCTTCGGGCTCAGCGAATTCTGCAAGAAGGCGGCCTCTGTTTTCCTCGCGCTGCGTAGTCTGCCAGCACTGCGTGAATATATCATTGTACTGCTGCTTCACGCACAGGAACTCCATGGCTCTAGTCATGACGTTGAAGCGGTACCACTGGGTGCCCATCATGACGCACGCGTATGCGTAACGCCAGGCACGCTCAGCCGCCTCTTCGGTGTTTCCCTCCTCGACTTTGATCCTGTCCAGGGGGTGGTAGACGCCCGTGTCTGCAGTCACGACCTGATGGCGATTGATCATCTCGCGGCTCTTCCTGTACATCTCGAACTTTGCATTGCACCACTTCTGCCTGAAAGCCTGCTTCGCGTGGTTGCCCCTGCACTCGAGCCACGACTTCTTCAGCTCCTTATCCGAGGCCAACTCCCTCTGGAAGCGCCAGCCCAGATGGCTGCCAGCATTGATCTCGAAATTGGTCATCTCGGCCTCCTCCAGGCGGGGATCCCTGCCTGCATCGTCTTCGCCATCGAGCTCATGCTTGTCGTAGCGGCCCCTCCCCATCTGCTGGCTCGACAAGCTGCGCAGGAATTCTTCCTGGCTCATGCCCTCTGGGACGCGGGGGGGGCCGTCGGGCGGGCCGTCGACGGGCGGGCCGTCGGGCGGGCCGTCGGGCGGGCCGTCGGGCGGGCCGTCGGGCGAGCCGTCTGGCGGGCCGTCGGGCGGGCCGTCGGGCGGGCCGTCGGGCGGGCCGTCGGGCTCCTCGGCTGCCTTGCCTGGCAGCGCCTCGACCCTCTGCCAGAATCCCCTGTCTGCTGCCACGACTTCGCTGTACTGCTGCTCCGACATGCCCTCGCGCGGAAACGTGGGCCTCGACAAGTGCGCGGGCGGCTGCGATGCGGGGGCTTCCGGAACGGGGGCTCTGGCAGCAGCAATGTCACGTGGATTGCCTGGCACTGTGAAGGTCTCCTCACGCTGGCTATCCTCAAGGAACGTACCTTCGGGCCCCTGCTTGTTGAGCTGCCCGCCGCCCTGCCCATCAGCTGGAGCTTCGGGGGAGTCATGGACCTCAATGGGCGCGGGCGGGGCGGCCTCTGAGGGTGTCTGGGGCGCACTCGCTGCCGAAGGCGTCACAGCTGGAGTTCCTCCTGCATTGGACCCCGATGCCGTCGTGGAGACAGGGGAGGGGGCGCCCGCCGTGACCTTGTCGAGGCTCTCAACCAGGACTGTCATCAGGAAAGGTCGATCCTCGAAAGTGTGACGCGAGGTTCACACAACAGGACGCCGCAGTGCGTCCAGCTAGAACTGAGAAAAAAAACGGCGATGGTACTGTGAACTATGGTTGGCTGCGTGATGCGTGCTGTCACATGTTGCATTATGTGCAATTGCATGCTTTGCCAGTTGTCTTTCAGCTCTGTGATTTCTGCTTATGCTGCGCGTTTTATATGCTGCCTGCTTCCTGCTTGTCTATGAGGTTGGCCGTGCGATTTCGTATGGTGCAACGTGCGTAATTGCATGCGTTGCCAGTTGCTTCTGTTTTGCGCGGCATACGTGTCGACTCTTTCGAACAACTCTCTTTGCCCCCTCCTTCTCACCCCCAATTATCCTACTCTGGGGGCGGGGCAGAGGAGGGGGGGGGACGAGGAGGAGGAGGAGGAGGAGGGGGAGGAGGTGGATGAGGAGGAGGAGGAGGAGGAGGAGGAGGAGGAGGAGGAGGAGGAGGAGGAGGAGCAGCAGGATCATGAGCAGGAGCAGGACCAGCAGCAGAGGCAAGAGCAGAGGCAGAAACAAGAGCAGAAGCAGGCGCAGGAGCAAGAGCATAATGAGGCGAGCCTATCTCCCCTCAAGCGATCATGGCCCCGAGTTCTTCCCAACCGGTTATTGCCTCGAGCTCCGCCAGCCCTTCGGCTGACATGGGAGGGTCGCGGGGGCGGCGGAGGCGGCTGGGGTGGCGGGTTCCTAAAGGTACCGAACCCACTCAATCCACTGCCCGTGATTTTCATAGTATTCTGGCGCAACGATTTGTTCTTGGGTAAACCACCCACGCGGGCCAAGCGACGGTTGGGGCGGAGGGTGCTCGGAACGGGCAGGTGGACAAGAAGAGATCAGGAGGGAGTTGATAAGGGCAGACGAGAAGGAGGAGGAGGATGATAAGGAGGAGGGGGGGGAAGACCTTCTTCTGAGATATCAGCAGGGTGGCGTAAGCTATTTGAATGCGCTCAAAAACCAGCCGAAAAGCTCCCGCCCACTACCAGGTTTCTGGCCCTGAAAAAGCCTTAGTGGGCAAGAGCGTGTTTCGCGTTGTTGGACCGAATCGCTGGATTTCCTTTGGGGTCGGTATCAACATGCCTGCTTGAATCCCATCAGCCCTCTGGGCGTCGGTGGTTTAGAGCGTTTCCTAGTCCACCCCTCCTTCTTCCCCTTCGGGGAGGGGCTTACCCCCGAGATTCGGTCTCTTTACAACAACAACCACTTTACAACCATATGGGTTACTTTACAACCAACATAGGATTGGAAAGTATGTTTTCTCATCGAGAACGTCCACTTTGCAACCAGAACGGCCCACTTTACAACCAGAACGGACCACTTTACAACCAGAACGGGCCACTTTACAACCAGAACGGACCACTTTACAACCAGCTCAGAGTGGCCGTGCGTGTTTGGGCGTTCCGCAAAGTGCTCCAGAGCAAGTGGGCGCTCTGAAAAATGCCCCAGAGCAATTGGGCGCTCTGCGATGCGCTCTCTGAGGGCGCCGACGCGCCTGGAGCCCGAGCGCCTGCCTCTGCGCAGGCCCCAGCGATGCCTCCCCGAGCGCGATGCCTCTGAGCCCGAGGACCTGGACGCTCTGCGCAGGCCCCAGCGATGCCTCTGAGCCCGAGGACCTGGACGCTCTGCGCAGGCCCCAGCGATGCCTCTGAGCCCGAGCGCCTGGACGCTCTGAGCACAGCGGCCTCTGAGCTAGCAGGGGACCAGCAGCGGCCTCAGCAAGGGCCCCGTGCTCGCGCGGGAATAAGGCGACAGCATGCGTAGGAAGGCTCAGGGCGACGCGCTGCCCATTTTAGGGGTCACTCACAGGAAGCGGGCCCAGTGGCCTCCACAAGGGCCCAGCGCTCCAGGGAACTAGGCCATTGGCACCGCAGGTCTCTTGGGCCACGTTGGCCCCTGAAGCCCCACGGTGTTCTGTCTGCAAGGGGCTAAGTGCGCCCGCTCCAGTTGGCCCCCTGCTGCTCCTCGTCTTGGAAGATCGAGGTTCAACGCCCCGAATCAATGCAACTATTTCGAAGATCGTCTCTTCCAGCGTCAGCCACGGTGCCAGCGCAGCAACGCAGGTATCGTGCTCGGGCAGCAGCCTCAGCCACCGTGCCAGCGCAGCAGCTTGAGCCACCGTGACAGCGCATCACCGCCACCTCTGTGCCTGCTACCACCACGCTTACCGCTGCAGCCCCGCTACCTCCACAATTCCGACTGACCCCCCGCTACTACCGCAAATCCCATTGCAGCCCAGCTACCACCACAGTTCCCACCGTCGCCTGGCGACCACCACAGTTGCCACCGCAGCTTCCCAACACCGTGCAGTTCCCATTGTAGCCCCCGCTTCTACCACATCTCCCACTACAGCTTTCCACTGCCATGCAGCTCCAGTCTTGGACGGGATCATGGTTTATTCGCATGTCCTGCGCGACTAGCCTTCGCCCGCCAGAAAAAAAGGCAGAGCCAGCAATGGCAGAATTGACCGACAGAGCTTAGAGAGCAGGTCAAAACTCTAAATC
This sequence comes from Prorocentrum cordatum, assembly GCA_963575745.1. NCBI lineage: Eukaryota > Dinophyceae > Prorocentrales > Prorocentraceae > Prorocentrum > Prorocentrum cordatum. Next base: position 149,145 of record CAUYUJ010016397.1, on the reverse strand, counting down.
CGCCCACCAGCACGCAACATGCCATAGCGCACCAGGTCGCCGCATCGCCAACTCATGCGCAGTGCTTCTTCGTGCGCGATGGGCAACTTTACAACCAACATGCCTCAACGAGCCCAAAGCCACCCTTGCGCTTGCCCACGGAGTTTTCAGGGAAAGGCACGCGTGCATTCAATCTGTGTTTTCTACCTGCCTGGTTGTAAAGTGCCCTTCCTGGTTGTAAAGTGCCCTTCTTGGATTTGATAAGCTGGTTGTAAAGTGACCCATCTGGTTGTAAAGTGCGCTTCTGGTTGTAAAGTGACTCACGCGCGCTTACCCCCCCCCCCCCCCTACCCCCTCCCCTGGATCTGGACGGGGGGTCCGCGAGTGCGCCCAAAACGACTTCGGCGAGGAAGCCACAATCATTGGTTGCATTATGGTGTGGGCCCCATTTTGGCCTCCTGGGGGGGGGGGGGGGGGGGGGGGGGCTGTAATTAATGCCCCCCCCCTCCCCCCCCCCCCCCTCCTGATCGATCTCACCCAAGATGGCCCAACGACTGCCCCCAAGGCTCCCAAAGGTGCCCCGAGAGGGCCCCAAGGTGGCCATGAAGCTCCAAGAGGCCTTCAGGACGCCCCCACGAGGCTCCCAAGAGACCCCGAAGAGGCCCCAAGAGACCCCAGAAGCACCCAAGATGCTCCAAGAGGCCTCGGCGAGAATGCCAAATCATTGATTTTATGAAGGTGGGGCCTCTTGGGGGGGGCTGATTAAGATGACTCCAAGAGCGCCTGGGGGAGCTCAAGATGACCTCCAAGATGGCCCAATATACCCCAAGATGTCTCATAATGGCTTCCTCTGCGTGCTGCCCACTTCCCTGATCGAGGCAATTCCTCTGGGCATTGGTTCTGGATGGGCTGGCGGGGATTCGCGAAGCGTCAACCATATTTTTTCACGAGCTCGATGTCCCATTGGGCGCCACGGCACTTGCGGCAGCAGGTGGCAATCTCACGGAGGCAGAGTGAAACGTGTGATCTCTCTTTCTCGAAGAGTCGAGCCCCTCTCCCCGACCCCCCATTCCCGTTGGGGGGGGCCCGCGGGTTGCGTCGATCTGCGTATCGCCAGGTTCTCGGGGTCCTTTGGGGCGTTCCTCGGACCAACCTCCTCACCTACACCCTTTCGGTCTCAACCACACCCATCTTCTGGACCCTTCCCTCCTCCGCTCCTGCACCGCCACTTCCCCCAACCCCCCTCCCCCGTTCCTCTCCCTTGTCTGGCGGGGTTGGGGGTAGAGGCTCAGGCCCTTCGCGCCCATCTTTGCGCCCCAGAGAACAGGGAAGCAACGCTCCATGGTCCAATGCCCATGGTATCTCGCATGCCGCACGTGCTGTGGCATTTCGTCCAAGAGGGGGCAGGGTCTCGAGCAATCTTGACGACGCTGACGGTATAGCGATTTTCTCAGCGTCAACATTATCGTTATCCGTGTTTTCCTCCGCCGTATGTTTGTCATCCTGTTTCCAACGATTATCCTTTTCCCTACCCTCCTCAGCTGTGTTTCGTCATGCTCGTGCGTCGTCATGCTCGTGTTTCGCTCGGCTGCGGTACGTTTGGCTTCAAGTGTTTGAGGTTCAATCGGCTTCCTGGAAACACACTTGGAGTGCGTTGGACAGCTTCGCTGTCTGCCCGAGCTCGGCAAACTGAAAGAACTGAGCGCGAGAGGAAAACAACATAACACACTTGAGACGAGAGCGCTAGCGACGCAGTGCGCACCAGAATGAACGCAAATGTACACAACACAGAAATAGAAAGGCTCAAGAGATCGGTGGGCTCAGCTCCCCCGCCAAGCCATCTGAAAATCCCTCTCGCACATAGACCAAACTCATCGTGGCGACATGCCGTGCACGGTTCACGCATCATCATCGTCAAACGCATTGTTCCAGAAATCAGATCACTCAACAACATCGTCCATCATGGCGTTCAGCGAGGTGGTCATACTCTCCCACGGGCCAGTCACTGGAGGCGGGATCTCTCGGATATCATCGGGGCTATCGTCCGTGGAGTCGTCGTCGATGGGTTCGACGACCTCGCTCGTGGGCTCGCCCGTCTCCTCTGGTGGCCCCTCCTTTGCTTCCTGGGGGTTCTCCAGCGGCTGAGGCTCCTCCTTGCCCTCATGGGGCTTCTCCTCGGGCTTCTTCTCGACGATCGTCAGGTTCTCCACTCCATTCATGGGTGCGCCCTTCTCCTCGGTGGCTGCTTCCTTGTCGGGCTCCTCGTGTTTGGCTTTCTTGCAAGCTCTTTTGGGGGCGGCAGCTGGGCGCTTCCGCACCGCCGCCTCCGCAGGCTGCGTCTCGATGGACGAAGCTGCGCTGGTCGCAGCCAGTGCCGCCGCCTTCTCGTCCTTCTCCTTGCGTTTCTTCAGCTCCTTGAGCTTCTCCCTCTTCAGCTGCTCGGCGTCTTGGGCCGTGAGGCGCCCCTCGCAGTAGCGCTTCGCGATGTCCTTCATGAGCTCCACCGCCTCCGCCTCCTCGACGGCGTGCGTGGAGAGCTGCGTGACCTGCTTCAAGTTGTGCTTGATCTGAATCAGCTTGATCCCCCTATCCATCACAAGCTTGACCTGCACCTGGAGGCCGTCCATGTTGCCCGTCCACAAGATGTTGCCCCATCGCGGCGTCTTCGAGGGCGCAGGTCCAGCATCCTCGAGAAAGGTCGACGCCAGGCAGTCCAGCACCTCGTACTCCATTCCGTCTGCCCACTTCGCCCAGACGTAGGTCTCGCCTGGCTTGACGGTCATGCTGTCGCTTCTTCAGGCTGAAATCGATCCGCGAATGCATCGCATCTCCATGCACGCTTCATGCTCTCGTCGTATCCGAACGTGAACGCATCCTCGGGCTTGGATCCCTCCTCGGGCTTGGGCTCCTTATCGGGCTTGGTCTCGTCCTTCACGTTGCTCTTCTGCAGCGCTGCCTTCTTCGGCTCTGGGACCTTGCTCTCGTTGGCCATGAGGTTGGTCCACCACGCAGGAGCCCTGTTCGGCGGCTTCTCCTTGCGAGCGAGGCCAGCCGCGTGAAGCAAGAGAGTTCGGAGCCTCAGCGACGCGCCTTTGGCCCAGGACTCAACCTCTTGCAACTTGATGTCGTCCTTCTTGGCCGTGCCGATGTTGGCCATGACCTCCTCCACCACGTGCGGGGCGATCGAGAAGTTCGGCGCCGCCTGGGCAAGGATGGGGGCGCGCAGCCGACGACGCGACAGGGCAGATGAGGAGAAGCGAGGGGGCAGGAGCAAGAGATGACAAACGTTAAATCAGCAGGCCACCTGGCGAATCGCTCTCAGCACCTCCCCCAACTTCTCAACCCTGCCGCGGTCCAGCATCTCCGATGCCAGGGCGTGTCCGTACATGGGCCAGCCTTTGTCATCGACCAGCGGTGTGAGTGCCTCAGTCAGAGCGCCGTTGATCTCCTCACCGTAACGTGTCCTCGGGACTGGCTCTGGTTTGGGCGGGCTCTCGGCTGCGCCACTCTCCATCATTTTGGCCTTCGGGGTCGACCCAGTCATCCTGAGAAACACGGATCAGGTCTGCGCCGAAAGGCTTGAACCAAACCGGCTGCACGGCTTTGTGTCGTTGCGTTTTGTTGTTTTGTTCTCATTCTTTTGCTCGCGCCCCCCTTTTATGTCCATGCGCGCGCTCCTTCTCACCGCGGCCCAATGCGCGCGGCACTGAGGCGGCAATTGCACATTGGACGCGCCCTCCATCCGTGGAGCTGCAGCAATGTTGTAGGCCAATTACGTGTTGCGCTAAGGCGTGAGCTCCATTTTGAGTCGCCCTTTATGCGAATCCGCTAGAACTGGGGATATATAGCAAACGTTCGCGGCATTGAGGCGAGAATGCCACATTGAGTAACGCGCCCCCTCGACCCGCGTGATTGTTGCATGCAAAAACTGTCGTGCGTGGCGTCGAGGCAGGAATTTCATTTCAGGTCTCAGGCCACCTCCGCCCATCACTCCGCGGCAACCAACGTGCGCGGCGCCATGGCGAGAGCTAGATTTAGAGCAACAGACGGCCTGGACCCAAATCCCTCTTCCAATGGCTGGGCGGGGCGGGCGGTGGCGCGGCGGCGCCAGGGGCGCCCGCCCGCAAGCGCCGCCCCCCTCGCCCCCCCCCCCGCCCGAACGAAGATCGAGTCGGAAGGACCGGCCGAACACGGAAAAGAGAAGAAGGAGAGAGGAGAGGAGAGGGGAAGCAAAAAGATGAGGAGGGGGAGAATAACGACGAGGAGGAGGAGAGCAGCTGATTTTTTTTTTGCAACGCACACGAATATGCATCGAGGAAAAGCAGAGCTGCGATCGACAATATCGCATGCCCTGCCTGAGTGCGATAATCGCACAAGGACGTTATTTTAACGTCTAAAAGTGATCTAACGCAAGACGTTCAAATTAACGTATAGACGTTAGGGTTGCTATTTCCAGCGTCTCGGCACCCTCTGGGAGGCGCCCCAGGAGCTCCCGGGGCGCCTCCGGACGCCGAAAACAGATTTTCGAGAAGCGAACAATGGCCCGTCGTGACCCGAGCGCTGCAAGCGCATTGGCGGACTACTCACTTGCTCGTTCCGAAGAAAGCCGTGTGCCGCTTGGTCCAGGAGCTCGTGACTGATTTGTCGGACGAGAAAATCAAGTTCAGCTCGGAAGCGATGAAGGCGCTGCACGCTGTGGGGGAATCGTTTCTCACCCATTTGTTCCAGGAGTCCTATTTCATGACGATCCATGCGAAGCGCCTGACTTTGATGCCGAACGACTTGCACCCGGCGATGAGGATGCTGAACATCGAACGCGGTGGCTCTGGCAGCGGCGGGCGGCCCGCGCCGCCACTGGATCCGGCTATGGCCGCCGACGTGGCGAGCACCCTCCTCGACCCGGAGGGCATCGCCCGCCTTGTCGGAGAGGTCCTCGGCGTGGATGAGGCCGAGCAGCTGAACGCGGCCAAGCGGCTCGCCTTCGCATGCGACGCCAACGATGCCCAAGGCAAGGTGGCCGACATCTTGTACTATAAATTGCCGCAGCACAAGCTCGACGTCGCTGGCGCACTGCTTCCTCTATGGAACGACATGAACGAGACTGAGCAAATGGACTCCTTCGCTGATATCACCGAGTGGCTCGATTCGGGGGGGGGCTCCGGGTCCATTCCCCCCGCTCCGACCCAGGACGGGGCGTGGGGCCCAGAGATCATGGGGTGGGTGCTCCAAAATCGGAAGCTCCCAGACATCCTCGAGCGCCCTTTGCTCCACGGCATCTGCAGGGTCATGATCTTCCGTGCCAATTTTTCGATGAAGCGGAGCCTATCGCATCAGCAACAGCCGGCGACCTCAGCAGCGGGGGCGGCTGCATCAGCATACCTGGGCGTTCCCCTGGGCATGGAGGAGGAGGCCGGCGCCCCCGCGGCGCGGGCTGCCCCCGCCGGCGAGGAGGGCGAGGCTGCGCCGCTCGGCTGATAGGCGCGCCGGCGAAAAGGCCTCCGGGGGGGGGTCCGGCGCCCCCGAAGGGCCCCGGCGGGCGCAACAAAAACAATAAAAAAGGCATCGGCAAATTTGTTTCGGCGCCCAGGGGCGCCGGAGGCGCCTCGGAGGCTCCAGTAGGCCCCGGGGGCGCCCAAAAACAATGTTTCGGGCCTCGTTTTTTTTTTCGGCGTCCGGGGGCACCGGGGGCCGCGGAGGCTCCGAAAGGCCGCGGGGGCACGCGAAAACAATTTTTGGGGCTTCGGAAAATGTTTTCTCGGCGCCCGGGGGGTCTGGGCCCCCCCAGAGCGCGAGGGCGCTGGACGGGCGCGCTGCGTAGTTGGCGCGCCTCCTGGCGTCGCTGCGACAAAGATCGCAGCCCGCTCCTGTTCCTATCTCCCCTCCTCCAGGCCTTCTAAGATGCCTCCCCTGCCCCCGGGGAGGAGGAGGAGGAGGAGGAGGAGGAGGAGGAGGAGGAGGGGGAGGAGGAGGAGGATGGGGGAGGCGTTCAGAGAATTTCGTGGGTCAGCGGAACTTTCGCTCGCTCGCTGGGCGGCGGCCGTGACGCCTCGATCGCTCGCTGGGTGGCGGCCGTGACGCCTCGATCGGTCGCTCGCTGGGTGGCGGCCGTGACGCCTCGATCGCTCGCTGGGTGGCGGCAGCAGCTCTTCTCCGTTTTGCACAGGACTCGCTGTCGGTGTTGCCGCGGCCGCTGTGCACTCGAGGCAAGACGTCGCCTGCCCCACAGCGGCCGCTGTCGGTGTTGGACCGCTGCTGTTGCTTGGCATCTTCCGCCGTGCCTGCTCTCGTGTCTCAATTCGCCTCGGAAGCGCCGCGGCGCCGCTCGAACGCTGCTTGAGTCAAGCGGCCGATGCCCCAAAGCATACCCGAGAAGTGCCCAGCCCTTTCTCGAGGTGTGCTTCTCACATCTTACAAAAGAGCACAGTGAGAGATACGCAGCACTCTTGCCCACGGAAGTACCAGCAGCTGCGCAGTCGGCAGCCTTGCTGAGAGCTGCGAGGTATCGTTTGGGTTTGAGTGCAGCCTGGGTGTCTGGTGCGAGAGGGAGGGAATCGACTGCAAACGATAGTGTCTTCTGCGCATCCATTCCGGCGGCGAGCGAGGGTGGAATATAGAAGGAAAAGGGATTCGATTCGAATCGGGATTCCGATGTCGGTTCCAACTTCTCATTGGAGGCATGCTAGCCTGCCGATTTACGCCGATTCGATTTTTCCCCGGTTCGGCTGCCGATTTACGCCGATCCGATTCGTTTCGATTTCCGATCCGACTTATCGATTCGATTCTGGGCTCTCCTGTTATGAACAGGGGCAAGGAAGGGGAGATCGCATTGCAGCATCGTTGGTACATCATGTGATTATTCCGGACCTCTTCTCCCTACTCGAGGCGGGTGCTGGAAGTGGCGAGGCGTCGCTGGCAGGCGTGCAGTTGCCATACCTGCGTGTGTTTGGCCATATTCTCTTGCTATCCTGGCAGAGATGGACGGCATTTTGAGGGCGCTGTGCTGGTTGCTTGTCAGGTAGATTCTCGGGCTTACGCCGCACCGCCGACTCCTTGGGGGCGTAGTAGATGCCGTCTGGTGGGGGCCTCGTGTCAGCCTTGTGGGGGTTATGGTGGGATCTCCTGTGACCTTTTTGGGGCCGAGGGCTCGGAGTGTCCGATCGGGTCCTTTGGCTGGCTTTCTTTTGGGGTTGGTCCTGGGCGCCTGTGTGGGCGCCGTGGAGGTCGCAGCTGCCGTCGTGGGGGCGTGGCGGGTCCTCGACGAGCGCCGGGAAGCTCAAAGCGCGAGATTTTCCCCCACAGCGCGCACAATGCCCACATAGCCCCAGGTTTGCTGTTGGTCGGCTAGAGCTCGGGCGAAGAGAACTATGCACATGCACTGATCCTGGCAAGGCCCATCCTTGACCCAGGATCGGTGCATATGCCTTCCTGGCCAAGGTAGGAGGGCGTATGCACCGATCCTGGGCTCAGGATGGGCCTGGCCAGAATCGGTGCATGTGCATAGTTCTCTTCCCTCTAAGAGCAGGGGGTGTACATCCAGAAGGAATACTGAGACAGGTCCCAGCGACAACGCCGCAGTCGGTCTTCCGCTGTGCTGCTTGCTTGTCAAGCAGATTTTCGTGTTGTGTCGAGTTTCTTGGTTTGGCCGGTTGGGCCTACCATGTCACGCGCACCGTTGCCGCCTTTTCCCGCTTCTTTGGGTTCGCTGCGCTTCGTGGCCAAGCCAAGCATTGTACGACGGTTGGACGTGGACGCGGAATTCCCTCCAGATGAGGACAAAAAGATCAGTTCACACCCCAGGTCCCGCCAGTAGGGTTGAAATGGTGGCGGCACGAGTGGTTCAGGAGCGACGACAATACGTACGCCTGCATGAACGCTGTGGATTTCGAGAGTGTGCGTTGCGCAAGCGTTCGTAACACGAGTCGCGCGGACTGGGGGGTCGCACTCGTGAGCGCGGCTGGGCGCGAGCATCTTTGTTGTGGGCTCCCCAATGGTGGGCGTGGCTCCCCGGGAGGACGCCGGGCACTTCTCCATGAATCACCCTTCTCCATTCATGGGGCCCCTTCTCCACGAATGTCGGGCCGGACGAAAGGGGGGGATTGGGAAAGGGGGGGTTACGAAATGTGCTGCATGCAGCTGGATTCGGCCTCACCGAGGGGCCCCTTCCTCGATACATAGCCGCCTCCGGCGCCTGGAGGCGCCGGGAAAATCAGCTACGTGAGCTGATTCTCAAACCCCCCCTTTGCTATCCCCCCCTTTCGCCCGACCCGAGAATGGAGCCCCCTCTCCATGAAAAAGGCCCCCAGCTCATGAATGGCATGAACCGCCCTTGCCCAGTCAGAGAGCCCAGTCGTGGAGCCCCCTCACCATGGATCAGGGAGCGCCGGGCCCCGACGCGCCCCCCCTGCCCAGAACTGGTCAGGAAGGAAAAAACACACAGACACAATTAATCGTCGATTCCCGTGGGTGGCGGCCGTGACGCCTCGATCGCTCGCTGGGTGGCGGCCGTGACGCCTCGCAATCGGGGTGGGAACAAAGCTTGCAGCAAACATAATTTTTCAGGCCTCGAAAAATGCTTTTTCTGCGCCCGGGGGCTCCGGAGGCGCCCCGGAGGTCCAAACGGCTTTGGAGGCGAGAAAACAATTTTTGATACCTCGAGAAATATTTTTTCGGCGTCCGGGGACCCCAGAGGCGCCCCGGAGGCCCCAAACGGCCATGGGGCGAGAAAAACAATTTTTCAGGCCTCGAAAAATGCTGTGTCGGCGTCCGGGGGCTCTGGAGGCGCCCCGGAGGCTCCAACAGGCTCGGACGCGCTGACCTTACGGGGTCCAAAGGTCGCGGCGGCTGCATTCAGGGAAGGATGTTGTTTTGCTGCGGCCTGCCGTGTGGCGTCGCCGCGCCGCCTCGGCGGCGCGGAACGACATCCCTCCCTGGGTGCTGCCGTCGCGACCTTTGAACCCCACGGGGCTGCCGTGCTGCATGGAGAGCGTGTGTCCAGAGAGGGGCGTGGAGTGAGGGGGTGTGCAGGGGGCGCGTACAAGGGGCTGTTGGGGGGGCATCTGGCACGTCGAGGGCCGCCCTGGGCGGTGCCTGCCCCGCGCCAGGGCTGTGCCCTGGCGCGGGGGGCGTGTCAGACCCCTCTGGCAGTCCCTTGGTCCGCCCTCCGCTCACCCCCGAATTAAGGACCGGCTTCTGGGGGCCGTTGTCGGGCCAGGATAAGGGGCGTGTTTTTTCAGCGTCCGGGGGCTGTGGAGGCGCCCCGCAGGCTCCGAGAGGCCCTGTTTCAGTCTCCTCCCCCTCCTCTCCTCCGAAGCCTTTATGGTTCAAGAAGTCCTGGGACGACCCACTGGTTGTCTGGCCCAGGCATCATAAAGATACTCTTTCGCAAGTGTTTTCGAGCCCCCGGGATTTCGGGCTGGTAACACTGCTCTATGACGCGATACAGCGCGATGAATCGGCCAACTCTTGTGGCAGAGTGCAATCGTCGAGGCATATCCGCAGAGGGCACCAAGGCCATTATGGCCGAACGTTTGCGAGAGCACGACCGGACTGCGGGCCCAGCACTTGCAGCGGTGGCGGCCCTGCCACTCGGCGCGCCACCGGTGGCGGCCCTGCCAGTCGGCGCCACCACAAGCAGCGGTGGCGGCGCTGCCAGTCGGCGCGCCGCCGGGCGATGTCCAGCTAGCACCAGCACGTGATGCAGCTCCGGCGGCAGAAGCTCCCCCACCCGCGCAGGACATCGATGCGGATATGGCGGATGTCATCATTGGCGAGGGCGCTGGCGAACCGGACGAAGCGCCATCGGCGCCCTCGTCGCAGCCGTCGTCGCAGGACGCTGAGGCGGCACCGGACGAGATCGCTCAGTTCATCTGTCGCCTTCCAGGAGCTGCCCAAGATGCTCTCGTCATCAAACGCCTCCGTAAGAAGAGCCTGGCCAATACCGAGAATTGCTCCGAGCAGAGGCGGCGCTCCTGAACGCCGACGAGAAGCGGGCGGCTGGGGGGGGCGTGGACACGTGCGTGCCCAAGAAAGGCAGGGCCGACGTATGGAAGCATGCGTATCTTCTGCATTCGCAGCCCAAGGAAGTGTTCTGTAGAATCTGCTGCCCACTTGGCGAGGATGGCAATCCCGTCAGCCAAGATAAATGGCAGCAGGACGGTTGCCGGGATTACGCTGCTGGTAGCACTTCGAACATCCTGGAGCATTTGAGACGGGTTCACCCGCACTTGGCCTTCCACGCGGCCAAGCGTTCGGAGGCTCCGTATCCGCCGGATGCGCAGACGCAGATAGGTCGCGCTCTCAGCATCGCATTTTGCGTCATCGACCTGAGGCCGTTCAGAGTGTTCGAAGCCCCTGGCGCCAAAGCGGTCCTGCAGATGCTGATGCCCCGCGTGCAGTTGCCCTCCAGGCAGACGGTGACGCGGCACGTGAAGTGTTTCCGAGAGGAAGTGGCTTCGCGCGTCCGAAACATCTTGGCGGACATCCTGGCTGGAGGGAATAAGGCAGTTGCGGAAGTTGACATGTGGCCCGCTCCGAATAAGCAGTCATACTTTGGATTGATCCTCCACGGCGTCACGACTGGTTTCAAGCGCGTTTCCTTGCTCTTGTACTGCGACGTCCTGGGCGCAGAGCACACGGCCGCTAACCAGGCGCAGAGGATGATTTGGAGCTGCAAGGAACAGCGGGGCATCAAGGTGGAGGACCTCTTCTGGGCGGTGGAGAGCGACAACACCGGGAATGCCATAAATATCTCCAGGTGCTTGAACGTGCAGCAGCTCAGGTGCATGTGCCACATCTACAATCTGACCCCGCGTCATCTCCTGTTCCCGGTGAAGCGCGTGGTCGCGGGGAACGAGGTCCACCAGGCCCACGAGAGGTCCGTGCCGGCCGTGTGCAACCTGTGCGAGACGGCGCGGGCCCTCGTGAAGCACTTCCGCCGGCACGAGAACTGCGCGATTGAGCTCGCCAGGGTCACCCAGCGCATCGGCTGCCCTCCGCGCCAGCTTGTCCTGGACAATTCCTCTGCGTGGACGTCTGCGGTGACGATGCTGGAAGGCATCTGCGCTCTCCAGGTAGCGATCGTCGCATACGACAACGAGAACACTCGTCTCCCGGTTCACGCCCGCTTGTCGGAGGCGCAGTATGATCTCGCGCGCCAAGTCATTGGCGCCCTGCGCCTGGTTTCCGACGCCGCGGACGCCATGCAGGCGCATCGGGCTTTCGCCAGCGAGGTCGTGCCTCTCATGGTCACGGTCGAGCAGGACTTCCAGCCCGACGCGCCGTGCGAGGGGGGAGTTCCGCGAGTACGCTACCATCGCTGGCGCGGCCTTGCGGCCCCAGGCGCTGGCCCTGCGGGCTGCCGTGCTGGAAGACCTGATGGCGAATCAGCACCATCTGCAGTCCTCCGAAGAAACGCTTCTGGTCGCTAGCGCCGTGGACCCGCGCACACGCCTGCGAGGCGTCCCCTTGTCTGGCGAGCAGCGCGCCGAGGTCATCCGCATCGTGAAGGATCATGCGAAGAGCATGCTGCAGGCGAGTCAGCAGCTAGCCCAGCCGGCGCCGCCCGCCCAGCCAGCGGCGGCCGCCCCCGCGCCCGCCGCGCGGTCTTCCGCCACAGATCGCGCGCTCAAGCGCTTGAAAAGGTCGCAGGGCGAGCCGCGCGACAGACCTGGGACTGACGACGACCTGATCTCGAGCACGTTGGAGGTTTACTTCAGCGAGGACACCGCGATGCCCCCCTTGGAGAGCTGCCCCTTCGAGAATTTCGAGGAGTCGGGGAAGCCGGGGCGGGCCGCGAAGGCCGAGGCCGTCGGGCGGGCAATTTCTGGAGCGACCTCGGAACATGAAGTCCAGGGTTGCCTCGCGCTTCCCCGCGACAACGGCCTTGGGAAAGCGATTTCTTGGAGCTCGACAAATCGTTTTCGGCGGGCTCAGGATTCGGGGCCCGCTCGAGGGTAGTCTTGGCATTGACGGTTGCGGTGCCCAAAACAATTTATCGGACCGCGAAAAAATCGCTTTCGGGCGTGATCAGGAATCGGGGTCCGCTCGAGGGTAGTCTGGGCATTGACGGTTGGGGGGTGCCCAAAACAATTTTTCAGGCCTCGAAACATCGTTTTTGGGCGTGCTCAGGATTCGGAGTCCGCTCGAGGGTAGTCTGGGCATTGACGGTTGCGGGGGGCCCAACACAATTTTTCGGGCCACGAAAAATCGCTTTCGGGGCACCTGGTAGCCCTTATGTAACCCCGCCAGCCCTCAGCCCTAAGTACGCCCTTAGCCTGGAGCCCTTTGCCTTAAGCCCCAACCCTGAAGCCCCAAGCCCTCAGCCCCATGCCTTATGCCCCAAGCCCTAAGCCTTAAGCGTTCAGGAGGGAGCAAACCACTGGGAGGTTATTAAGCAAGGAACCTTGTACCCTCTTACAAGACGGTGTAAGCTTTTTCCCCGCAGGCGATGGTGCTCGGCCCCGTCGCGCGCAAGTTCCTGGCCATCCCCGGGGCGAACCACCGCGTGGAGCGCTTGCGGAGCACCTGCAGGTTCCTCCTCGACTACACGAGGCAGAACCTCGATCCCTCCACCGTTTGCGATACAGCGGTGGCCAGGGAAAACTCGGGGGTCGCGGGGCGCTGGCCCCTCGGCCCTCTGCCGCTGTAGGCGCGCAGCGCTGCCGGGGGAAGCAGGGGCGCATTCATTGCGACGCAATGCCGCGCTCATCTGCAGAGGGCCCAGGTCTGGGGCATCGATTGCGACGCAATGCCGCCCCTAGGCCCCGAATGCGACATGAGTTCGCTGCCGGGCTCCGCGCTGCGTGGTTTTCGCCCGCCGACGACGACCGCCGACCGCGGCGGCCCCCAGGATCCGCTTGCAGGGAGAGTACAAGTTTTCTTGCTGCCAGTGCTCTTTGTTGCGGTTGAGGGGTGCGCTGAAATGAGTCGCGGGGGCGCGTGCGGGCTGCGCCACTTGGACTTCCGCCTATGATTTTATGGGGCGAAGCGCGGGGGGGGCGCGCCGAAATTAGCGCGGACGCATGCTGGCTGCGCCACTTGAACCTTCGCGAAACGCGCGGGGTGTGTGCTGAAATTTGCGGCGGGGGCGCATGCTGGCTGCGCCGCCGGGGCCTTGGGCGGAGCATCTATGGGGCCACGAAATTTGCGAGGGGTTCGCCGAAGTTCCTTGCGGGAGCGCGCGCGGGCTGCGCCGCTGGGAATTTTAGCGGAGCTCTGATGGGGCCATGAAGCGTGTGAGGGGTGCGCCGTCGCGGGGAGCGAGAGCGCATGCTGGCTGCGCCACTGTGACCCTGCAGTTCGGTTTTCGCGTTCGGTCGGTTTCGGTCGGCTGATTCGGTTCTGCAGGCCCCCTTTCGGTTTCGATCGGTTTCGGTTTCGTCATCGGTTCGGTCGGCTCTCGGTTTCTCGGCAACTCGTGGCCGCCCATGCCGCCAGACTTGTGAAGCCCACTTCTCTGACTGTGCATCACACGATGGGGCCACCCTTCGTGGGCCCCGGAAACGGCAGGGCCGTTTTTTTCACAGTTTCCAAAAAAATGCCCTTTGGAAATGGAAACGGCAAAAAAACGGCGACTGGAAACGGCTAAAAATCGGCTCCAGGACTCGAACTGGAGCCAGAACCGGTCAAACAACGGCGACGGAACCGGTAAAAAAAAGGCGTCGGGACCGGCAAAAAAACGGCAAAACGGAGCCGGTAACAAAACGGCCCTGTCGTTTCCAGGGCCCACTAAGAGGCCACCCCAGCTGGCAGATACACCAGCTAGCGGACAATGGGGGGCCCAAAGATATACACCACCACCACCTCCTTCACCCCCTCCCTCTCCCAGGCAAGAGGAGAGGAGGAGGAGTCGGAGGAGGAGTGTCGGGATGGGAGGAGGAATCGACGTGGTGGTGGTGTATACTCTTTGGGCCCCCCAGACAGGACACCCCATCTGGCCAAAGGCAAGCATCCCGAGGAGTGGGAAGGGACAGGCGGGAGGTGGGGAGGGGCAGGGTGTCAGGCACCTGGTGCGAGCACGCCTAGCTTGTTCTCCCCCCCTCTCCCTACCCCCCATCTTTGTTTTCGCCCCCCGCCCCTGCCTCCTCCTCCTCCTCCTCCTCCTCCTCCTCCTCCTCCTCCTCCTCCTCTTTCAGCCTGCAGGTGACGGCGCTCGCGGGCAGCACCGCGGGAATCGTCTCGCAGGTCCGTCTGGCGATGGGTCCCGGCCCTCAGTGCCCCCGCCTGCAGGCGACGGCGCTCGCAGCACCGCGGGAATCGTCTCGCAGGTCCGTCTGGCGATGGGTCCCGGCCCTCAGTGCCCCCTGGAGCCCATCGGGTGCCTCGAGGGCCCCACGAGGGCCCCCCGAGACGGGCCACGGACGCACCCGCGCTCCGGGGGCCCGCCCAGGGGTCCCCAGCGGCCACAAGCGGGCTCACGTGGGCTCCAGACGGCCAAGACTCGGGCCGGACGAAAGGGGGGGATAGGGAAAGGGGGGTTACGAAATCTGCTGCATGCAGCTGGTTTCGGCCTCACCGAGGGGGCCATTCCTCGATACATAGCCGCCTCCGGCGCCGGGAGGCGCCGGCAAAATCAGCTACGCGAGCTGATTTTTAAACCCCCCTTTTGCTATCCCCCCCTTTCGCCCGACTCGAAAGACGTTTTGCGTTTGGATTCCGTTTTTGCTGGTGCTCGTTTCGGCCAGAACGTGTTTGCGTATTGCCACCATCAGATGGAAGGAAGCCGTACAGACTATGAACGTTCGGCTGCGTGCGCTCAAGGTTGCCCCAAGCGAGCTTCCTTTGGACGAGTCAAAGGATCGTCCCAGGAGCGCCCCGTGCAGGCCCAAGAGCCCAAGAGGGCCCCAGGAGGCCAATTAGAAGGCCTAAGAGGCTTCCGTAGCAAGTTTGGCTCGAGCATCCGGACGGGCTCAGCAATCAATCGTTTTCCAACCGACCAGTTGTTGAAGCCTTCCATTTATCAGATATGCGCCGATCCGTTATTGTCGGTGCAGCCCTTGCTTCTTGCGCCCATGGTGCAACGATTGTCACTGGCGCAACAGGCCGTACTGGATCTCTCATGTACAAGGCTCTGCAGGATGCGAAGGTTGATGTGCGTGCGCTTGTCCACTCTGCGGACAAAGCGAAAGCAGTTCTGGGTTGCGAGAAGTGTGATGAGTCTGAGGGCATCTACCTCGGCGACGTGACTAACAAGAACACCATTCAGGGCGCATTCAACGGCGTGGATACAGTAGTGATTGCGGTCGGCGCACATGGAGATGAGCCCGACGATGTGGTGGACAAGATCGAATGGTACGGTGTCAAGAACCAGGTCGAGACTCTTCTGGCTGGGGGCAAGGATGGCAAGCGCATTGTCTTGTTCTCGTCCATGAGCACCTCGAAGCCTCACAACCACGTGCTGGAGGACAAGGCTAAGGCAGAGAAGTACATCATCGAGCAGGGCGTGCCTTACACCATCGTGAAGCCATGCGGCCTCTCCGAAGACGCTGCGGGCGACCGCGAGCTCCTTATCGGCCATGATGACGTCGCCGATGCGAACGACTGGTTCAACATTGGTTTCTACATGGTTCCGCGTGCGGACGTCGTCTCCGTTGCGTCTGCCGCTCTCCTGAGCCCTCCAGCGGACCAGATGCGCTTCGACATCTGCGCCAAGCTTGTCGGCAGCGGACCAGCCGATGTCAAGGCGGCTGTTCAGGAGGCTGGTAAGCCATGGGCTGGACCAACCCAGATGGTGGTCGTTTGAGCGTAAATCTCAGGAGCTCTGAGTACCTGAGATTCCTGACGACACGCCGGTGGACAAATGGTCCTGCGGCCTGCACACAGTCGCGCGTGAGCTTTCAGTAAGTTGGCGCCGTTGTCTTACACCTGTTCAGTCGCTAGCCTAGAGTTTTTCCCGAGAGCCACTCATGTGCAGTGAAGCGAAGGCTTCGCTTCACCTGATTTTCGGTCTGATCTCTGGGCTCGCCCAGGTCCTTTTGCACATTTGCCAGCGGTTGCGCAACAACATGGAAGGTGCAGTTGGCTTACAAAGGGCACTCCAGAGGAGGGGGACCAGGGGCAGGGGGAGCACCAGGGGGGCGAGCAGTAGGAGGACGAGGATCATGGAAGTCGGAGGAGCATGAGAAGAAGGAGGACGCGGATGAGGGGGAGGAGGAGGGGCATGAGAAGAAGGCGGAGGAGGAGGAGGAGGAGGAGGAGGAGGAGGGGGGGGGAGGAAGAGGTCGAGGTAAGGTTGCGGAGCACCGGGGGAGGAGCACGCGGGGAGGGGGGAAACATGATGAGGAGGATGATCATGAGGATGAGGATGATGAAGTGGAGGATGCGAAGGAGGGGGATGAGGAGTAGGGAAAGGGTGAGGAGGAGGAGGAGGTGGAGGAGGAGGAAGAGCAGGAGGAGGAGGACGAGGAGGAGTAGGAGGAGGACGCGTTGGAGCGGGAGGGGGAGGAAGAGGAAGCGCATGCGGAGGAGGATGAGGAAGAGGAGTTGGGGCAGGAGGAGGTCGATGAGGGCAATGGGCAGGTGGAGGACGATGACGCGATTTTGGGGACCTCTTGGGCCGTCTTGGAGTGTCGGGAAGCAGAAGAGGCGAGAACGCCAGAATCCGTCAAAAACCGGCGGGATATGTTTATGAATTTTGCCTCTTGGGGCCTTCTTGAGAGTGCTCCTGGAGGCCTTTTGGGGCGTCTTTCAGGCTTCATGGGCCGTCTGGAGGCCATCAAGGCGTCTTGGACAGATCTTTCGGAGAAGACGACTCAAACGTAATACCCCTCACACGCGCCGACTTGGTCGGCGGATTTAGTTTTTGGCTTGCCCGGCCTTCAGCCGAAGACGCGTCCAAATGCGCTCCCCTCCCAGAGTTAAGTCGGGCCTGTCCCTCTACAGGAGGAATATGCAACAAATCGTCAAAAATAGTCTGGGGACTACTTTTCTGTTATTTTTGGCCATTTTGGAAATATTGTTCCCAACCATCCTGTGGTGTTGGGTCCTCGTTTTGAAGAGACGTCGCCCCGCGTTCTCCTCCTCTCCTCCTCCTCCCCCTCCTTCCCACCGTCCGCGTGCGTCCCGCACACCCAGTACAGCGTTTCGTGGCCCTCCTCCCCCTCCTCCCTGCGTTTCACCCACCCAGTACAGCGTTTCGTGGCCCCGTAGGGAGCCCCACCGAAGGTCCCAGTGCTACCGTCCGCATGCGCCCCGCACACCCAGTACAGCGTTTCGTGGCCCCGTAGGGATCCCCACCGAAGGTCCCAGTGCTACCGTCCGCATGCGTCCCGCATACCCAGTACAGCGTTTCGTGGCCCCATGGGGAACTCCACAAAAGGTCCCAGTGCTACCGTCCGCATGCGTCCCGCACACCCAGTACAGCGTTTCGTGGCCCTCCTCCCCCTCCTCCCTGCGTTTCACTCACCCAGTACAGCGTTTCGTGGCCCCGTAGGGAGCCCCACCGAAGGTCCCAGCGCTACCGTCCGCATGCGTCCCGCACGCACAGTACAGCGCTTCGTGGCCCCACAGGGAGCCCCACCGAAGGTCCCAGCGCTACCGTCCGCATGCGTCCCGCACACCCAGTACAGCGCTTCGTGGCCCCATAGGGAGCTCCACCGAAGGTCCCAGTGCTACCGTCCGCATGCGTCCCGCACACCCAGTACAGCGTTTCGTCGCCCCATAGGGAGCTTCACCGAAGGTCCCAGTGCTACCGTTCGCATGCGTCCTGGAAGCCCAATTTGGCATTTTCACCCACCCAGTGCAGCGTTTCGTGGCCCCATAGGGGGCTCCACCCAAGGCCCCAGTGCCACCGTCCGTATGCGTCCGGGAGATGTAATTTGGCATTTTCACCCGCGCGGTATAGCGTTTCGTGGCCCCATAAGGGGCTCCACCGAAGCCCCCAGTGGGACCGTCCGCATGCGTCCCAGAAACCCAATTTGGAATTTCCACTCACTCATTAGAGCGCTTCGTGGCCCCATAGTGAGCTCCATCGAAACCCTCAGTGGGACCGTCCGCATGCGTCCCGGAAACCCAATTCGGCACACCACCCACACAGTACAGCGTTCTTTCCGCCCAGTGCAGCGCTTCGTGGCCCCATAGAGAGCTTAACCGAAGCAGATATTCACAATTACGGTATCCACAACTGCATATGGTTGGGACCTTCGCCTGGATAATTTTAGTATGTTTTATTTTTCCCAACCATCCTGTGGTGTCGGGTCCTCGTTTTGAAATTACGGTCCCCGCGTTCTCCTCCTCTCCTCCTCCCCCCCCTCCCGTTAACGTCCGCATGCGTCCCGCACACCCAGTACAGCGTTTCGTGGCCCTCCTCCCCCTCCTCCCTGCGTCCCGCACACCCAGTACAGCGTTTCGTGGCCCCATAGGGAGCCCCACCGAAGGTCCCAGTGCTACCGTCCGCATGCGTCCCGCACACCCAGTAAAGCGTTTCGTGGCCCTCCTCCCCCTCCTCCCTGCCTTACACCCAGTACAGCGTTTCGTGGCCCCGTAGGGATCCCCACCGAAGGTCCCAGTGCTACCGTCCGCATGCGTCCCGCACACCCAGTACAGCGTTTCGTGGCCCCATAGGGAGCCCCACCGAAGGTCCCAGTGCTACCGTCCGCATGCGTCCCGCACACCCAGTACACCGTTTCGTGGCCCTCCTCCCCCTCCTCCCTGCGTTTCACCCACCCAGTACAGCGTTTCGTGGCCCCGTAGGGAGCCCCACCGAAGGTCCCAGTGCCACCGTCCGCATGCGTCCCGCACGCACAGTACAGCGCTTCGTGGCCCCATAGAGAGCTCCACCGAAGGCCCCAGTGCCCCCGTCCGCATGCGCCCTGGAAGCCCAATTTGGCATTTTCCCCCACCCAATGCAGCGTTTCGTGGCCCCATAGGGGGCTCCACCCAAGGCCCCAGTGCCACCGTCCGTATGCGTCCGGGAAATGTAATTTGGCAGTTTCACCCGCGCAGTGCAGCGTTCTTGGCCCCATAGGGGGCTCCACCGAAGCCCCCAGTGGGACCGTCCGCACGCGTCCCGGAAACCCAATTTGGCATTTTCACTCAGTAGAGCGCTTCGTGGCCAGCCCTCAGTGGGACCGTCCGCATGCGTCCCGGAAATCCGAATCGGCACACCACCCACACAGTACAGCGTTCCCCCCCGCCCAGTGCAGCGCTTCGTGGCCCCATAGGGAGCTTCACCGAAGCAGATATTCACAATTACGGTACCCACAACTGCATATGGTTGGGACTTTCGCCAGGATAATTCCTCCAAAATCCCGACCTAATCCCAGAGGTGTCCCGAGCGCCGAAGGGGCCCTCGAGGCAGCCCAAGAGCACCCCAGCGCACAGGTCTGAGATAGCCCACGGCATCCCCGAGAGCCCCCAAGGCAGACCAGGAGCAGCCAGCAAGGTGTGGGTCTACGCGGCCAAGCGTGCGACCAGAGACGTCCAAGGGGCTGGAAATACGAATCTTGTCCCCCTCGCGAAGGCGTGCCACAACAGGAGCTCCACGGTTCGGCTTGCTGGTGGCCAGATCAGGCAATGGGTATGCCGACGTGGCGACGCAGATCGAACGCAGACAGCAAACCCGCATCCGAATGTAGAATCCTAGGTTGGCTTACGTGCCAACACCACCTAACCTCTGGAGGGGAAAATGGACACGGACACAAGTCGTCTTCCATGAAAGTGTTGGGGGTAGATTGGAAACGGATCGAACGACTAAACTTTAGAGCTTCTCGACCATGTTGTTGGGAATCCTGGAGTGTGTGTCTGTTCATTGTTGTCTACCTGGGCGCCTCTACTAGCACGGACTGTACCAGGGCTGATGCGTATTTGTTCGGGAGCGGGACGCCACCCTGTCAGTTCGACGACGACGACGAAGACGAAGACGACGACGACGAAGACGAAGACGACGACGGCCGCCGGTAGATCAACGATGGGCTCGCCGCGCTCAAGAATGTCGACCTGCAGTGGCACGGGTGCAGCCTGCTGGACCGGCCGCGATCGGCCGCCGTCTTTGGATCGGGGGCGGAAAAGAGGGGGGTGATGACTAGGGGGGGGTGGATATCATGGCGGGGGCCATGATATTTCCCCAGATCTCATGGCGCCTCTTCTTATTTCATTACGTCCCTGGCCCCCCCGATGCGCCGCGCACATGCCGCCGGCTATGATTTGCGCCCCCCCCTCTTGGACACCCCCCTCTTGGCCGCTCCCGATTGGAGCTGCACCCAGAAGCTTGGCCCATCGCAGAGTCTTGGAAGTAGGAATGGGGGAGTGGACCGAGCTTCCGGGCGCAGCTTAGAGGGAGAAGGAGGAGGAGGAGGAGGAGGAGGAGGAGGAGGAGGAGGAGGAGGAGGGGGAGGAGGGAGGAGGATGGATGAGAAGGAGAAAGGGGGGGGAAAGGAGGGAGGAGGAGTCGGAGGTAGGAGGAGGAGGAGGAGGAGGAGGAGGAGGAGGAGGAGGAAGAGGAGGACAAGGGGGGGAGGGGGAGGGAGAGGGGGATGATGGTGAGTCGAATTACGAGAGAGTGATTTTGTCATTCCCGGGCGCTCACGGTCGCGACTGGAGGGGAAGGGGGTGGAGGGGTCTGGTCACGCCACGATTCACGCCAGCGCCGTTTGGGAATGCGTTGGACTGGCCCACGCCTATTTCTCGCTTCTCGTGCGCATTCACAGAGATGAGTTGCGTCGCAGTTGCTGCGCATGTCCGTGCTTTGGGGCCTGGCGAGTTCGCTGGATACGATCTGTCGGGTCAGCTGCTGGTCTGCGCCCTGGGTGCAGGGGCCAGAATTCTCTGCCCAGATGCCCAGCCCAGCAGCGGGCGCCACCTTTCCCCCATGTTCCTGCGGAAGGGCGTCCTGGGGCAACTTCTAAGCGCGATGACGCGAAGCGTTTTCAGCGCGAGAACTAACGTGGGAGGCTGATACCATGGTTTTCTGTAGGCCTCGCACTCCCTTGGCTTTACTCTTTCCCTCTGTTCTGCCATTGGGCGCTGGAGCTGCCAGTGCGGTCCTGTTTGTGAGATGTATCGTGGTGTCCCATCTGGATCTGCTGCGCGCTGGGGCTCGCGCGGAGTCACTCGCCTGGGTGCTCCTTTTAGCAAGGGCTCCCAGGAGGGCGCGAAAATATCCGCGCTCCGCGGTCCTCGTTCCTTACCCCCCCTCCTCCGTGTCCTCCTGTCCTCCCCCTCGGGGGCGGCGCGAGAGCGCGAAGCCCTCCGCGCTCCGCGCTTCGCGGAGCGCGAGAGCGCGAAATCGGGAGCCCCTGTTTCAGGAGCTGCGGTGCTCTGTCGCCTCGCCCTGCCCCTCTCTCTCTCTCTCCCCTCTCCCCCTCCCTCCCTCCCCCTCTCCCTCTCTCCCCTCTCCCTCTCTCCCTTCCTCCCTCCCCTCTCTCCCTCTCCCTCCCGTCTTCTCCTCTGTCTCCTCGTCCTCGTCCCCATCCCCCTTCATCCTCCCCTCCCCCCTCCCCCCTCCCCTCCTCCTGCCCTTCCCTCCTTCCCCCTCCCTCCTCCCTCCTCCCCCTGCCTCCTCCTCCTCTCCTCCTCCTCCTCCTCCTCCTCCTCCTCCTCCTCCTCCTCCTCCTCCTCCTCCTCCTCCTCCCTCCTCCTCCTCCTCCTCCTCCTCCTCCTCCTCCACCTCCCCCTCCTCCTCTTCCTCCTCCTCTTCCCCCTCCACCTCCCCCTCCTCCCCCTACTCCCCCTCCTTCCCCTCCTCCCCCATACCTCCTCCTTTCCTCCTCCGTGCTCAGGAGCAGCGCTCCGAGCGCATGCAGCGCCACGTGGTCGGCCAGACGGAGGGCGTCTCGCTCGCGGTCTCGGGGGGAGACAGCCAGGGAGGGAGGACGGAGGAGGACGAGGACGATGGGGACGGAGGGAGGGGAAGGAGGGGAGGCACGAGGAGGACGGAGGGAGCGCGAGGACGAGGGCGAGGAGGATGAGATGGACGATGGACGCGAAGGATGGAGGAGGACGGACGAGGATTGAGGACTCAGGGGTGGGGAGCCCAGGTGGCGCGGGAGAGGACGAGGTGGCCGCGGGAGCAGGACCCCAGCCCCAGAGGATGGCCTCCCGATTTGCTTTCTCACTGCCATTGCCTTACCGTGCACGCTGCGGGCTGGACCTGTGTGCCCTTGCTCGCCAGGCTCTCGTCTGGAGGGTGGGCGGGGTGGAGGGAGCGAGGGTGGAGAGTGAGCAAGGGAGTAGGAGGACGAGGCCGAGGAAAAGGGAGAGAAAGAGGAGGAGGAGGAGGAGGAGGAGGAGGAGGAGGAGGAGGAGGAGGAGGCGGAAGCGGAGAAGGAGAAGGAGACGGAGGAGGAGGAGGAGACGGAGGAGGATGAGGAGGAGGAGGAGGGACAGAGTGACAGGGGGACACAGGGAGGGAGAGAGCAGGGAGGGAGGGACGAGTGACGGGGGGAGGGAGGAGGGAGGAGGGAGGAGGGAGGAGGGGAGAGAGGAGGGAAAAAGGAAGGGGTGAGGACCTCTGCAAGCGCAGCAGCCGACTGGATGGAGGATCGGCACGGACCCACGGCCTGCCTTGAGCGCTGGGGAGATTGTCGCGCTCGTCGCGGGCCTCTGCGGGCACGTTCCTCTGCCTCGCGGTGGCGCTGGCCGTAAGTCGGGCCTGGATTTTCGACGAACGGTACAACATACCCCAACAATAGTCGACAAATAGCCAAAAAGTAGTCTGGGGACTAGTGTTTGAATATTTTTGGACATTTTTGGAGTATTTTTGGGGCATGTTTGGGGTATTCTGTATTTGTCGTCGAACATCCCCCTGTAGGGGGACACGCCCGACGTAACGCTGGCCTGCCGCTGTGGGCCGCTGGGCTTCCCGTGCGGCCACGTGTTGGCGCGCCGCCAGGCGCCGCCCGCCGCCGCCGCCGCCGCCCCGGCTGTGGCCGCGAGCCCTGCGGCTGCTGGATTGGCGATGCGTGCTGTGCCCCTATCGGGGCTGGACAGACCTCCTACCCTGACACGTCGATTAGTGAATTGGCTGTTTTCGGTTCGCGGGAGGGCGTCGCGGCCGTCATTTTTGCGGGTCCAGTTCCATCGGTTTCGGTCCCAGGCCGTTTTCACTAAGGGGAGGTCTACTAAAGGGAGATTTGTCCAGCGACCCTAGGGGGCCACGTGCGAACCCTACCCCTACCCCTCAAGGTTCCTGAGGGGGATGGTGGGGTTCCCTTCGCTCGGGAGCTCCCGGGCGCAGGGAGCCCCACCCTCCCCCTCAGAAACCGTGGGGGGGTAGGGGTAGGGTTCGCGCGTGGCCCCCATAGCCTTAGCCCCCGCCAGCCCGGGAGCAGAGCCTCGCGCAGCCCGCCGCTTTTTGTTTTTTTTACTCCCGGAGGGCCGCTGGCGATCCGCGTGCCTGCCCGGGAGATCGGGGTCCCGCGGGAGGCGGTGCAAGCGTGGTGGGTCCATTGGCACCGCGCCCAGCGCAGGCCGCGGCGAGGGCTAGTGCGGCCAGGATGCTTGGCAAGACTGGGTGGCCGCCCGCGGGGTTTGGCTCCGAGACTTCGCCGAGGAGGGCATCGAGCCACCACCGGGGCCTGGGGCCCCCTGAAGTTGTTCGGCTCCCTGCGGGCGAAGCTGGTCGAGGCCGCCGCCGGGAACGTGCAGCCGGGCCAGGGACTCGTTGGGCTCAGCCGTGATTCGGATGCGAGGGTCCAAAGTTTGGAGGTCATGTTTGGTAAGCGGCCACCCGGTCCGCATTCTTCTCGGACTTGGTCCAAAGCGTTTGCTGGCGCGGCGCTCCCCGCGGGATGCCCGCGCCCGCGGGGGGGAAAGGAGGGGGCCGACTAGCTGGTTCACCGAGGGTGCCCGATGCGCGCAGGTGGGGGCATGTGCCTCAATGTGGGGATGCCGCCCTGGCCCCGCGCCCGCGCATGCACTCCGACGCCCGATTTCATGCTGCCGCGGGCGGCCCGCCGTCTTCGTCGAGGGGTGCAGGTGGCGACGGCGGCTGGACGTGGCGCCGGCGTCGCCGGCAGGTGCCCCGCCGTAGCAGGAGCAGGCCGTGCAAGCAGAGGCGGCTGCTGCTGCTTCTGCTGCTCCAGGGGATGCCTGCACGTCCTCCCATGCCAGAGGCCTTGGCATCGCTCGGACGTGTGCATGTTTTCTTCGACGAGGACCATCGAGGAGCATCCTTGATGATTTGGCGAAAAGACCACGCACGAAACCGCCCAA
This sequence comes from Prorocentrum cordatum, assembly GCA_963575745.1. Classification (NCBI taxonomy): domain Eukaryota; class Dinophyceae; order Prorocentrales; family Prorocentraceae; genus Prorocentrum; species Prorocentrum cordatum. The sequence goes on along the minus strand of CAUYUJ010016397.1, from coordinate 125,019 downwards.
AAAAACACAGGGAATGGACGTCCGAGCGATGGCCAGAGGCGCTTGGCTCGCACCAGAGATGGTTGAGGGCCGCCCAGTTTGCGCCGGCGGCGGGGTCCCCGCCAAAGGTATGACGGGCGGCTCGCGCCAGCAGCGGAGGGCCCGCCAGGGTGCGACGTGCGGTTCGCGATGGTGGCGCTAGCTGATGCTGCTGCTGCCGCTGCTGCTGCAGTTGCGGCCCTGGGGATGCCAACCCATCCTTATCACCCGCTGGCGCAGGAGAACGACGAGGTGGGGAATTCGCGGGAGCTTTCGGTGGCGGTGGGCTCGCACCAGAGGCGGCTGCGGGCCCACTGGGCGGCTCACCCAGGTGTGGCGGGCGGCTCGCGCCGGCGGCGGGGGCCGCGGAGGCCTCGTCAGGGCGTGACGGGCGGCTCGCGCCGCTGTCATTGCCGCCCCGGGAACTCGGCTCGCACCGGGGCCAGCTGGAGGGGTTTGACGCAGATAGGTTTCGGGAGCAGCGCCTGGAGGTGGAGAAGCTGCCTGAGACCACCGAGCGCGTTCCATTACATGCAAAATGCCTACTCGCAAACGCCAGAAAAAAAAACAAAACATATTCACCTCGGCGGCCGGCCGCTAGGTGCCCACGCTGCCGCGGCATCGCGATGCCGGAGCGGTTTGCGCGCGGACTCTGCTGCGTTGGCTGTGGGCATTCTCATGCGGGCCGTGCGTCGCTGCAGTGCCCCAGTCGCGCAGTATCGACGCTCGGTGCTGAAATTAGGTGGCCCCCAGCAGAGCGACGCCGGAGCGCGCGAGGCCGCAGGCGCGGAGGGCGGGGTCGTCGCGTCGGTGCCGCACGCGGCGCCAGATGCCTCCAAGGAGGAGCAGGAGGTTAGAGGAGTCGGACAAACCGCTGGCACGTCGGCGCCCCCAATGGGACATGCCGGGGAGGCGGGGGTTGCGGAGGAGACTCGAGGACGCCATGGACCGGCGTTTGTCCCGCCGCAAGTCGTCGCTGGAAGCTTCGCGCAGAGCAGGTTCCAGCACGCGCGCTCGAGGGCGCCATCTACCATCTGGGTGCTGCTGGCGCGTGAAGGGCCGCGCGGCTGGCCCCAGCGTTTGGCGCGCCTCCGTCGCTGGGCGCGCGACTGCGCCCGCTGCGAGCCCAGCCGCTGGTTCAACTGGAACCCTGCGTGAAGTATTTCGCTCGCTCCTGGCGAAGCGAGCCCTTTTCCGGCGAAGCGAGTCCCCGGAAGAGCAGCGCAGGCGGCTCGGCAGAGGCGCGGGTCGCCCCACCTGATCGGGCGGGCCCGCGCCAGGGCCAGGGGGCCCTGCTGCGGGTGGCCGAGGAGGAGGACGAGGGGGGCCGTGGCAACAACTTTTTGATTCGCGGCCCGCAAGGAGAAGTCCAGAGGGCGGTATGACCGAGGCTGGGGCACAGCGACAGATAATTGGCGCGAGACCGCGCAAAGTGCACCTGCTAACAAATTAGAAAGATAGGCGGCCACAATTGGGCAACCATCGAGCACAGGCCAACCCGCAGGTGGGGCCGAACCGAAGCTTTGCCGAAGGCACGCAGACCCAGGCAAAGCCGCTGAGCGTGTGCCAGCAGAAGAGGGCGGCCACAACTGGGCAGGTGGAAACCAGGCCGGACCCGCAGGTGGAGTAATTACTGACCGGCAACCGGAAAGGGGGGAGAGGGAGGCGCGAGCGAAGAAAAAGAGCGCAACCGTGGAGGAAGCGAGCCGGATCCACTCACGTGGCACCCAGTGCGTGTACGTCACCGCGAACGCCGGCCACTCACCAAGCCACCGATGGGGGTCAGGCCAGTAGGCGTACGTCACGAACTGACAGGTGAAGCACAAGGTAGGGCCTTCAGCCAGTGCCTCTGCATCACGGCCCGCACTCACGAGCAAAGCCTGGGTGGGGTTATTTCAGCCGACCGCAGGCGAGAGCCCCCACGGGGGCCGCGGGAACCATAGCGGCGTGGTGCCTCTGCTCCCAGGAGGCACAAACTGTGGTCAGAGCCATCCTAAGCTAGCTGAGACGGAAAGGCGGTGCCTTCAGCCGGTCGACCCTGTCTGTCGCGGGCCGGCAAAGCGGCCAAAACCGTGGGTGAGCATGCATCGGCCGACCGCGCGGGCTGCGCGCCCATAAGCATGGGGGTCAAAAGTAGTGATCGCTCCGGACGGCGACGAAATGGAAGCCACTGCGCGTTGCTGGACTTCAAAGGATGGGGCACTTGGAGGGGCCGCGTCCAGCGTCCTCTGCGTCCCGGCCCGCGCACGGCACGGGCAAAGAGACGGGATGAAGCGTGGCGAGGAGCGGTGGGGAAACGCCTTCAGCGAGTCGACCCGGTGCTCCACGGGCCGACAACGCGGCCAAAACCGTCGGTGGGATTATTTCAGCCGACCGCGCAGGCGAAAGGCCCACGAGGCACGTGGGTGTCTATCGCGGTGGTGGGGGGTGTACCTCGACCCCGGGAGGTAGCCCCAGACAGAACCCGCGGCCCGCGGCTGCGGTGAAACAAGCCTTGCCACTGGCTGTGCCGACAGGTGTGGCCGCTCAGCGGGGGCCCATCGGCCGTGGGGCCAGCCGCGACTGGTCTTGCCGGTGTGCGGTGGGACCTGCGATAGCCGCGCCTCTCGGGCTCTGTGCTGCGGCGACGAGGAAGGGGGGCTAGCAGCCGATCGCCGCTGGGCTTGTGTGTAGAAGCAGTGGCGACGAGGAAGGTGGGGAAGCAGCCGATAGCCGCTGGCTGGACTAGTGAGTGGATGTGGCGACAAGGTAAGGGGAAATGCAGCCGATAGCCGCAGGACTGGAAAGCGACAGAAGAAGAGGGGGAGAGCGGCCGATAGCCGCAGAACGATAGTCCGAAGTGGGACCGCTCCAGGGGTAGGACAAGCCACGCCTCCGGGGAGCCCCCACGGTATACGGGTGCGGCTAGCTTTCCATGAAGGGGGGGGCCCGCTGTCCAGGGGGGCCCTAGGCCGCGCGCCTTGGGGGCTCTGGGCTGCGTCGGCCCTGCTCTGGGCAGGGGGCCCCTTGTCGGGCCAGTTGCCGGGCTACCAGCGTGCGAGTTCCCTTCCTCGCTGTCGCTTGTCTGCGTATTGCTCGTCACTTCTCGGAGCGGCCCTCTTTTCCCTGCCCCCCACTCAGCGCCTCTCCATGAACTCTCCTGGCGGCCCCGCCCTTCCCAGCGCGGCCTTGGGCGCCATGGGGCTCCAGAGCTGGATGCCCCCCGACCAGGCGGTCTCCCTGTAGTCGGTGTACGCGGCGGGGCAGCTGTGTGGGCTCTGGGCTTGCTCCACGGGCGTTGCTGCTCAGCCCCGATGTGTGTGCTAGAGGGCGGGGCCTGCTCGCAGTAGCTTGTCCTGTCGGGTGGGGCCGGAGGGGTGGGTAGTGTCCTGCTGCTGGCGGCCCAGGGGCATGGGCGGCCTTCGCTATCTTCCCGTGGAAAAAACAGGAAAAAACAAATAATCGTCGGCTCCCGCGAAATGCAAAGTATATGGGAAGTGGGGGGGCGACGAAAATGAGGAAAATGTGAGGAAGTATTTGACCTCTTGGGATTTGCGCACGCGCCCATCGCGCGCCCCCGGGCCCCTTCACCATCAGTGACCTGCTCGAACAGGTCGCGGCGGAGTCCATGTTGCTCGCGGTGGTGGGCCCGCCGTCGCGGGCGCTGGCGCCCGCCGCGGGGGCCCGGCGGCGCTGCCCGGCGGCGCCCCGCGCGATCCCGGCCGCGACGCCGAGTCAGCCCCGCGAGGCGTCGCTCTGGGCGCGCGTTGCGCCCAGCCACCTGCCGCGGCGCCTCCCGCGCCGCCGCGATGGCGAAGGGCGGCGCGAGCGCGGGCCGCCCGCCGAGGTCGGGGGTGGCCGCCACTCGCGGGACGCTTTGGAGGAGTACTTCGCGGCGCGGGCCGCGATGCGTCAGGCCAGCGGTGGGGGCGAGGCCCGAGCCCGCGCGGGCGCGCCGAACCGTTGGCGCCGAGCCGTCGAGTCGGCGCGCGGCGATTGCGCGGCCCGCGCGCGCCAGGTGCCCATCTGGACAGCGGCAGGCGCCGCGCGACGAGGTTGCCCAGGGCGAGTTGCTGCAGACGTTGAGATCCCGAGAAGCGGCTGCGCTGGAAGAGCGGGCGACTGTCTTGACTGCGACAGTGGCGAGAGCGAAGGCTTCCGAAACAAAACAAGCTAGCATGCGGCGCCGTATCTTCGTCCCGTCCTTCCGCCGCCTCGCTGCGCTAGGCCCCGCTGCGATCCGCGGCGCTCGAGTCGCTGCCTTGGTCTCGCCCCCGAGAGGCGCGGATGGTCTGCTTCGACTGGCTGGGGGCGCGGGGGGCCTGGGGGACAGGGCCGTCGCCTGCGACGCCAGGCGCCCCCCGAACCCGCGGGCGGCAAAGAGCGCGCCGAGCGACGCGAATCCTGCGCGCGGCCGCAAGCTTCGCCCCCGCGCGCAGACAGGACTGGCGAAGCTCGCGAAGACAGCGCTGATTGACGAGGTCTTGAAGGAGCTCTGCGCCCAGCTCAGGCCTCGCAAGCCCGGGGTCGCCGCGCTGGGCGGCCTGGTCCGCGCCGCGAAGGTCGCGCCGGCATGGCTCGAGGACCCCTGTCGCGCTAGAAGAGGTGCGGGGCGCGTTTCCAGCCGGGGCGCAGCGGATTGGCTTGGGGGCGGATGCCTTAGCGGAGCTGGACTTGGGGATCGCCAGCGGCACTTCAACCGGTCGGCGCGCGCTGCTGCCCGGGCGGCGGCGCAGTGGAGACGCGGTCGGGCGCGGATTTGGCGGCGCGTATCTGAGGGCCGTCTGGCGACCGATGACTCTCGGAGAAGATGTGCCCAGGCTCGCGTCTCTTTTCCCGGGCCCGGGGGCGTTCCGCCCGAGCCTTCCGTCTCGCCCGGGCGGCGGGCGACGCGCGCCTCGTCGGCCAGGGGGGCGCTCTCAGCGCCGAGCGGCGGCGGCGGATCGGGCGCTTGCTGATCGCGGCCGCGGGCGCGCAGCGAACGTTTCCAAAGTCTCCGATCCCGTTCGGGGCGCCGCCAAGTTTCCCGGCGCCGTCGACGCAAGCCCCGCCCCGTCGGAGTTTGGCGGCCGCGCCGCGCAGCGCGGGGGGCCCCTCTATGCCGGGGGCGGCTGCCTAGGGCAAGTTCGAGGCTGCGCCGGCCCATTGTTGCCGCGGCTGGCCCGGCGCGAGAGCGGGCGAATGCCGCGGACGAGCACATCGCAGCGCTCTGGCGCATGGCCCCAGCGAGGGTTGGCGAGCAGGCGGACCAGACGGTTCGGTCGATCATGCGACAATCCATCGCCAGGACCGTCGAATACGACATGCGGACATGGCTATGTCCATCGCAGTCCGCCCGCCTTAAGACAGAATGCTGGCTGGCATTCGCTCGAAATTCTGATGGGGGCGAGCGTGGGTAGCCGCGCCAGGGGGGCATGCCTCTGCGCTTGGGTGGTCAGGGGGGCAAAACTGCGCGTTGCGGCGGCTTCTCGCGCTGCTGAGGCGGCCCACCAGGGCGCCGTCGCGAGGCTTGCCGCGGCGCCGGGGCGGCCGGCGACCGGCTTTGCCCTGGGCGCTGAGAGCACTCGGATGGCCCAGGTCTCTCGTCGGGCAGGGGGCCGCATCGCCCTTCGCGGCCGCGGCTCGCGAGCGCTGCGTCGAAGGGCCCTGGGCGCAGGACGTCCCAGCTGCGGCGGCGGTCGCCTTCCCGCCCCCGCCAGCGCCGCGCGCCGGCGCCGAGCTGGTCGGCGGGGGCGCGGCGCCTGGCGGCAGCGATGCGCCGTCGGCCGGAGCAGGCCCGCCCGCGCGGTCGCGGGCGAGTTGTCCGAGGCATCGACGCGTTGAGGGCCGCAGTCGCGCATGCGGCCATGCTGGAGCATCGTCAGATTCGCATTGTCTGTCCTCTGGGGGAGAGGGCACTGGCGCATGCTGGAGCATTTCGCCCGCGCGCCCGACTTTGCGGGCACGCGGCGCGCAGCAGGCGCTTGCGACGCGCAGCTGGTTCGGCCTCAGTGAGGCCCCGAGCGTTCCTCGCGCAGTTCTTTGCACAGTTCCGTTGACGATGGCCCTTGTGGAGTTCCGTCTGGCGACCGCCTACAACATCCCGCAGTTAGTCCGAAAGGCCGCCCTGGGCGCATGCGAGGTCACGGCGCTGTCGCGGCGACGACGCGCACGGGCGCATTCGCTGGCGCGGAGCGTTGCGCGCTAGAGCTCCGCGCGCCGCGGAGACGGGGCGGTCGAGGAACGAGCCGTGGACCCAGTCGTGGCGCGGCTCGCCTGGAGCTTGCGGCCGTTGCTCGATGTCGCGATTCGCCCCGCGTTTGCCCGCGAGCCCCCCCCCGCCGCATTTGCATCTTGGCGCCGCGGCGATCAACGGCGCGCGGCAGAAGGCGTCCCACTGCGGCGAGGCCATCACGCCGCTCGCCGCGTTGAGCCGTTGGGCCGCGCGGGCCCTCGGGCTGTGCAGGCGCTGGCGGCGACGCATCGCGAGAGTGACGAGCTCGGCCGCCCCCGGCCCGGGACGGGCCGCTCCGCCGCCCTGTCCGTCTGGGCGCCCCTTACCCTGAGGCGGCTGCGGTCCAGCGCGCTGCCCAGGCCTCGCCGCCAACGCCCGGCGCAAGCACGGCCCAGGCGCTGGCGGCGGGCGGCCAGCCCACAGCGCCGGGCAGCACCGGCCGGCGCGGGTGCGCGGCGGCGGCGCTGGCTAGCGAGTGCGGCGCGCGCGCGCGCGTCCCCAGGCGGGGCCGCACCTGCGCGCCAGGCAGCTGCGGGGGGGGAGGCAGGGAGGAAGGGAGGGGGGAAAAGGAGGCAAAGGAGAAGGAGGAAGGAGGAGGAGGAGGAGGAGGACGGGGAGGGGGAGGAGGGGGGAGGAGGAGGGCGATGATGTGAGAAGGGGGTCCTGACAGACTCGGCTCCAGGTGTCGGAGGGTGATCGCGCGACTCGTTTCTCGGAGGTTCTGGCATGCCTGCCCTCGGGGTCGTGCGCTGCAGTGGGCGTGGGCGAGTTCGGTAGCAAATCATGGGGGCCTGGTGCACCCTCTCAGTTCCGTCTTTAGCGTCGGTTGGCGTCGATTAGCGTCTGGGAGTCGACGAGATACCGCCGATCTAGCGTCGATGTAGCGTCGACTACCGTCGATTCGCCAGGGCGGACAAGATGGTACGGCAGGCTCCCATGAGGTTCTTCCAGCGCTTCGCAGGCACTCGTCGTTCCGTCCGCCTCGCGCACGTGTCCCTCTGGCCCAGGGACGTAGCCAGGCTTCGCCGGCGTTCGCGCCGGCCGGGCCAAGCAGCCACAGCAAAGCGCTTCTCACCAGAGGAGGAGGAAGAGGAGGAATAGGAGGAGGAGGAACGAGCAGGATGAGGAGGACGAGGGAGGAGGAGAAGGAGGAGGAACAGGACGAGGAGGAGGAGTCGGGGGCAGCGAAAAAGGGGGAAACCCATAGGTGGGGATGCATCGACACCCAATCGCCCATTGATCGCCGATACGGACAGGGACCCGATAGCCCCACCCCGCCAAGGAAGGTGCGGATTCACCATCGGGGGCCTATCGCCGATCCATCGACGATGTATCGCCGATTCCAGGTCGATGCATCCCCCCTATGCCTATCCCCCCCCATCGTTGCCCCTCAAGGAGGGCGAGGAGAAGGATGAAAAACTCAAGCTATGAGGAGGAGGAGACGCCCCGCCCACGGCGCTGCAGAGCTGGACGCCACCTGGGGCCCAGAATCGGCCGATGGTCGAGCGATGGGCGCCGCAGGAAGGCCGCGACCTTCCTCGGGGTCGAGCAGCCCGCGCGTTGTCGCGGGCATCGGCGTCATGGGTTCGCCGCGCAGAGGTTTCCGGTGGCCCCCCGAGAAGGGCCCGCAGCGTTCAAACATTCTCGACCCCCCCCCCCCCGCGGAAACGTCCGGGAGCTTCCCCCCGATCCTCAAGGGTCAGGGCAAACATTCTATTTCTTGGAGGAGGAGGAGGAGGAGGAGGAGGAGGAGGAGGACCACACTAAACTCTGGATGCAACATCGATGCAACGCATCCTTCCGTCCCAGGTCTTCTTCTCAGCAGTCTTTGCAGGAATTCTTCCTCACTCGGGGAAACACCCCTTTGAAGCACGAGCGCCCTCCTCTGGGCCTGGCGTGCAAGCGACAGCCCCGTTTTGCAAGAAAAGGGACTGCCCCGAATCACGCGCTGGGAGCCTCAAGAGAGTGGCGTGTCCAGCCAGGGGCCCCGCTTTGAACATAGGTCGCCCTCCGTCCGTGCAAGCGTCGCACAACGCTGCGCGTCGTGCCGTAGACTTCAAGGATATCGGGCGGGAGCCCCGCTCCCTCCTCCCTCCTCCCTCCTCCCTCCTCCTCCTCCTCCGCCTCCGCCTCCTCCGCCTCCTCCGCCTCCTCCGCCTCCTCCTCCTCCTCCTCCTCCTCCTCCTCCTCCTCCCTCGAACTCCCATGGCGCGTGGGTTTTTGTTGAGCTTTGAGGGAGCTGCCGCGCGAGAGCCCAGCCCTGAAACATTGGCCGCGCGCGCGGCGCCGCGACAGGTCGCGTCCGCGCTGGCGCGGGTCCCTCTGCTGCCGAGCGTCGACCTGCTCGGCCGCGGCGGGCCGCCGTGGCAGGGCGGCGCGGAGGCCGGCGCGGCCGCGAGTCTGAGTCAAGCAGTGGCGAAGCGCCTTGGCGTGCCTGTAGGCCTACATTTTTTTTGGTCTGCGGGTCGAGAGCGAGCCTCTTCCGGTGAAGAGCTAGGCGGGTCGCGCAAAGCACTAATTGGGGAGACAGGGCGCGGGCGGGCGGGGCCTCAGGCGGCCGGAGGGCGCGGGGTGCAGGCGGTGCTGAAGAGCTTCCACAGGAAAAGGTACGCCATGGACAGGAGGTGGAGGCGAAGTCCCGGAGGGAGAGCGAAGTGGTGCCTATAGGCCTACACACAATGTTTAAATATTCTTTTGTGGTCTGCACGAAATGTTTTTCGAACATTTCTGGCCGGGGCTGTCTTGTTTTCACACATCGGGTCTATGTTCGAAGAACATGGTTCAGTGTTTCGGTTCTGAGAACACTTCGGGTTCTAAGGACATGTCTTGGTAGGACTATAGAGGTGAAAGAGCGCGCCCGCAGCGCCGGGAATACGCAAAGGGGGGCCCCAATTTCAAGCTCCTCCCCCCCTCCTTTCAAACAGGGGGGGGGCTTCCGAAGCTACCCCCCCTCTCTTCTGAAAGGGTTTCTCAGCTAAGGGGGGCCAGGCTAAAGAAGTGGGGGCGCTTCGAAGCTACCCCCCCCCCCTCCCGTCCTTTTCCGGAGCAGAAGGTGAGCCCGGGTTTCCTTTTCAAGGGGGGGGAGTTCCCCCCCCCTCCCTGGGGGGAGAGCTTCCGAAGCTACCCCCCCTCCCTTCTGTAAGGGTTTCTGAGCTACGGGGGCCCTAGCTAAACGGGGGGGGGGAGCTTCGAAGCTACCCCCCCCTCCCTTCCTTTTCCGGAGCAGAAGGTGAGCCTGGGCTTCCCTTTCAAAGGAAGGGGGGGGGGGCGGGCTTCGGAAGCTTCCCCCTTTCCCTCCTGGGCGCAGGGGGGGGCGGCTTCAAACTATTCCCCCCCCTCTCCTTTGCAAAGGGTGGGGGGGCTTCCGAAGCTACGCCCCGCCCCCCTCTTCCGGGGCTCTGGCAAAATGGCGGGATCCGTGACGACAGGTGCGCACCGCAGCGTTAGAGAACGCATTGGAGAATAACGTCGACCCCTGCTTCGTTTTCTTGTTTGCTTGTTTTCTCGGCCCTTGGCTCGTAGTCTCGTTCTCTCGGTTCTTGATTCCTGTATCGTTTTCTCGTTTTTTCGGTCCCTGGTTCGTTCTCGTGTTTTTCTCATGTTTTCGGCTCTTGGGTCGCAGTCTCGTTTTCTCTGACCCTGGCTCGTGTTTTCGTTTTGTCGTTTTCTCGGCCCCCAGGATGGTGGTCTCGTTTTCTCTGACCCTGCTTCGTTGTCTCGTTTCTTCGTTTTCTCGGCTCCTGGGTCGTGGTTTCGTTTTCTCGAGCCAAGCGTTTTCTGGTGATCTCGGCCCTTGGGTCGTGGTTTCCTCGGACCCTGGTTCGTTTTCTCGTTTTCTCGTTTTCTCGGTCCCTGGGTCGTGTGTCGTTTTCTCGTTTTCTCATTTCCTCGGCCCCTGGGCCGTGGTCTCGTTTTCTCTGGGCCTGGTTCGTTTTCTCGTTTCCTCGTTTTCTCAGCCCCTGGGGCGTGGTCTCGTTTTCTCTGACCCTGGTTCGTTTTTTCGTTTTCTCGGGCCCTGATTCCTTTCATCGTTTTCTCGTTTTCTCGGCCCCTGGGTCGTCGTTGTGTTTTCTCGGGCCCTGGTTCGTTTTCGCGTTTTCTGTGCCCTCGGGCGCTGGTTTGTTTTTTCGTTTTCTCGTTATCTCGCCCCCTGTGTCGTGGTCTCGGTTTCTCGGGCCCCGGTTCGTTGTTCGTTTTCTCGTTTTCTCGGCTTGTGTTTTGTTTGTCTTGTTTTTTTTTCGGGCCCTGGATCGTGATCTCGTTTTCTTGTTTTCTCGGCAAATGGGTCGTTGTGCCATGTTTCCTCGGTCCCTTGTTAGTGTTGTGTTTTTCTCGTGTTCTCGGCCCCTGGGTCGTGGTCTCGTTGTCTCGGACCCTGGTTCGTTTCTTGTTTTCTCGGCCCCTGGATCGTGGTCACGTTTTCTCGGACCCTGGTTCGGTTTCTCGTGTTCTCCGTTTCTCGGCCCCTGGATTGTGGTTTTGTTTTTTTTCTGACCCTGGTTCGTTATCTCGTTTTCTCGTTTTCTCGGCCCCTGGGTCGTTTTCTTGTTTTCTCGGGCGTCGGTTGGTTTTCTCGTTTTTTCGTTGTCTCGGCCCCTGGGTCGTGGTCTCGGTTTCTCGGGCCCCGGATCGTTCTCTCGTTTTCTCTGGCATGGGTTTGTGTTGATTTTCTCGGCCCCTGGATCGTTGTCTTGTTTTCTCGTTTTCTCTGCCCATGGATCGTCGTCTCGTTTTCTCTGCCCCTGGGTCATGTTCTCGCTCCTTGTTTTCTCAGCGCCTTGGCCGCGGTCCAGTTTTCTCGGACCCTGGTTCGTTTCTCGTTTTGTCGTTTTCTCTGCCCCTGGGTCGCTTTCTCGTTTTCTCGGACGCTGGTGTGTTTTCTTGTTTCCTCGTTTTCTCGGCCCCTGGTTCGTAGTCTCGTTTTCTCGGGCCCTGGTTCCTTTTCTCGTTTTCTCGTTTTCTCGGCGCCTGGGTCGTGGTCTCTCTTCCTACGAGCGATAATCGCGTCTTCTCGGCCTGGGTCGTGGTCTCGTTTGCTCGGACCTTGGTTTGTTTTCTCGGTGTCTCGTGTTCTCGGTCCGTGGATCGTTATCTTGTTTTCTCGGACCCTGGTTCATTGTCTCGTTTTCTCGGCTTCTCGGTGTTTGTTTCGTTTTCTCGGGCCCTGGTTCGTTTTTCGTTTTCCCGTTTTCTCGGACCTTGGGTCGTGCTCTCGCTTTCTGGGCCCCTGTGTCGTGGTTTCGTTTTCTCGGGCGCTGGTTTGTTTTCTCCTTGTCGCGTTTTCTCGGCCCCTGGGTCTTGATTTCGTTTTATTGGACCCTGGTTCGTTTTGGCGCTTTCTCTGCCCATGGGTCGTGGTCTCGTTTCCTCGGACCCTGGTTCGTTTTCTTGGACCCTGGTTCGTTTTCTCGTTTTCTCGGCCCCTGAGCCGTGGTCTCGTTATCTTGGACCCTGCTTCGTTTCTTCGTTTTCTCAGCCCCTGGGTCGTGGTCTCGTTTTCTCTGACCCTGGGTCGTCGTCGGTCGTCGGTCGCGCGTCCTCCGTCGTCCGTCGCCGTCTTCGCATGACCTCGTCCTCGTCGTGACGAGCACGACGAGTTCATACGAAGACGGCGACAATGACGGCGACGGCGGCGACAACGACTACGAGGACGACGACGGCGCCGTACGAAGACGTCGAGCGACGGCGACGGCAATGATCACGGCGAAGGGGGAGGATCGTCCGGCAGGGGGAGTTCAAGGCAGAGGGGTGGTAGCTAAGCCGCGTGTCCTCCTTTTGGAAGGGGGGGTAGTTTCCTGCAGGGGAAGAGGAAACAAGGTAAGGAGGGGGGGCTTCCGCCAGAGGAAGGTCAGGGGAAGGAGGGATGTTGCTATGCTCCGCCTTCCCGTTTCGTAAGGTGGGAGAAGGGGGGGGGGGCTTCCCGGGTGCCGAAAGTGAGGGGGGGCTGCTAAGTCCGCCATTCCTTTTGGAAGTAAAGGGGGGGAGGGGGGGGGGAGCTTCCGGCAGAGGAGGGTCAAGGGGAAGGGGGGGGTAGCTAAGCCCCCTCCTTCCTTTTCTTGGAGGTGAGGGGGGGGGGCCCGGGTGCCGAAAAGGGGGAGTGGGGGGGCTGCTTAGCCCCCTCCCTTTGGAACCAAAGGGGGGGAGGGGGGAGGAGCTTCCAGCAGAAGGGGGTCAAGGGAAGGGGGGGGGGTAGCTAAGCATCCCCCACCCTTTGCGTGAGGGGGGGAAGGGGGGGGGGGGGAGCTTCCCGGGTGCTGAAGGGGGGGAGGGTCTGCTAAGTTAAGTTTCCCCCCCTTTGGAACCAAATGGGGAGGGGGGGGTAGCTTCCGGCAGAGAGGGGGTCAAGGGGAGGGGGGGGTAGCTAAGCCCTCCCCTCTCTTTGCGTAAGGGGGGGAGCGGGCGGGTAGCTTCCCAGGTGCCGAAAGGGAGGGGGGGGGTGCTAAGGCTCCCCCCCCTTTTGGAACCAAAGGGGGGGGAGCTTCCGGCAGAGGGGGATCAAGGGGAGGGGGGGTAGCTAAGCTCCACCCCTCCCTTTGGAAAGGGGGGGAGGGGGGGGGTAATTACGTAGCTTCGGAGTGGCGAAAGGGGGGGAGGGGGGGGTAGCTTCAGGGGGGAGGCGAAAAAGGGGGGAAGGGGGTGGGGGGCTTCCAGCAGGGGAGGTGGAAGGGAGGGGGGGTAGCTTAGGGGGGACCCCCCCCCTTTGCGTCGGCGCTGTGGGCGCGCTCGCTCATAGAAGTGCCGGGACGGTCGGTCCCTGCTCAGCTCAGCCTCGACCCTTCGGGCACCGCTTCGATCCGATACGTTCGACCTCGACGTCGACTTCGGACGGGATTCCGATTTCCCATCATCTTGTGCGGCCCGGTGCACGCGTGGCTTTTCGCCATGAAGGAGAGGGGTCCTCAGGGAACGGGCCCTGAGGTGTTTCTCCGTTTTCGAACTCTCAGGGCCCTGCACGGGCCCTGGGATTGCCAGATAGTTAACGACTCAGGATGCACTGGTAGTGGGGGAAGGCGCCAGGGTCCAGGATCCAGGACCCGTTTCCCTCAGGACCCGCTGCTTCCACGCCAAGCATTGTTGTGCGTCCGGGCGCGGTTGGGTCGATGCGATTTAGGTGCCGTGCCGATGCAGCCCGATTCGATGCACGTGCCGATGTTGTCCGATTTCTGGATCAGGTCGCGAATGATATTGTTTTTGTTTCTCTCTCTCTCTCTCTCTTTTCTTTCCCCCTTGTTCTGCTGCCCTGTCATTTTCCTCCTCGTCCTCCTCTTTCTCCTCCTCATCCTCCACGAGGTGGTTCAGGTCAGGCGTGGCAGTGCGCGCCACCCACTGAAGTAGCCGCCCACGTGCAACCTTTCCGCAGGCTGAGCTTTGGATATCGGTGCTGGGTTCCCCGCAGCGCGCAATCGCCATATATTGCTCGGCATTCGTCACGAGCTCATGCGCAAGGACATAGCTCTGATGAGGACGCGGACGGAAAGTCGTGGAGTAGTGACAGAGGAGACCACGAAGGCGGTCGGCGAGTGCGCGACGACAGAGGCACGATGCAGGGTATGTGTACGGACAGTTCACCCTTGAGATTTCCCGTTATAGCCTCAAGCGAGTTTTCGAGGTTCTGATGTGCATCAGAGGCGGAGGATTGGCTGCTCTATTCGAGAATCAGGGGTCGATGTATGGAGCTCGCATCTCCCGTTGCCTACCGCGGGAGACATCTTCGGGAGGCCGACTGAAGTGCGAGTGCATAATGGAGCAGTTGCGCACCAGGTTTGGTGATGTGATGTCGTTGACTAGGGAGAGAGAGGGAGAGGGAGAGAGAGAGAGAGAGGCCGTGCCTTCATCATAGCTCACGACAGATCTGATGGGAGCGCTACCCCACAACCCGAATGACGAGGCTTGTAGAGTCCACGGCAATGGAAAGATCACTCCACATCGGCGCGGATCTGATTTTAGTTGGCTGGCCGGGAGACCACTACCATCTCGACCCACGTCGCAGCCCCCCTGGGGGGGAACAACAAACAAATGTCGGAGAGAAGGGCAGCTCGTACGTGTGCATCCTTGAGAGGACGGCGCAGACAGTCGAGCGAGTTCAGATTCTTCTCAATTCGGTCCGGATATTGCAGATCATCTAGTCACCAGAATTGCGAGATCATCACCTGGCGCAGGTCTGCAAACGTATCCGATTGGCAAAAAGACGCATGCTCAGAGGGTCACCGCGTCCGAATGGAGAAGCATTATATCAGCGAGTTCAGGTCGGCAATCGCCGAGCAGAATATGTTCAGGCCATGCATGGGGAGTTGGAGAACATGACTGATGAGTTAGCGGATGCGGAGGCGGCAGGCGACGTCTACAGTATGAGCATGATATTCTTCAGGCGCGTTCGATAGGGCCGCAGTTCTAATGTCATTGGCACAGCACGCTAAGGAGCTAGTTACGTACATGATTTACCGCTTCGTTTATTCCGTTGGTCCATGCTGTCACCAACGTCGTTTGTCCGTGTGTTCGTTGCCAATGCTGTTCTGCTGACTGGCGGCCATTTTCCTGAGGCGGTGCGTGAGGAGCGTTCGATGTGAAGCAGTTGTGTTGTGGAGCTGCTTTCTGGGGGGTCGTCGCGGGCCCCTGAGGTGTTGCCTGGGCAATCGTGAGTTGTCATGGGGAGTGAATGTGGTTTGTCGGTGTGTGTGTGTGTGTTTTGGTGTGGGTCTTGTCGCCCATGGATGTTCGCCCTTGGGCCGGCCCGAATACTTGAGCCATCCTATGTAAGCTTTGAGCTGACCTGTTCGAGGGTGGTGGTCCCTGAATGCGAGCGCAGGCAACAGGAAAACCCTTACTATGTCTCATCTCTTCTGCATGTCCTTCCTCTGCTTGCATTGTGTCCTTGTGTGCGGGGATAGCAGCGTAGAGTCGCGAGAGTGGAAAAGGCAGGGTGGAGGAGGAGGATGAGGAGGAAGAGGAGAGGGAGGAACATGAGGAGGAGGAGAAGAAGGAGGAGGAGGAGGAAAGAGGAGCGAGCAGGAGGAGGTTGAGGAGGAGGAGGACGCGGGGGGAGAAAGAGGAGGAAGAGGAGGAGGAGGATTAGGAGCAGGGGGAGAAGGAACATGAGGAGGAGAAGGAGGAGGGGGCACGATTGTTTCTGAAGAGACGGCTCGATGGCTTCTTGTGGCACTCGTTGGCATACAAAGGTAGTCGTTTAGATACTAGTGTAGGAGGTGTCTCGGGGTCTATTCGAAGCCCCTCGGGGGTGTTGGGAGGCATGGTTGAGGCTTCCTGGGGCCTCTTGCGGCGTCTTGGGACCGCCTGGAAGCCTCATGGAGCCTCCCAGAACTTTGGGAACCACTGAGAGCCTCTGGGGAGCCTGTTGGAGACTTATTGGGGGCGTCTCGGTGGCATCTTGCGGGCATCTGGGGGGCTTCAGGGGGCTCCGTGGGTGTCTCTTGGTGGTTCTTGGGGCAGATTAGGGATTAGGGGCATCTTCAGGCACTTTGGGGCTGGGCTGTCTTGGAAGGTTCCTGGGCGTTATTTGGGCGGTCTTGGATGCTTTTCTGGCCGTCTGGGACTCCAAATAGGCATGTGCTCAACATGTACGCTTCCCTCAGGGAACGAAGACATGCTCGCTTCTTCAAGCGCTTGGCCGCCTCTGGGGCCGTCTGAATGCGAAATTGGGCTGTTTGGGATCGCTGTCTGGCCGTCTTGAGGACGTCTGAAGCCGTCTTGAGGACATCCTAAGCCGTCTTGGGCACAATGTATTCGCCATGGCACCATCTTGAGCCAGTTTCCAGAGCGCCGTGGGTCTCTTGGAGCTCCCTTGAGAGCCCCACAGGCGACGCCGAGAAGAACCACAACGTCCTTGGCCCGGGGGGGGCCGGGCTGCGCCAGGGCTGCGCCCAGGGTACTTTTCGCCTGGCGCGAACAAGAAACATTCTAAACCTGTTCCCAGAGAGCTTAGCACGCCTCTGGCCAGTTGGGCAGGCGAATTACGACAGCGGCGAGCAGCCGCAGCGGACTAGGTAGATGACACCGACGAGCTTACCACACACATAAGCATCAGATGACTATCTGATCAAGCATGCGCTCATAGCGCATTGACAGAAGACATGCACACGGATGGCTACCAAACTCCGTGCAGTAGCTAAAGAGCAAACTTATTTAATCGCTTCGCTCATTCCGCCGGCCTTGGAGCGCTATTTGGGGCCTCTTGGGGCCGTCTTGGGGGCTTCTTGGGGGCTTCTTGGGAGCGTCTTGGGGCTCCTTGGCGGCGTGTTGGGCTCCCCTGGGGCCTCTTGGGGGGCTCTTGGGGGCCCCTTGGGGCGGGAGGGGGGGTAGTCGATTGCAGCCCCCCCTCGGAGGCCACGATCCTCGTGAGGGGTGGCGAAAATAGCCTCCCCCCTGGGGATCGCCCAGGACCACCCAGCCGGGGATCGGCCGGGGTACTTGTCGCCCGGGGCTCCCGGGGGCCGCCCCGCCCCGTCTTGAAGCGCTAGGGAGCCGAAGAGGCGAGAACGCCAAAATCCTCAAAAAAGCAATGAAAATCATAAATTTTGGCTTGTTGGGGGCCTCTTGGGAGGTCTCTTGGACGCATCTTGGGGCGTCTTGGGAGCATCTTGGGCCGTCTTGAGGCCTCTTGGGGGCGTTATGAGGTCTCCTGGGGACGTCTTGCGGCTTAGAGCGCGAAGTGTCCGTTCCGGTCCCCCGTCGGGGCCCGGTCTTGGAGCCGTCTTTCTTGGGCCAAGTTTTGGATCTTGGGTTCTTGTCTCCATCTTTGAGGTTTCTGGGGGTCTCTTAGGGCTCTCTGCGGTCGTTTCGGAACGGTCTTGAACCCTCGTAGGCCGTATTGGGGCGATATTGAGGGCTTTGTGGGCCGTCTTAAAGCGCTAGTAAGCCGAAGAGGCGAGAACCCCAAAATCTTCAACAAAACAATAATAATCATCAATTTTGGCTTGTTGGGGGCCTCTTGGGAGGTCTCTTGGACGCATCTTGGGGCGTCTTGGGAGCATCTTGGGCCGTCTTGAGGCCTCTTGGGGGCGTTATGAGGTCTCCTGGGGACGTCTTGCGGCTTAGAGCGCGAAGTGTCCGTTCCGGTACCCCGTCGGGGCCCGGTCTTGGAGCCGTCTTGGGGGCATCTTGGGCCATCTTGGAGGTTTCTGGGGGTCTCTTAGGGCTCTCTGGGGTCGTTTCGGAACGGTCTTGAACCCTCGTAGGCCGTATTGGGGCGATATTGAGGGCTTTGTGGGCCGTCTTAAAGCGCTAGTAAGCCGAAGAGGCGAGAACGCCAAAATCTTCAAAAAACAATGAAAATCATCAATTTTGGCTTGTTGGGGGCCTCTTGGGAGGTCTCTTGGACGCATCTTGGGGCGTCTTGGGAGCATCTTGGGCCGTCTTGAGGCCTCTTGGGGGCGTTATGAGGTCTCCTGGGGACGTCTTGCGGCTTAGAGCGCGAAATGTCCGTTCCGGTACCCCGTCGGGGCCCGGTTTTGGAGCCGTCTTGGGGGCATCTTGGGCCATCTTGGAGGTAACTGGGGGTCTCTTAGGGCCCTCTGGGGTCGTTTCGGAACGGTCTTGAACCCTCGTAGGCCGTATGGGGCGAGATTGAGGGCTTTTTGGGCCGTCTTGAAGCGCTAGGAAGCCGAAGAGGCGAGAACGCCAAAATCCTCAAAAAAGCAATGAAAATCATCAATTTTGGCTTGTTGGGGGCCTCTCGGGAGGTCTCTTGGACGCATCTTGGGGCGTCTTGGGAGCGTCTTGGGCCGTCTTGAGGCCATCTGGGCCGTCTTGGGGCGCTCTTGGCTTCAGGCTGCTGGGCCTGCCACATATTTGGCTGGCGTCTCCTTGGAGCGCTCCTGGAGCGCTCCAGAGGCCTCCAGGGCCGCGCCCAGGAAGTCCGGCATCTCTGGCCCCCACCCTCCCGGGGACCTGCCGGGGTACTTTTCGCCCGGGGACTCCTAGGGGCCGCCCCGCGCGCGCGAACTAGAAATACTGTTTACCTGTTACTGGAGATCTTAGCACGCCCTGGCCCGTTGGGCCGGCGAATTTCCTGGCTCACAAAGCTGCTCGGTTGCTGGATGTGTGTAGTTGGGGACCCAGACAGCGAATCTGTGCGGCCATTCCGACATCGGCGACGTCGGCGATGGCATGGCCTCACAGAGTGCAGATGGACCTGCTGGCCAGGCAGCATTCGGCGCTCTGGTGCAGGCCGGCGGATATTCAAAATTGCAATCGCGATGGAGGCCAGGCCGACGATGGAGGAGAGTGGAACAAATATTCTCGCATTAGGGCATTGGATTCGATATCCAGTTGCCTGCGGCGCCTCCCGCCACCGTGCCAGTCCAGCAGTCACGGCGGCAGCTGTTCGAATCGATGAGGACGATGAGGACGATGACGATGAGATGATGAAGAGGATAAGGAGAAGATGAGGGTGATTGCGGCGGATCATGGAGATGAATAGTTGGTTACGATGATGTTGAGGAGGAGGAGGAGGACGAGGATTGTCGTGATGAGCAGGATGATGATGGTGATGATGATGCCGATGATGATGGTGATGGTGCTGGTGCTGGCGATGGTTTGATGGTGACGATTGCCGTGGTGGTGATGAGGATGAGGATGAGGATGACGAGGCGGAGGAGGAGCAGGGGGAGGAGGAGGAGGAGGAGGAGGAGGAGGAGGAGGAGGAGGAGGAACAAGAGGAGAGCCGTCACTTGTGGCACCTTTCATTTTCACTTCTCGCGGGCTCTCATTGACCTCATTTGGGTCGTCGTGTGGCCAGCCTTGGCTCCTGCGGGGCAGGCTGGGTGGTCATTTGGCGCCGTCTTGGGGCCCTCTTCGTCCGTCTTGGGGCCCTCCCATGCCGCATTAGGGCTCTCTTGGGACGTTTGCGGCTCTCTTGGCTTTATGGAGGATGTCTGGGGGCGTCTTGAGGCCATCTTGGCGCCGCCTTGGGCCCTCTGAGGCCGTGTTGACTCCCTCCAGGGGCCCTCTACAGGCAGCTTGGGGCCGCCTTGCAGGCCTCTTGGGCCATCATGGGGTCAGCACTGACCATCTTGGGCCTCTCACGGGGGCTCTTGAGGCCATCTTAGGGGCTGCATGGGCCATTCTGAGCTGATGGAAAGGCGAGAATGCGACAATCTTTCAACCACTAATGGAACATCGCTGAATTTGGCCTCTTCGAGCCCTGTTCGGGGTCCTCTTGTGGCCCTCTTGGGTGCATCCTGGGCTGTCCTGAGGCCATCTTGGGCCGCCTGGGGGCCATCTTGGGCAGTCGTCGAGGCATCTTGGGCCATCTCGGCG
The DNA here is from genome assembly GCA_963575745.1 of Prorocentrum cordatum. Taxonomy (NCBI): domain Eukaryota; class Dinophyceae; order Prorocentrales; family Prorocentraceae; genus Prorocentrum; species Prorocentrum cordatum. The sequence goes on along the minus strand of CAUYUJ010016397.1, from coordinate 105,533 downwards.
GCCTGGGTTGCCTGCCTGGGCCTTCTCAGAAGCTGAGGTAGCGTATCGTCAGTTGTTTTTGCGATATGACGGAGAGCTGCTTGGTAGGGCTTCTGTTTCAGAGTGCAGGAAAAATTTGCCAGGCAGCCCTTGGCATTCTTCCACGCCTCAGCGTGCACGGGGCACGGTGGCGGATCTCGAGCGGTCTGGAGCCTGAGAGGGTTCGCACATGGCCACCCCCACACCCAACTCCTCGAGGCCCTTGCTCCATCTTAAGCGGGTCAACGAGAGCAAGCCAAACATGGGAGGGCGGACCGAACATCAGAGCACGTTCGGCCGGCCTGGTTGGACATGAGAGCATCGCTCGTGGCGAGTCGAGGATCGCATCGATGTCTAAGTCGGTCGGCACAGAAGTTCAGGCTGCGCGCGTTCCCGGACTTGCCAGAAGCTGGGCTGCGACGCCGAGAGGTTGATCACTCTCACCGCGCTGTGGGGTTCGAGCGTGCCACGCCGCCGCCGGGGCCCACACAGGGCCTCGATGGGACCCTCCTCACTGGCTCCATGGGAGGGGGGTGCTCAGGAGGAGACGGGGGGAGACCGTGATGGGTTTACGCTGGCTGTGATCCAGATGCAGGCAGCATGGACCACGCGCGCGTCGCGGTGTCACGATGCCACGATCGCATGCTACACGCTGCGCCACGACGCGATCTTAGACAGAAAGAGAGAGAGCTAGAGAAAACGAGAGAGGCAGAGAGAGAGAGAGAGTGAGATAACACGAGAGAGGTAGAGAGAGAGAGAAAAGCAACACAACGACTGACAAACAGATCCTCATCCTCATCATCCTCAGCTTCTGCAAAGAGGAACCGAGGACTGGAGAACGAACCGAGGATCCATAGGATTCTGCCCTATCTCGGGCCTCTGCCCCCCCTCGGGCCCCTCGGGCCTCTTGCCCAGGGTCTCCCGGCTTCCCTCGCCATTTTGGAGCCCCTGGGGCTTGCTGGGCCTCGGGAGGTGTGCTCTGGAGCAGGGCTGGACCGAAACGCTGTTTTGCTGGACTTCGGCGGTGTTTTGTTTTTTTCGTTCTGGCTGGGAGGTGACTGCAGGAAAGCGGGTCGAGCAACACGAAAAACAAAGCGAAGGCAAAACGAACAGCAACGTTTAGGTCCAGCCCTGCCCTGGAGGCCGCCGGGGGGCTCTGTAGAATCCTAATCCTGGGGCACTCTGGGGGGCAGGAGCACCTCGGCAGCACCTGGCTCTGGGAGCTTCGCTTTGGGGCCCTGGGGCCGCCACAGAGCCGGTCGCTCCGAGGCGAAGAGCTCGGCTGCGCACGAGGGGTGGGCCTTCGCTGGAGTGACCGTGCGGGCCCAGCGCAGCGGCCGGCGCGCTTGGGGTTGAGGCCCTGCGCGCCCCCGCTCGAGCCGCGCACCCAGGTCGGGTATAGCCAGGACCCCAGGTATGGGGACCCAGTTAGTGGTAGGGCCCCAGAGGTTGTGAATTGGCCAGAACCACTAGACCAGGTTCGCCATAGCTGGTGCTCTTTCGGGTGACGGCAGTTCCGGTTAGTGGAACTCGGACGGGGGGGCGCCCCCGGTACAGATCTTGGTAGTCCCCAAACGTGGTGGTGACAACACCTGGCGGTGAGTCTCGGGCGATTTGGTGTCACCACCCGGTTTGGGGACTCCTGCGGTTTTCCGAGGATGTCCCGGACATTGGTGGGTCCAGGAGTCACAACACCTGGGGGTGACCCCGCGTCCCCAAACCCAGCGGTGACCTTTTTGGGGATTCCAGGTCACCACCTGATATCTCACCACCTGGTTTGGGGGCTCCCACAGATCACTAAACCTTCGGATGCAACTCCTGGGAGGTTAAATTCTGACTTTGCCCTGGTCCGAAAACCGGCTTAATCCGGCTTAATCCCGCTTAATCCGGCTTAATCCCGGTTAATCCCGCTTAATCCGGCTCAATCCCGCTTGATCCGAGGCCCATTCTGGCTTAACAGCCCCCCAATGGGGCTTAATCCTCCTTAATCCTTCCGACGAAAACCTCCCAGCAGTTGCCTCCTAACTAAACCAGGTTCCACTACACCCAGTTCTGCAAACGCCCGACCAGGGGTCGCTCCTTGCGCGCGGCTGGCAAGGCCCGCCAGCCTGGGTCCCGGGAGGGGGGCCCGCCGTGGCCGCCGTGAGCGGGTGCCCGGGGCAGAGGAGAGGACGGCGGGCCCTGAGGGCCAGGGAGGGAATCCTCCGCCTCCTCTTCCTCCGCCTCCGCCTTCTCCTCCTCCTCCTCCTCCTCCGCCTCCGCCTCCTTCTCGTCCGCCTCCGCCTCCTCCTCCGCCTCCGCCTCCGCCTCCTCCTCCTCCTTCCCTCCTCCGCCTCCTCCTCCGCCTCGAACTTCGATCCTCGATCTCAGTCCTCCACCCTCGAGCTTCGTCTTATCGTGGGAGGCTCGCGCGGACTGTTCGGCTCTGCGCTTGGCCTCCTCGGCGGCGCCTCTGGCTCCGCCCCTGGCGCGCCTGGCGCGCTGCGCGCGCCAGGGGCGGGGCCCAGGCCGACGTTGACGACGACGACGAGGACAGCGACGAGGAGGAGGAGGGGGAGGAGGAGGAGGAGGAGGAGGAGGAGGAGGAGGAGGAGGAGGAGGAGGAGGAGGAGGAGGAGGAGGAGGAGGAGGAGGAGGCGGAGGAGGAGGAGGAGGAGGAGGAGGAGGAGGAGGAGGAGGAGGGGGGAGGAGGAGGAGGAGGAGAGGAGGAGGAGGAGGAGAGGAGGAGGAGGAGGACGGCGACGAGGGCAGCCGCGGCGGCGACGCCGACGGAGCCCCCGCGGCGCTCCGCCCGAGGAGCGCCCGCGCTCCCGCAGCGGCTGCGGGAGCTCCAGGTCCTCGGGGGGGGGTTCTGTTGCATCCTCGGGGGACCTCGCCTGTCCCAGGAATTGGTGTCTTGTTGGGGGGCCCGACGCGTGCTCGATGCGGACTCGACGCGGATTTGGCGTGGATTTGACGCGGATTCGACACGGATTCGACACGGATCCGACGCGCCCGACATGGATTCGACACGGATTCGACGCGGACAGGGCCGCGACGGGACAGACAAGGCCCTCCGAGGATGCAGTAGAAGGGGTGGGGGGCGGCCGTGGCCGGGACCTCTCCTCCCAGGTCCTCCTCGCGACCCTGGCCCCTGCCATGGGGGAACGACAGGTGGCAGAAGCATAAGAAACCTCGGAGGACCGCGCGGATGTCTCGGATCGGCGCCTTTGGGGCCCGATCCGGCGGCGCTTCCGGCGCCGCCCCTGGCGCGCTCCGCGCGCCAGGGAGGGGGGTCCAGCGCCGATCCGAGAAATCCGCGCGGACCTCCGAGTTTTTATGTTTATGTGGCGTTCTGTTCCCCTGTGCCAGCCCAAGTCATGGGGGAGGTTAGGGTGTCCCTTCACGGGTGCCCTGAACGGCGACATTGAAGTCAGCTGCTTCTGCAGCTCGACCGCTTTGGGCCTTTCCCCCTCGCCCTTCCTCCTTCCCCTCCCCCCCTCCTCGTTCTTCTCGTCTCCCCTGGGAGGGGGGGGGGGCGAGTCAGGTCCCTCTCCAACTCCGGTTCCAAATGTGTTTTAAATCCGGTTCAAATCAGGCCCAAATCGGACAGTGCCAAGGGCCACGTGGGCCCCCGTGGAACGGGCACCAAACAGGCCACTGGGGAGATGCCAGCCGTCGCCTCGGAGCCCAGCGCGGACTCAAGACATCCGCGCGGGCCTCCGAAGGCGTATGTTCATGCATTGTTTTTGTTCGCTTTTCTTGGGACGGGGGGGACATTCGGACGGGGCCAGGACGAGGATGAGTTCGTTCCAGAGCGTTCCAGGACGCTCGCAGGACGCTGCGCCCGAGGCATCCTCCAGCGCCGCCGGATATCAGAGTTCCTCGTTTCACAGTCAACTCGCATAGTAAGGACAAACGACTTTTTCAAGGGTGCCCTTGGGTCCTTACCTGCCTCAGCCTCTGCGGCCCGTCCCTAGCAATTTTCGCAGGCCAGTTTCTCAGGTTCCCTGGGGGTCTGGCCGCCTGCCGCCCAGAATGCTTCAACTTCGGCCTCCACGGGTCTTGCGTCCTCACCACGCGTCCTTCCTACACGTTTTCCCTGTATCCTCACCCGATTTTATCATCGTCCTGGCTTCGTGCAATCCCAAGGGGTGTCCCGGTCGCGACAGCGCAATGGGGCCGTCGGGCCGACGGCCGCCGGGCGCAGCTGCTCTTCACCGCCGCCCGCCAGATGGATATCGGGCTGGCCTCCGGCCAGTGCCGCCGATCCGGGGGGGGGGTGAGAGCGAGGGGAAGACGGGGCCTGGGGTACCGAAAAAACGTCGGAAATGACGTCGGAAATAACCCCTTGTACCGAAACACGTCGGAAATGACGTCGGAAATAACGTACGCCCCCCCCCTCCCCCTGCAGAGCGAAGCTTGAGCGAGCTCAAGTCCACGCTCTCAGAAACTCACACGCCGGATGGGCGGATTTGTTCCCGAGCCACTTCGACGCTGTGGCCGGAAAGGCTCAGGTGGGTGGGTGAGCAGAGTTTGCCGCCCTTGGTGGAGAACTAAGTCAAGCAGATCCGCACCCCCCCCCCCCGAGCATCGGGCCGGACGAACGGGGGGGATTGGGAGAGGGCGACAGGCTCCCGACCGCCGATCGACGCCGAGTGCGGGGGGTTGGAACCGGACGCCCCCCCCCCCTGGATGGAGGGGGCGGGGGGTTCGAACCCCCCCCCCTTTCGTGACTGAAGGGGGGGGTTCAGACCCCCTCCCCTCCCGTGACGGGGGGGGGGTTCAAACTCGGTCCAGCCTTTGCGTCGGCGGCGGCTGGCGACGGCGGCGGGGCCGGCGCCGGCCGGCGCTTGCGGCGGCGGGCGGCGGTGGCGGGGAGCGTCGACGAGGACGATTGCGGTGGTGGTGGTGGTGGTGGTGGTGGTGGGTTGTGGTGGTGGCAGCGGTGGTGGTGGTTGTGGTGGTGTTTTGGTGGTGGTGGTGGTTGTGGTGGTGGTGGTGGTGCTGGTGGTGGTTTGGTGGTGGTGTGGTGGTGGTTTGTGGTGGTGGTGGTGGTGGTGGAGGTGGGTTGTGGTTGTGGCGGTGGTTTGTGGAGGTGGTGCTGGTGGTGGTGTTGGAAGGGGTGGTGGTGGTGGTGGTGTGGTGGTTTGTGGTTGTGGTGGTGGGTTGTGCTGCTGGTACTGGTGGTGTTTGCGGCGGTGGTGGTGGTGTGGTAGATTGTGGTGGTGGTGGTTGTGGTGGCGGGTTTTTGTGGTGGTGGTGGTGGTGGTGGTGATGGTGAGTTGTGGTGGTGGTGGTGGTTGTGGTGGTGTGGTGGTGGTTTGAGGTGGTGGTGGTGGTGGGTGGTGGTGGCGGTGGTTTGTGCACGTTTGTTGTGGTGGTGGTGGTGGTGGCGGTGGTGGTGCTGTTGGTGGTGTTGGTGGTGTGGTGGTTTGTGGTGGTGGCGGTGGGTTGTGCCGCTGGTAGTTCTTTTGGCGGTGGTGGTGGTGGTGTGGTAGATTGTGGTGGTGGTAGGGGTGGGTTGTTGTGGTGGTGGTGGTGCTGATGGTGAGTGGTGGTGGTGGTGGTTGTGGTGGTGGTGGTGGTGGCTGTGGTGGTGGTGGTGGTTGTGTGGGCTGCTGGTAGTGGTGGTGGTGGGTTGAGGCGGTGGTGGTGGTGGTAGTGGTGGTGGTGGTAGTGGTGGTAATCGTCGCTGCGTCCCCGCCGTCGCCGGCGCTGGCGCTCCCAAGGCAAGCCCCCGTGAAACGCGTTCTCTCTAACATCACCTTCCCCAGGAAATCTTTGATCCCCCCCGCCAGACCCCCGAACTTTATTACCTCCAGGGGTTATCGGGAGCATTCGGTTAGTCAGTGTGCATATGGGCCAACTGATGTTGGTGGGCAAGGTCTGCGGCGTGACCTGCGAGGCGATGGACATCGCCGCGCGCGCGTTTGTGCGGCCAGTCATCGGACGTCAATGGCTGAAGCCATCTGATGGCAGGGTCGCCAGGGCGTTCGGCCCGAAGCGGGCCGAGAGCCATTGGGGCGCCGTGTGATTTAAGTTCTTGGCATCCGAGGGCGTTGGCCTAATCCCGTGGATCAAGCATCGCGTTGGCAGTTGCCTCGAACTCATCGCGGTTTCTCTGTGCGCACGCGGCGCTTCGTGCAGCTCGCCGGCGCTGCGGAAAGCTTCCATGCCACCACCCGCTCGCCAGTCGGCACTTGGGCGCTGCGGCATCGATGCGGCGCTCCCGAAGTTTTATTTTGCAATCGCTTCGCTCACTCCCGCCCGTTCCCGCGGAGGTGACACTGCAGCGCTGGTGCGTCTATGGTAGACCATGCTCTAGCACATATACATACATCTCTGGGTACAGCTATCCTCAAGTAGAACTGCGGACTGGAGCCGCGCCGCGATCAGACGGCGCTCGATGTGTCGGGGGCGGGAAGGGGGTGCGAGGACGAAGGCCGCGGCGACGAGGGCGCCTCGAGTAGGCAGGGGGGAGCGGATTGGACTCGATGGCGGCAGCGAGGGTGGATCTGTCGAGAGCGAGGGTGGCTGCCGCCGCCAGGACGTCGGCGAGAGTTGACTTCAGCGCGGTTGTCGCCTCCAGGATGAGCGCAGGTTCCCACCCGCACGCTCACGTGGAGCGTGGACGCGCGCTGGGGCGGAAGCACAAGGTCGTTAAGAAATGCGCGAACCATGCCGTTGCCACGCGCATGCACTGCGTCGCCGAGGGCGCGTTTGACTTGGTCGTGTGCCCCCTGGCGCCAAAGTCCGCGCCCCAGATTCTGGAGGGCGCGTTGCAGAGAGCGTTCCAGTTCCTTGGCCTGGAGTTCAAGGTCGCCCTGCGCGCTCGCCTGAACACGTGCGATCGCGTCTCCCGAGGTGGCGTCGCGGTGATGCGGGGCGCGGCAGGCGGCTGCGCGATGGGCCAGGTTCGGCGCTTGGTTGCCACCGAGCGACCTGCAGCGCTCATGGATGCACCGCGCCACGCGGTCTTCGTGGAGATCTGGACCTTCCACAACGCCAAGTACCGCGCCAACGTCTGGTGGACTTTAGCGGCGCGCGGCGCCAAGCTACCGTGCGCGGGGGCAGCGGCGTGGCCCATTGGCCCTGGAGAACGCGCGATCGTCCTCAATCAACCTGGTCACAAGCTGCAGTTCCTGCGCGCAGGGCGCTGAGGGGGGGGAGTTCGGCGGCTGCAGCCGCCCAGAAAACACTGAGTTGCAGATCCAGCGGCTGCGACCTGCATCAGCCATACTCCCACACATATATTCGGGCATCGTTCATTTTTCATACGTTAGCTAACCTCAGCTGATGAAGAGCTACTTCCATATAACCCTGGCTAACTTTAGTGTACGCCGCAACAGCTAATGCGTGCTAACTCATGCTAGAGCTCAGCTAGGGCGTGTTAAGCCAATGTAACGCGTTAGCCTGCTTGGCTAAAGCCTTCTAACGCTTAGCAAGGATTTACTCAACCAAGCGGGGTCAGCTGTGTTTCGTAGGGGTGTTCTGGAAGCCATCTGCGCCTCCCTGAGACAGCTGTGGCCACCTTTGGTCAGGGACGCATTTGGTAACGACCAAGACGAGGATATGGACATACTTCACTGCCCCCAGGCGTCATCGCACTACCTGCGTGACCGGCACCATCTGATCTCGGTGCCGACCTCATCGATCCTTTCGTGAGGGCGCAGCACTGAGGCTGTCACCGCCACGCGGGTCTGCCAACACCAGGGGCCAGGGACGGCACACGAGGCTGGTTCCTGGAAGCGACAGGACCTTCTCCTTCTCATGATCAAAAACCTTGCAAATGATAACGGTGCAAAGCGGTTCGCCGACACGGAAAGAAACACAGCTCCGGGATTGAAGCCGAAGACAGAACCGAAATATCAACGGCGACGTATCCAGACCCAAGCGCTAGAACCGCGAGCATAGATTGCAAAACGACTGCAGAAGAAAATGTCCTCTCGCTTCCGAGAAGTCACCGCCCACCAAACCACCCCAACCCAACCCGAAGGCCCCGATTTGCCCTCCACTTCCAGCTGGGGGGGGGT